>CM076248.1:7568133-7890633 GCA_038380765.1 Odontothrips loti | reverse complement strand
CTGCCTGAGAGGACAAGTGCAAAAAGTGCAGACAGCCATGACTAGAAAAAATGAAAATTACAGACTACAACATGAAGAAAGCACAGTTCTAAACAATCTGGTGTACACGAACGCAACATAGAAATCACACCCAGCAACTCGAATTTTCGAGGCTGGCGAAAAAAAGGAAGTGGAAGTTACAGCAGAAATGGCCCGGTCCCCAATCCGGCTTGGTACTCACCCATTGTAACTGGTGCCTTTTACGTGAGATACAGCACTTGCAGCAAAAAATCCAATGTATGCGTTGTCACTTTGTTCTCATAGTCACTTCACACACAGTTAAAAACTCATAAATACTTGCTAACTTCAATGAAACACAAACAAATGCACAAGAACTAGACGACACCGCGGACTGAGATGCCCCTTTTTCGATCGAACGCGAATCGCAATTCACAAGGGCGGAGGATGAAAATGGGAGTGGGAGAGAAAAGGGGCGAGGGGGAAGGTGTTACAGATCCACGGCCCCTGCGATTCGCGTTCCCGTCATGCCGTCACGCCCACGCACCGGCTTCAAGTGCCACAGTTGTCAGCCTCAAATTTTTCTATTCGACTGTCCCCGTTTTCCCCGCATCTGAACAAGTCCGAGAAGATGCCAGAGCCACCAGTTCTGGTTTTGGCGTTGCGGAAGCGGGCGTGGTCGAGTCCAGGGGGCTGTGACTGCCTTTCACCTTGAAATGATGACCGCGGTGCCATCTCTCGGGCGTTACCAGAACCAAGTTTCTCTGGAGTCACGGAGTATACGCGTGTGTGCGGTTCGACCAGAGAGACTCAGAGAGACCTCTGAGTCTCCCTTAGGTTCGACTCGGCCCGAGTGGGCACTGCCCGACTGTCTCCGCCGCCGTCACCGTCCTGGCCGGCTTGCCGCTTCTTGACGCACGTAGCGCCTGGTGGGTAGGCAACCTCGTCTTCTGCGCACACGTGTGTACTGCGGGCGGGCTGGCATCATGCTGGCATACCCCCTCCCCAGCACTCGCAGGCGCTTGGCTTGGCGTCGCCACCTGCCGTAGGGGGCCGTTCAGGGATCGAGGCACTTTGGTAATTTGGACACGAAAAATCGGCGCAGGGAAGGGCCTGGACCTGGTACTGAGTGTGGGGATCGAACCCACCAGGCCAGTGTTGCCAGAAAAGTAGGCAAAACGTAGCCCAAACACACAGGTGTAAAGATTGTGCCTACCTGCGCCTGCCTACTAGGCATCATGTGGTCACGGCTGTTAGCAATTTGCCTAGTAGGTAGTCGGAGTTAGGCACAATCTTTACACCTGTGTGTTTGGGCTCCCTTTTGCTTATGGCAACACTGCACTAGACCTACAGTCTCAGAAAGACTATCTAGCCCGCGCCAACGACCCTGCCCCTGCCTGTCCCACACCGTGCGGATGCGAAGATAAGTCACGCGGTTTGTGAACGCTCCCTACGCGCTAATTGCATCGTGCCCATTCATTTGTATGGCATTAGTCTACAATGCACCACCGCTGAGCCGAGTCACTATGGATTGGCTCTGACATCCGAACACCTCTTCAGTGTCTTGTCTTGTCGTGTAGTACGTAGACCCTTTGCGGACCTAATGGATTTCTTACGGGACTCGCTTCCGCCGTCAAGAAGGGTTAAGGTTTTGTGTGAGTGGTGTTGAACTTTTGTTGGAGACCGCTTGTTTTGCTCTGAATCGTTCCCAAGCATGTTCCCAAGACCCAGAACCCAAAGAGTCGGTCATCCCATACACGACTGAACCGTCGTCTGAGTTGTACAAAGTTGCCGCCGCGCTTGGTCCACAAGCATCGCCTTCTAGCGGTCCTGCTGCCTTCCCTTCCCACCCCTATCCCCGTCTCCTCCTTCTCCTCTCCTATCCTCCCTCTCCTCCGCCGCCCCGCTGATCCATGCTGCTGCTGAGTGTCGTCTGAACTGTTGCCGTTATTTATTTATTTTGTCCTCTCTGTCTGCTGAAACCTTTTCATATCTGGTAGGGTACTCCAAAAACCATATCATGACAGCCGGAGCCGGTCGCCAATTCCTAGAGATGTTGGCCCAACGGGTGACCGCCAGTGGATTTGACAAAAAAGTATTGAGTAAGGTATGGTTACCTGTCACTTCTAAATATGGCATTATATATGATTTCCATTTACTTAAAAACTGTTTTCTTCTAACAATTAATTCGGTTTCTTAGCTCATAAAATTGTGTGTCACTTGAATATATTTTGCATACTTGACATTTTATGTTTCAGTTGAAAATAGTATCTGGAGGCGGGGGGAAATGTGTTGCCGAATTAAAAGTGGAAGAAGACCATCAAAATATTGGAGGTACCTTACATGGAGGTATGACAGCAACAATGGTTGACATCGTATCTACCTTGGCACTGATGACTAATGAGAAAAATCCTTCTCCTGGAGTCAGTGTGGATTTGCATGTTTCGTGAGTAAACATATCATTATTTTAAAATAAAAGAATATCGGTCACAGATTTGATCTTATATTTATATTTTAATTTGTAGGTACTTAAAGGCTGCTAAACTGGGTGAGGAAATCTTAGTGGAGGCATCTACTGTAAAAGCAGGAAGAAATTTAGCTTTTCTGCATGTGGATATCAAAAATAAAGTTACTGGTGATTTAATAGCAACAGGAAGTCATACAAAATTTGTAGCTCAATTGTGATATGCATACCAAATTGGTTGTTTTGAGCATGCTATAAAGAATGTACAAAAAAGTTAGTACTAGGCATTTGTGATAATGTGTTGAATCATCTCATAATACAGGCCCAGTAAAGGAGTGGTAAGAAACACAGCTATTCAGTGGTGTAATTTATTTTCATTTATTTCCTTGATCTCCTAGAATGATGTAATAATCACAATGAGAAGGAAAGTAGTTATGAATGTCAGACCATAATCTATTCACTGCCGATTTCAACAAAATATTACATCACCAGCAAAGTACAACGCAACAGGTAAACGAAGCAAACCATCTTAAAATATTCTTGAAATTCAGTCAACAACAGGAAGAAATAAAACTATAGCGGACTTGTGCGCGGCAATAACTGCGCATCTAAATTTGTTAATTATTGGCATGTAGTAAGGTAATAATATCCAAAGTTGTATATGCTACATTTGAAATTCCACAGCTCCATTAAGTATTTACATTTATGAATGTAAAGGTAACAATTAACAACACACATTTCAGGGCAATAAACTAGATTAAATTCGATGACTACATTACAACCTTTAAAGCTATGCTGTCTCTTAAAAAATTATTAAAATCTATGTTGTTATGGTAAAATAGAAACTAAAAACATAACAATGTCAACAAGTAAAGGAATACCCCAGTAGGTACCTTGGAGTATCATCCATACATCAAATGTCTAAAGGCATCGGACAAATAAAAACATTCTTGTAAGCAAAGTCCTAAGCCTCCTCAGAAAATTGAAAATTTTAGCCCATAAATTTTTTAACTGTCCTCATAATGCATGTTACAGACAATAAATTCCATAAAAATTTCTAAAGTGAGATCACAGCACACAGAGCACTACAATGGGAAATCACCCTGATAATCTAGAGACTTCATTACAGAATCAATATTTGAACACTGAAAAATGGAACACTAGTGAGTTTGAAATTGGACCATTGTTGTTAACTTTCCTCCATTAGCAGCTCGAATTTTACTAACTTGATCATTGGTTAAAAATATTAAGCCACCATCATCTAATTTAAAAGCATAGGAGAACTGGTTGTTATCGGCATTGGCCAATACTATCTGCCCAGTAAGACCCGGAGGTAGACCTATGTCGAATGCACTCACAGGCAAGGGCAAGGGCCCTTGGGGTACTTGTGCTATAGGAACATACTGGTATGCTGGAGTATTCACTACATATGAATTTCCTAAATGTGAAAATGTGGAATTGGATACAATGTACTGGTTGTTCATTCCTACAACTTGAGTCACTGGTTGAAACTGATTGGTAATAGGCACCATCTGATTCATTGGCACAAATTGTTGTTGTGGTTGAGATTGTCGCACTGGGAAAGCAGAAACTGGTACAAAGGATTGGTTTGGAGTTGGTTGATGAAAGACACCAGTTTGTTGCAAAATTCTCCTGGTCTGTGCATTTTTTGCCGGTGTTATTACAACCTCAGGTGCACCTGGTGCAGGAACTCTGCCAGATGACCCACCGGGTGCAAGGCTCACTGCATTAGATATTCTACCAGATGCCGATACAGGTTCCAAGCTGACCGTATTTGAAATTCTGCCAGATGCTGAGACAGGCTCCAAGCTGACAGTGTTTGATATCACAGGACTCCACTGCTTTGACTTTTTAGCACTTCTTTTAGGAGACTGTGTTTTGGGTACAATAACAGGAGTCATTGTGACCGAGTTTGTCAGAGGTTTGGGTGCAAAGGAGTCCACTTTTGCATTGCCAACAACTGACTGTATTCTTGGTCCTCCTTTTTGTACAGAACCCATAGGATCAGTTTCTTTGATCACTTCAATACTATCATCACTACCATCACTTAAAACAACTTCTTCTGGTTGTGTTAACTTCTTTGGTGCAGATGGGACAGAAACTTTTTTTACTGTTACTTGCTTAGGTAGTATCTTGCGGCTACGATTTGAATATGTCTTAACTACGGGCTGAGAAGTAGCACCTGGAGTAGAAGTGACTGACAGTTTTTTTTCCAAGGGTGGAGTCCATTCCTTAGCTTGAACGCTTGTACCACCTACATGTTTAGTCAACCCTTTGACTTGTACATGATCTCTTACCACTGGTGGAGTCCACTCTTTTGCCTGCACAATTCCACCTGGTGGGGGAAGGGCTGGGAAGAGTGTTGTAGAACGTTTCATTGGCCGAAAATCTGAATAACCTGAAGCATCTTCTGGCGGAAGTGATTTTCCTGACTTGACTCTCCGCTTCCTGTTCTGAACCACCTTTCCGGAACCAACAAGCTGCTCCAGTGTCTTTCCACGTATCATAGAGAGTCCTTCATGACCTTCAGGTACAATGATTCTGCCCTCACAGTCCTTCTCCAGGTTCACTTTGGTGCCACAGCCTAAGGTTATAAACATATTACCCTCTTTATCAAGTGTCAGCTTGTTTGGTAAAAGTCTCTGATTCATTTTAGGTTTATCCTGTGAACCTTTCTGCACCTTGTCATCGGTTTGACTAGACTCTCTGTCTAAACCACATGATTCAAAGGAAAAGTTTTTCATCATACCACTTGCTTTGTCATTGCTTTTTTTGGAATTCTCTTGATCTCCTTGGTCTTCATCTGATTTGGTATCTCTCTTGTTCTTCTTTGATCGTCCTGGAAGCAAGTCGGAATTCAATTAAACATAAGTAGAAACACTTCCTTTGTTAAAAAAAATCAGGGATGTTAATGTCGTACCACCACTAGGTCTCTTTCTGTTACGTTTCCCCGGCATCTCCCAAGCATCATCCGCTTCATCGCTTTCAGATTCTTCAGAATCACTGTTGAGCCAATTTTGTGGGTTGTCAATTTTAGGCTTCTTAGCTCTCAAGGAATGGCGGGTTTCTAAATCAAAAGCGTACATAGCATAACAAAACAGCAATGAGATGTTCAAATTGGATGACCAGATTACAGTAATTGAATTTCTTATGTAAAGATAATTGAATATCCTACCTGTCATTGAATCTTCATCTTGAGCTTCTGTTATGTTTTCAGCACTTTTCTGTGCTTCTAGTTCTGACATATTCATTGCCTCATTAGTTAAATCCGTTTTTTCTACTTTTATTTTAACATCAATGGCAGGCAAGTCCATACCACTTTTAAGTATGCTGAGCCAATAAGTCTCAGCTTCATCTGGCACACCTTCTGGTCTAGATAACATAAAAATTGAGGATTATAAAGAGTATGGTGGAGTAAGATTATAAAGTGATGAACTATAATAATCATGCACCAACCTGTTCTTAAATTCTTCCCATTCTTCAAAAAGTTTCCATCTTAATTTTCTAGCATTGGTTTCCATTTTAACTTCAAGGGAGTCTATTTCATCAATTAATTCTTTTAACCGGCGGTCAAGCTTTGCTTCGCACACTGGTCTGGTGGCCTGTAAATGAAAAAATGTGGTGAGCCTTCCAAACATCATAGTATTATTCAATAGGAGAGCAGGGGGGGGACTCATACAAACGAACACACAGAGATGTACCCTGAATTTGTTCTTACCGAGTTTTTCTGCCTCTCCATTAGACTGACGTCATCATCATCTTCACATAAACTGTCCATGAGATCTCGTACTCCTTGTACTGAATCAGCAATAAGCTCAAAGTGCTCAGCTCCTAATAACATCCAATCTGGATTAAAATGTGGTCTCTTCTGCTTGTTTTTACCTGTGAGAAATCAGTAAGCATTAGTACCAGTAAAGCTAATAATTTACATAATCACATGCTACAGGCCAGAAAAATACTGGTACACAAACATTCAAGATTGTTGTCAGCTGTCATCCATGAAAAGTCATCTACAAAATCTCCATCTTCTTTTTTAATAGGACTTTTTCCTTCTTTCTCTTCATCATCATCAACATCATCTGAGTCCTCTTCACAGTCATCACCTTTCTCACAAGCAGGGGTTGACCATGCGCTTCTTAAGAATGGAAGAAAAAGAAAATCAGTACAACAGGAGAACACACTATAAAAACATTGGTTACAAACTACAGTAACATCAATGCTAACCTGCTGGCCTCATCCTCACAGCCAGATTCATGGCTTAGCTCACCACCATCTGGAGATTTGGTCACATTTTCATCATCACTCCCTGACTCATTGCTATGCTTTGGGGAAGACTCTTTGTCATCTTGTGCTGTTGATGTTGTGTCCTGAAATAACAAGGTAGCTCAAGAGATAGTTTTCTAATTTTACGCCTTAGTTTGAAAAGCACAATCATACCAATTCTGAAACACATCGTGGTGATTCTTTTTCAACTTTAATAGATAGAGAAGCAAATGCTCGTCTTCGCAGAGATGGCTTCTTTGATATGGAACTGCTTGGTGAAGGGGTTGAAACACTATCACTGTCACTCCAATCTGCATAAAAACCCTGGGGAGTTTGAAAAATTATTTATATAAATATATATAAAAGTTGAGAAAATGAAACAACTTATGGAGGGTACCGCTATTCTAGTGATTGTACATTGTACCTGATATGTGTTTCTTCTGGAACGAGTTTGCCTCATTTCTTCTTTCTTGACTTCAAATATATTAACTGGTTTGTCTTCTGAATCACTACGTTGATCACATGACGGAGGCAACATCATTCCTGGAGCTGAAGTATTGTCCTGTTCAGATTTAAAATCGTGCTGGTGGATGCTTGCAGTCACATCTGACAGACGATTAGAACTCCGCTTCCTTCTTCCTCTAATGTGCATTCCATTTGGCATACGATACACAAGCCTTGATAAATATTTTTTGTTGTTGATTAAAATCCCAGCTTTTTTCCTTGCTGCTTGCTGTTAAAAAAAAGGCACGAAAACTTCAAATTATGCGAAACACAAATGAAAGTAGTAAGAAATGATGCTCACACTTCCTCTGCTGCTCTTCCCCTTTCCTCTGCCTCGGCCTCTCATCCAAGTGGGCATGAAATCTCCGCGTCCTTTCCTCACAGTTGGAATTTCTTCAGCAGGATCTGGAGACCTAGCCTTCTCCTCAGGAATCGTACATCGGTACACACGCACACATGTGCACAGTCCAGGTGCTGAGCAAAGCTGGGGGAAATGCAGATACTGTCTTCCATGCCGATCTTCTCCAAGATATTCACAGTTCTGTTCTTCTAATGAATGATCAGCCAGGGCATCTTGCATTGTCTTGTGATTGTGCTACAAACAGAGAAAAAGAGTTTGCAAAGTTTTGGTTAAGGTTTGAAAATGATAAAGAAAAGATTTAAACTTACAACTTGGTAATCACAGAGACTTTTAACAAGCCAAACCCTTTGATGGAAACTGAGCTCATGAAACTCATAGTCTTCCAATTGGTTCCAATCGCCAAGAATTTTCCAGAATTCTTTCTCAATACCACAGAGCTCAAAAATCTAAAAAATAAGAAAATGTACACCTAAGAAAAACTACTAGTCACAGAAAATAGGGTCCAATTTGATATACACGTCAATACTTACTTTAGACCAATCTTGATTTCTAGTCTGAAACATTTTGTACCAAACTGCAATTCTTTGGGAAAGTTTTTGACTCCAAATGGAATAAGGCATTGGGGGGAGTTGCTGCAGCTTTGTTCTCTGAACAGGAGGACTGAGAAGGGAAGTAATGTCACTCTAAGTAATAAGCATGACATAAAAATTAATATTTTCGGGGATGAATTCTTTCAATTACCTAAGAAGAGAAGTCATGAGCACAGCAAGTGCCTTTGATGCTTGAGGCATGAGGAACATGCGTTCCACTTCATATTGGGGTATTTGTTCTATGCAAAGGACTTGAACAGTCAGTTGTGTGAGATGGCCTATTAATGGTATCTGCAAAGTAAGACAAAGAAAGTGTCATGAATTGGCTGACCATGAGAGACACAAGATTCAGGCACCTTACAAACACAGGAAATGACAACAGCAGGTGTACAAGTAAATCAATCTACCTCCCACATGGTCCTCATTTGTGTGATGGCAGGTGGAGCGAGTAAAACTTCTGATTCCCACTGCAGAGCCTCTTTCCCTCTGCCTTCCTTATTCAACTTTCGTTCCCCATTGAGCATATCTTTCTTTTTTCTTTCCCTCTCCTGGCGTTCTTCAGCTACACTTTCGAGAAGGTAAGAAAAGAAATCCCCAGCTAGAATGAAAGACACAAGATTGCATAGCATTAATGACAGAGGTAAAAGCAAAATTTCTGATATGTATTTTTTTGAATGCAGTTCTCACATTTGCGGGCAATCGGAACATCATCATCATCATCACTAGTTTTAATACCATGGGTTGACATCAACGAACATTGGTTTCTTAGACCCCTGCAACACAGAGAAAGAGGATTGCAAAGATCTAAAACAGAAAATACAAGGTCCAGGCTTCTACGGAAGAATCATAGGAAGCTCACTTCGGAAGACCCGCTAATTTGTACTCAAAAACTTGTTCAATGCGAAGCGCCCGCTTCGTCAGGAGAGCATCCCGGCCAAAATATCGATACACATTCAGTAACAACAATCTGACATCCTTCACGAAGTCGACAACTGATGTATATTCATTATTTTCGTAGCGTCGTTGTACTGTAACAGAAACGGATAAAAGGGCCATGAAGTGCAGCTTTGCCAGACAGCAGAAGTAGACTATCGATGTTAGACGAATATAAAAACTCACTCTCTGCAAACCACATGGGTTTCTCTATCACATCATGGTAATCCACCATGCCCTTCTTCGCCTCAGGGTAATGAAGAAATGTAGAATTCGTATTCAGCAAATCCTGAAGAATTCTGTAACGTCGAGAGGGAAGAAGAGGCGTAAGGGAATGTTAGACGGCGAGTAGGGGAGCCCCCAGGGGCCAGGAAGGGACGGGGAAGGGGGGCTGCTCTATCTCCGGTCAGGTCCTCACCTCTGACCCAGACGCAGGCCGACGTCGGCCTCGTCCTCCGACGCGTCCTCGTCCGGCTCATCCTCGTCCTTGCTGCGGCCTCTGCCCCGGCGGCCCCGGCCCCGTCCTCGGCCACGGCCCCGTCCGTAAGACCGCGAGCCCCGGCGAGTCGTCCTCCGGGGGTAGGGGGCATCGTCGTCCGAGTCGTTGCTACTGCTGCTGTTGTTGTTGTTGCTGCTGACGGCATCAGAATCGTCCTTGTCGGCGCCCGCTCCGGCACTGGAGACCAGGGACTCGGCTTCGGCTGCGCCCTCATCCGCATCCTGGGAGCCCTGCGTGGCCTGCGGGGAAGGGGTTGCAGGGGTGTCTGGGTTCGCGTCTCCGCCGTCATCATCGTCGTTCTTGCCGCTCAGTGCTGCGTCCTGCTCCGTGTCCTCCTCGTCCTCGCCCGGACCGACGTCCCGTTCGGGGTCCTGGTCCACGTCCTCGCTCTCGGCTTTGTCCGGCTCGAGGTCTGGACCCGAACTCTCCTCGGCGGCCATGGCATTCGTGTCCTGAAACAACATGGGGAACATAATGACGTTTCAATTCCCAGAGGCTTTCATCGTCCGTATTTGCTCGGGGCAGGCCGCTGGCTGCCGCTGGCTGCCGCTGGCCCTTTTTCCCTTCCCCACCGCACTTCTATGCCTATCGTATTGACCGAATCGATCTCTCGACACGAGAAAATCCACCGATGGCACTGTGCAGCTCACCAGGAAAGGGGAAGGCCGCCTCTCCAGGGGGCGCCTGCAAAGTCACCGCAGCCACTTGAGCGGCTGCGCTGTTTTCTTTTCGTTGTCCCACAAGAGGGCCGAGGACGCAAATTGGGGAAGAGGGGAGATGTTGTTGAGGGCGCGTTCTACGCGGCACTATGCGCCCGGGGGGTTCAGAGGCAGGGGTGCCCAACAGAAGTGCCCGACAGGGGTACGGCGAGTTCGCCGAGGTGCGCTCATCGAGGAAACGTGTGTATGCCAGGCTGGTCGCAGTGAGTCTCTGCCACTGCCCGCCCACGCCCCGAACACCCCGGACGTCCCAGCATGTACACGGCACGGGGTCCCGGGGGTGCCACAGGGGGTACCACAGGGGGTGCCACAGGGGGTGCGCGCGCCCCAGCCGGCTCCCATGGGAACAGCTGGGCCACGCTGCGCGGCCGTCGACGCGGTAGGTATGCGACTCCCTCACCTCCGGAGGATTTAATTGGCTGAGCGACAGCGAAGCCCTTACTCGGGTGGGGCTGAAAAAAAGTTTCTGCCTTTTTGATTGTCCGCACGAACGGTTTGACGCACAGCCGGGAGGTTGAAAAGGGTATTTTCTATGATCGTATGGAAGAAAACATCCTCTTCTGGGAATAAGAAAACGGGGGGTTTGGGTAGTTTGGGGGGCTCGGCCCCCAACCTCCGAGACGTCTCTTTAGAGGGGATTCACACCAACAACTGCCGCCAGCAAGCCAAGGTAGGGGTCCGCCAGGCGCGGAGGGTCCGTACAGTGCTTTGCAATGAGCGAAGCCTGTTACGCCCCGAGGTGGTCACTCCTACCTTGTATCTATTGGCCGGCCGGCAGCCATCCAAAATAAAATGGCAAACTTGTTTTTAGATGCAAAAGGACGGGTTGACATTTCGTCCACGCGAGCCGGCCAGGCAAGGTAGTATAACCAGCAGTAACGTATTATCCCACAGGCACTTATCGTTGTCCTGAGTTGTGGTGTCGTCAAGTGTCAGCAGCGTTGATTACTTTGAGTTTGGACAACCCATCGGCACGCGAGGCACAAGTCAGCGGTGCGCGCACGGCCGGCCCAGGCGGACACTGCGCAGTGCGAGCAAACAAAATCCGAGGGTACGACATCCCAAGGGAAGCAGAGGTAACAGCTTTCCTGGGGAAGGGGTGCCATTCAGCAGAGAGGAAGGGGTGTGAAATTTTTTCCATGGAGGTTTGCTAGTACTAGTTTCTTTTTGTGGAGAGAAGGAGAGCGGGGGTATTTTTCCAAGATGGAACTGTTAAGTACAAGCTGCCGTAGCTACAGAGGGCCATAGAGGGTCAGTATACGTCCCTACATGTATATGGCGTATCAATAACAAGTCGGTGCGTCCGTAAAACACGCCTCCGTCAGGGGCGTGCCGTCGCCCCCGTCGGCTGCCGCCCCCGCGTGCCCCCACGTGCCCCGCGCCGCGCTGGCGGCCTCCAGGAAGGGCGTTGATCACAATTACGTCCCGTCCCAGCGGCCCGTTCGCCGGATTGCAAACACGCCTAATTCGCGGGTGCACGCGACGGCGACAGGCGCCGTGCACACACCGCACACACACACACACCATCACGTCAGATGGGAGGGGAGGAGTGAGCGGGCGAGCGCCGTGGAGGTAGGCAGCCCCCGCTAGTGCGGTCAGCGCCGCCCAGCGGGTTGCCAGGCCTCTCGGTCACAGGCGCTGACGGGATCTGCTCTGGCAGACCGCTGGCGTTAGCTGTGCCCGCACTGGCCCCCGCACCGCAGCACCTGGGTGGGGT
Organism: Odontothrips loti; assembly: GCA_038380765.1. Lineage (NCBI taxonomy): Eukaryota > Metazoa > Arthropoda > Insecta > Thysanoptera > Thripidae > Odontothrips > Odontothrips loti. The sequence goes on along the minus strand of CM076248.1, from coordinate 7,878,565 downwards.
GGAGGACAGCCGGCATCAGTACCTCCACTCCACCGAGGCCATGGGGAGGCGCCGACCGGCGAGGACCCCGTCCAGGATGGCCGCGGGAGCCGCGGGGGCCGCCGTCGAGTCCGCCTAGCGCGGCATGGCCCGAGACTTGCCGTGGCGGGGGCCCGGCCTGGGGCCCGGAGCTGACCCGGCGGCCGCCCCAGCGACCGCACCCGTCGGACACCAGCACGACAAGGCGCCCAAGGGCGGCCTCGGGTATATAAATCAGTTTGCGAGAGAGGTTCCGTAAATACAACTGGACCCGGAGGAAGTCGGGATGGGTTCGCCACTGTTTCCACTTACTCACTTACTCCCCAAGACTACGGGAAATTATTTTCGGCCGGGGGGTAGGGCGGGGCTAATTCCATTACTCGCGGAGTGCTCGTTCCGACCGACGACACCGACGGCAACGCTTTTGTTAATTAGCATCCGATCGCCTAATGCACAAAAGCTGGGGGGGGGGGGGCAGAGTACGTGAAAGCAAGTGCCTGTAGCTTGAGCCCATCTGGTCTGTCCGCAGCCTGATGGAGGGTGACCTGGTGGCCGTCTTCCGCAACGACATGTACCCAACGTACCCCTCCACGCGGCCCCGGCCCCGCCACCCTTCCAGCCTGGCGTGGAACAGCTCACAGAAGTGGGCCACGTCGTCCCAGGACGCCGAGCAGGTGGGTGGGTCACGGTTCGGTCACGTTCTTCCTCGAACCCCTTCTACCTCCCCGGTGATGTCCTGCTGCAGGGGCGGGCGGGGCCGCCGGGGCGCAAGGGCACACAGTGCTCGGACGTGCACTGGATGGAGACGGCCGAGCAGTACTGCCAGAGCTCCACGCTGCACGGCCTCCGGTACATCGGCGACGCCCATATCTCGCCCATCGAGCGCTGCTTCTGGGTGGTGTCATTCGCGCTGGCCGTCATCGTGGCCGCCTATTTCATCACCAACATCTACCAGCGCTGGGAGCACAGCCCCGTCATCAACTCCATCGCCCCCGCCGCCACGCCCATCTTCGACATCCCCTTCCCGGCCCTCACCATCTGCAACATGAACCGCGCGCGCCGCTCCATCGCCGAGATCATCAAGCTGGGCTCGTGCGTTGACGCGGACGTTTGTATGAGGCCGATTATGAGTTACGTCTGCAAAAGCATTCCGGTAGGCGAGCGGGGCGGGGCGTCTCTCCCGGAATGCTTCTGCGGCCTGGCTGTGCACCGCTGTGCACCCTTTCGAAAGGGGTCGTCCATAAAGGATGTCCGGTTTTTTTTTAGGGGGGAGGGTCCATCAAACCGGACATGGGTGGACGTGAGGGGGGAGGGGGTCGTACTAAAATGGAAGTCCACGTCAATACCGCCAAAATGATGCTATTTCTCCGGAATCACGAAGCATCCAACCCAGTGCGTCTCCCAGATGCTGAAGTATCTTTGAAAATGCATACAGTCACTCTGAACACGCTCTCTTTCGGAAAATTAACCCCATTTATAAGCCAGAAACTAAATATTTACACATATGGCACTTTTTGAAAACCGGACGTCCAGGGGGGTGGGGGTTCTCTAAAACCGGACATGGGTGGACGTGAGGGGGGAGGGGGTGAAAATTGCCTGAAAATACCCGGACATCCTTTATGGACGCCCCCATTAAAGGCGTCACGTCATGGCGGCCCCCTCCTCCCGTCAGGCCGCGCAACCCGTTCAACACGCTTCAGCGCCGCCTGCTCAGCGACATCTGCGACGACACCGACTACAGCTCCACGGCGGACACCAACGTGGACGACGTGGACAAGACCTCCGGCAACTGGAGCGTCGTCATGGGCTTCATGATCAACGTGACGCAGCCCTGCCACGAGATGCTGCTGTCATGCAAGTGGCGCAACCAGCCCATGGACTGCGACAACCTGTTCAACGCCGCGCTCACAGACGAGGGCATCTGCTGCACCTTCAACCGCGTGCGCAGGGACCTCCAGTTCCGCAACCCGTGCGTGCCTAGGGTGCCCAGTAGTCCGGTGCGTGCGGCAGTCTTATCAGATGTGTGTCTCTGCCTCGCCCAGGCGGGAGCTGAGCGACCTCAACATCACGTTCCCGTACCCTTCGGCGGACTGGACCCCCGAGACGGGATACCCGGAGCAGGACAAGGACAAGGTGTCGCTGCTGGAGACCCCCTGGCGGCCGCTGGGCATCGGCACCCACCTGGGACTCACCATCGCCGTGGACAGCGAGTTGCACGACTACTACTGCTCCTCCACGGACAGCGCCGGCTTCAAGGTACTGTGTGTGTGTGTGTGTGTGTGTGTGTGTGTGTCTGTGAGAGAGAGAGAGAGAGAGAGAGAGTCAGAGAGAGAGAGAGAGAGAGAGAGAGAGAGAGAGAGAGAGAGAGAGAGAGAGAGAGAGAGAGAGAGAGAGAGAGAGAGAGAGAGAGAGAGAGAGAGAGAGAGAGAGAGAGAGAGAGAGAGAGAGAGAGAGAGAGAGAGAGAGAGAGAGAGAGAGAGAGAGAGAGAGAGAGAGAGAGAGAGAGAGAGAGAGAGAGAGAGAGAGAGAGAGAGAGAGAGAGAGAGAGAGAGAGAGAGAGAGAGAGAGAGAGAGAGAGAGAGAGAGAGAGAGAGAGAGTTTTGTGTGTGTGTGTGTGTGCGTGTGCGTGTGCAAGCGGGGCAAGGTAGGCCAGCCCGCACAACACGCGTGCAATGTAGCAGTCGAGATTACCCTAGCGACCATATCGTACCCAATGGATTATCCCTAAAGTGGGATGCCAAACATTTTGCTATTTTTTCTGTGAGAAAGTGTTCTTTAAAATCCCGAAACCATGTTGAGAAAATTTCAAAATACTAAAGCTTCGAAAAACAAGAGGGTCCTAGAAAATGCCTAAACTGCACCTGCAGGTGATGCTGCACAACCCTGTGGAGACGCCCAAGATCGCGGCGTTCGGGATGCTCATCGAGCCCGGCACGGAGAACCGGGTGGCCATCACTCCCGTCATCAGCCACACGGCGCCCGCCCTGCGCGACGTGACCGTGGCCAAGCGACAGTGCCTGTTCCAGCGCGAGCGTTACCTCACCTTCTACCGCACCTACACGCAGCGTAACTGCATCCTCGAGTGTGAGGCCAACTTCACTAACCAGCACTGCAAATGCGTCGCCCACTACATGCCCAGTGAGTCCATGTCCAACATCTAAACTTGAGAGAAAAAATACCATAGTATACACTACAATAATTTTCTTTCTTTTCTCCCCCCCCCCTCCTCTAGAGGATAAACTAACAAGGATTTGTGGTAAAAAGGATGAGCAATGTGCAAACAATGCCAGGGGTAAGTCAACATTTTTCATTGCTGTTCATTAGTTCGGGACGTGACAGTTAAATAAATTTTTTGTCATCTACAGAGGCCATGGAATTACGCCTGGCAAATGGAGCAGCAAATCTTACACACTTGAATATAACTGATGTGCCAGACTGTCAATGTTTGCCTGGATGCAGTGAGCTCTCTTACACCTACAGTCATTCAAGTAGCCATTACAGCCCCACGTTTCAGCCCGACTTTGACTTGAATTTTAATCGAAATACAGATTACATTGTGTAAGTTTAGTCAACTGAAAATATCAAGGATCTTTGCAAAATAAAAGAGCAATTTATTATTTTAATGCTTGCAGGAAGAATTCAGCAATAATTCACTTTTACTTCACTGAAACACTGTTTTCAAGTCGATACAAGGGTGAATTGTTCGGTTTCACTGAATTTCTTTGTGAGTTACTGTAAATATGAAAATGTGGATAATCAAGCCCAGTATTTACAATCTAATTAATTGCTTTTCTCTTTACAGCCAACTCTGGAGGAATTCTGGGACTTTTTCTGGGCTTTAGCTTCCTCAGTGTAGTAGAGATAGCATACTTTCTATCACTTCGAATATTCTGTTTGTGGAGCCGGAAGCAAAATAATGTAAAATCAAAAGTAAGGGCTCGTAAAAAACTGAAGCTGGATGACAATGACAAGCCTGTTGCTATAATTAACAATATACAATACCTTCAATAAATAAAATTGGAAATGCTGCCACTAAAACACTGTGTAGTTCATAGGATTTCACAGACATATTACAGTGGTACGTATACAGCCATTGACAGCATATAACCATAATGGTGTAGATAAACCACACAGAGACGCCTATCAAGAGGTTCTGAGTATAACCGAATAAAAATGTACTGATATTTAGTGTTATGGGGGGGAGGGGGGACGGTGTCTATCAATCTCAGCTGTCATTTAGTAGATCAAGCAATTCAACATTTACAATCTCGCAGATTGAGAAAGAGAGACGTTGGCATAAAATCAACAACGACTGAGAACGAAACCACATTTAAATGAGACTGTGGGAAACAGATGGACTTGCAAGTGCATTTTCGTCGAAAACAAATAACAAACATAACCAAAGGGGGTGATAAACCGCAAGCATCAGGCGCTAACACATCTTACACTTAGTGTAGAAGAAAGGAAGAGCCCCAATATACGTAGGAAGCCTGTAAAAGAGCCGCAGAGAATGGACGAACATACCTGTCACGGTAGATTCTCCTGGAAGTAAAAATTACCAACAAACTTAGTATCCTCCCCTCGATGCTCTTTCTCAGCTAGTAGCCATGACACTCTCGGCATCGCAAACACTACAGCGCACCAGCAATTTTTCTCCACCTTGCCTCAAACTAACCCCTGCCCATTAATTTCTCATGATTCAATTAAGTGTGCCCAAAAACATGGCGGCGCTCTCACGTTCTGTGTGTTCCCGTCACTTTCGTTCAGTATTTACGTTGTGCAAGAATGAACAACTCAATCCGGTGTTTAAAAGGGTGAATTTGAGTCATTGTAGATCTTACTATGGAAATGGGAGCCCTGGTAAGCCCGTCATTTCTCAAGGCAACCTCCTATACTTCGCTCTGGGCGGAGCAGTCGCCGGCGGGGCGTACGCACTGTGGGAGCTGAGACCCAAAGACACATCCGCCGTTATTAATCAGCCAGTATTCAAACCAAAAGTTTACGACAGTTTGCCACCTCATCCACCTTCACGCAAGGTAAACGGTCACACGCAGTGTCACAATCGTACCTGTGTCTTGTTTGTTACATAACATAGTAGTTTTCTTCATAGTGCTTTTGTTTGCCCATTAAACTGGCATTCTTTTTCAGATTTCCATCCCAACTGATAGCAGTGGGCTCAAGCTCGTACTGTACCAATATCCAACATGTCCTTTCTGTTGCAAAGTTCGGGCATTTTTAGACTATCATGGGCTGTCATATGATGTCGTTGAAGTCGATCCTGTGCTCCGAACACAGATTAAATGGTCTGATTATAAGAAAGTACCTATCTTGCTTGCAGAAATCGGAGATGGAAAGTATTTAGTAAGTATCACATTCAGCATGTCAATTTTATTGTGTTCTTTAGATGATACATAGCTTTCAATTTTTTTCACAGCAACTGAATGATAGTTCACTTATTGTATCCGTCCTGAAGACCTACCTAGCTGACCCCAGGCAAAGTTTAGTTGATATTGTTAAATGTTACCCTCCCATTTCATTCAGGGATGATGATGGTTCAGTTAAAACAGAGATTCAGAACAGGTATTACTTGATGGCAGGGGAAGGTGTCCAACAAGAAACTAAGAAACAAGTAATGTATGTATGTTGTGGTCAAATGTTTGCCATTAAGAGAAATGCCTCAAAAATTCGTTTAACTTATTTGATCTGCACTTTGAAAGGGATGAGATGAAATGGAGAGAGTGGGCGGATAAAAAGTTGGTGCATGTGCTGTCTCCTAATGTGTACAGAACTACAGATGAAGCTATTCAGTCGTTTGAATGGTTCTCAGAGGTAAAAATTTTATTTAAACCTTACTAAATCTCCTAATACAATTTTTACCTATTTTCATATTTGTTTCCCATTCCATAACTTAATGCAGGTGGGTGAATGGGACAGGCTATTTCCTTCCTGGGAACGTAACTTGATAGTATATGCAGGAGCGTATGCTATGTGGATGATTGGGAAGAGACTGAAAAAGAGGTAAGGGGAGAAAATTGTTAATTTTTGACTGAATCTAACAGCTACACTTTAATAATTTTTGTTGTATCTTTAAAAAAATGTATTTTGTTAATTTTCAGGCATATGCTAAAAGATGATGTTAGATTATCACTGTATGATGAACTGAACTGCTGGGTAAAGCAAATCAAAGAGAAGGGTACAACTTTCAGTGGAGGAAAAACCCCAAACCTTGCTGACCTTGCGGTGTATGGAGTCTTGAGTAGTATTGAAGGCTGTGAAGCCTTTAAAGATGCCCTCAATAAAACCAATATTGGAAGTTGGTACAATGAAATGAAGAAGTATACCAAGTCTCATGCTGGAAGTAATCCTCTAACAGGATTATAGTTAGTTAATTAGCCACTTTCCTTGCTTATATCAAGGCACTATAGAAAGTCCCACCATTTTGTTGTTTTTATTCGAAAGAAGTCATCACGAATACAGCTATTTGCATTTCTCCCCAAAAGTTGCCTTTGTCATTAGCAGGCTTGAACCTTTTCGATTTCATCTGTTGTTTAAAAAAAAAAAAAAAATTGAACAAATTGTTTGCAGTACAGATAGTTTTTGCTTTTTATGCATGAAAATATTGCTACAAGAATCTTTCAATATTTCTAGCCCATGCCTTGAGATAAAATCAAGTTCACTTTCTGTATGGCTGAAATTGACAAAATAAAATAATATTTTACAAATTCTTTGATTTGCTTTGGAAATTTCCTGAATTAAAAATATAGTGGTTGAAGGTTTTCAATACAAATTCAAAAAGATTAACAAAAATATTTTATTAAATACGCCTGGAAATTAATTAGAAATTATTCGGGTACGACTACATAAAAAGCTCGGTCAAGACAAAGCTTTCACATTATGTTAATTAGAAGTGATACAAACATGAGAATACAAATCTTTTTCAATCAAGAATGAGCTCTTACAAACAAAACACTGTAAAGGCAAAGGATGAAGCTGTTTATGCAGTATGAACTCCATGTGATTATTGAAGGACATGGAACATTGCCCACATAAGTGAACAATCAGTGGTTCACTATCTAATGAACCATCTACTGTTGAACAAGCTTCACTTTCTTCATATGGATTACATAATATCAATTTATTTGTTTTGTATACAGTCTTGCTTGTATCTTCATCAGGCTCCATATGGTAAGTTACTTCTCTTTTAACTTCAATTGCATTGTTATTACTCTCAAGTACAAATCCAACAGAATTCTGCATTGAGTAACTGTTTTCAAGAACAAGCCCTGGCTCAGATCCCCTCAAGTTGACAAGTTTCTTCTTCAGGGAAGTGGTGCGAGAGTTACAAGACCTAACATACTTTTTGTCTTCACGAATATGCATGGAAGTAATGTGCTTCTTCAGATCAGATACTCGGCTGAAAGGAGCAAAGCAAATATCACACAAAAAATGGTCTTCTTTGTAACTTAGAGAAGACACCTTAATCTTGAATTTGGCTTTCAAGCTACTTTGACGAGCTTTCTTGTGAGAAGACATGTGACGAAGAAAAACAGCTGAAGTGTGAAAGGTCCTCTCACATTCACTGCATTCAAATAGAGACTGTTTCTTTTCAGATTGAAACTGCATTTTTACAGGTGAAGGCTGCTGCTTTCCCTCTAGTGCAGATTGCTTTTCCTCAGACATGGACAGCTTCTTCTCAGTTGCAGGCTTATTCGTATGAGTACGTAACCAGTGCGTACGTAAACTTTTCAGTTTGGGGAAGCTCCTTCCACATGTGGCACATGTAGGTTGCCAATTTCCATGAATACCTGACATATGCAAGTTGAAATCCCCCAATTTATCAAAGAGCTCCCCGCATTTTTCACATTGAAATTTAGCCATCTGCAAGGATTTTTCAATTTTCTCTGGAGCAATGAGATGAGAAAAGCTTTCATGGGCGTAAAGGTCTCCTTTAGACCGGAAAAGACACTGACAAGTTGCACATTTGAAGACCTTTTCCCCCGTGTGCTGTGAAGAATGCAAGCAAAACTCAGAGTGTCTTTTGAATTTTGAATGGCACTCACCACAGTTAAAAGCTTCTTGATTCAAATGGCTTCCTACGTGCTCCTCCAATTCTAGTTGAGTGGCCACTTTAAAATTACACATTTTACACACATACCCATCATCAGAGTAATCATGTAGTTTGGTATTGTGGGCCACCAAATCCTCAGAGGAATTAAAAATGAGATCACAGTTATCACAACAAAATACCTCCTTTTCAACATGACTACTCATGTGCCGACTGAGGTTTACAAGCCTTACAAATTTTAAGCTACAAATACTGCATTTGTGAGATTTTGATATTTCAATAGAGCAGTCATTCTCAACTTCTGATTCAACATTACTCACAGTATGCATGTCTGCATCAGATGCAAAACCAGTTGAGTTTTTCTCCAGTTCACAGTTACAGCCTTGTTGCTCAGAGAGAGGAGCTAGTGTGCTGGAGTCCAATGATGATTTAACAACATTTGATACTTCGTCAACAATTTTATCCACAACTCTTAACACTTCCACTTCAATTTCACTATTTTTTCTGCCAAACTGAGCCATTGGCTCACTATCCTCATTAACAACAAACCCCTCAAAATATTCTGAAAGAGACTTGACAGAATTTTTGGGTTGTACTTGAATGCCATCTTCAGCTGACATAGTTCGTATCTCAACAGTTTTCAATACTAAAGGTGTAAAGTTAACTCCCAGTTCACAGGATGTTAAGTTTATGTTGCTATATATCTTTTTATTCATAGCAACTTTCCTGACTTTGAATGGAACAGTAGAATCCAGTGATGAAACCCCAGCTCTTTCAACATTTCCCTCAGTACATTGTCGTTTTAAGGCCAAAGTAGCTCTGTCCGTCTCATCTGATGAATTTACAAGCAAAACAGTGCTGTCCACCTCTGCTTCTTTGTCCACTTCTGTAAATGTCTTCAGTATGGCTGTACTCCCCTCAGCTACACGTATGTTCTGCTGAGATTGTTTGACAAGCACAAGTTGTGTCTCTTCCACGACTACTGAAGTCAAGGCAGTCACACATTCTACAACACTACTGTCAGGACCAAAACTGTCCGGGACAGGACTATCAATTTCATTAGAATCCATGTTGGTACTGCTCACAATAGATTCACTAGACTCTTGAACAGCACGCTCCTTTCCTGGTATACTGTCTCTGAAGCCGTCACTAACAGATGCTGCTGCTGCTGCTGCTGCTGCTGCTGCTGCTGCTGCCGTCACTGGCATGAAAAATTCTGGCTGACTCAATTCATCCAAGTCTTGAATGAGGGACTCAAGTGATTCATTAGCAAGTGAGAGAGACGATGTTGAAGTTATTGTTCCCCGCACATCCTTGAACACAAAAAGAGGGGCATGTTGGAATAAGATGTAAAGAAACCATGACAGAGGAAAGTATATCAACATTAACTTCTGTACTTGCCTGATAGTATCTTTCAAACAATCCATTTTGCTGCCCGGGTTCAAAGAGTTGGACCATTTCTGCATCATTCCTAATAAAAGTAAAGGCATGTTGAACACAGCCCCAGGGATCCAACTGGCAAAACAAAGATCTAAGTAGTGTCAATAGAAGAAACTTACAGATTCATTAAATCTGATGGCAAAACCGACTTGTCTCCTGAGCAGACCGGAGAAGCTGGAGCAGTTGGAGGCAGGGACCTTCTCTGAGGTGAGTCAGGGTCGCCTGAAGCCATGATATACTGCACCTAAGCCAGTGGGAGTGAGAGCGAGAACACAATCCGGATTTCAGTATCTCAATTCTGATGGTCGTCAAGCGACGACTGAGTTCAGCAGATGATTTCTACTCACCAAAATGTCATAGAAACAGCTTGATTAAAAGTTTCAGTTACAGAATTACATTTAAACATTGACGACGACAGGTGCGAAACGCGAGACACAATCGTCAACAACAATGACACATTACAAGTCCGACGGATAGGTCGGAACACAGCAACACTAACACACCACTCGCTCGCGCTGCTGCCGCTGCTAGCGGCACGTGGACGGCGTGGACGGTCGACGCCGGTCCCATCGTCCCGTCCAAACCCAAACATCCCCCTGACACCCCCTCTCCCCCTGCCCTAGACCCTGCCCCCATCCTTCCTCCTGTCAAGCCGGTGCAGGTGTCTGGCAGTCTGGTGTCCGGTGCGGGAGAGGACAAAGCAGGGTGTCGTAACTTACCATAACGCAAAATATGTTATAGTTACAGTAACTATCGGCGTCAGCATTTGCCAATAACGTTGCGTTAAATATCTTAACGAAAAGGCACAATTTAGGGAGTTATATGGTATACCATTAACCTACAACAGTTAGTTAATTGAATTAACGTTAAATATGTTACCACCAACATTTATGTTATGTTTGCGACGTTATTAGCAATATAACGCAACGGGTGACATTTTTTTAAAACTTTAACCTGCGTGCTTTTTCATTTTCGTTGGAGTTATAACTTTAACATGCCGCGACGAAATAACGTTAAATGTCAATTTTCTGCACAAAAAAAAAGATGTTTTGGGAGGACAAGCTGCGTTGCCAAGAACCCCCCCCCCCCCCCCTCTCTGTCTCTCTCTCTCTCTCTTGCCACATGTGAATGTCTCACCCTCACCACATTTTTTGGCCCCCGGAGACTCACGGTCTCCCAGGCACTTTGCCTACTGCTACCCTTCACTCCCCTAGCAGAAAAGCAAAAACCTCAATTGGCGTAGGGGGGACTCGAACCGGGACCCATCAACAGACGAGAGCTCTCCACCATGTCTCGGCCTCGGTCTCGGCTGTCTAACCACTAAGCCACTGGGACGACGGTCAGAAGGCAGTTCCGTAGCGATCTGCCTGCCGAGTGTGAGATCTTTGGCTTGGCTGCTACGCGCTGCCACAACACAGGCACCGAATCGAACGATGGTTCGTCACCGGGCCTGGCTGGGCTGGACTCGGCCGTTCGGTAGCAGAGCTTCGGCAACGGCTGGCGCTCCCAGTCGCCCCCGCTTCACCCTTCACCCTTGCCAGGCAGCGGTCAGGTCGCGCAACAAGACCGACAGAGATAGATGCGTAGACGGAACCTGACCCACTACATTCAGCGTGGCCAGGTGGCGCAGTGGGTAGAGGCGCCGCTACAGTCGGATATTCCGTTGCTCGGTTGAATCCGGGTTCGAACACCACTGTCGCCCAGGTTTCTTTTGCTGTTCTGCTCCGGCAGCGGTGGGAAGCCCGCCAAAACCGACAAGGGGGCACGGCTCGCCGGACGGGTCTTCGAGCAATTCGAGAAATGTGGCAACACAGGATGGGAAGACGGGGGAAGGGGGGCGTTCGCTGGCAACAAAGTAGTGCGAAATAATAGTTTTTAAACTTTTGCAAGACCAACCAAAATTAACGTTAAATGAAAGGTATTGAGATAACGTTAAATCGACGATGCTCGATTTAACGTTAATCCCACCTGAGAATGCAATAACGTTAAAGACTTATCGTTAACCTTATAACGGTTAGCGGCGTGACCCAAAATTAATGGTAAATCATTCAACGTTAAATTGTGTAACGCGTTATACCAAGAACATTAAACAACGTTACAAGCATATAACGATATTTCGATTCACTTCGTTAGGCGTTAGTGTTATAAACTTTAACCGTCATAGTGAGTGCAATATTTAGGGTTACGGTAAGTTACGACTCCCTGGGACAAAGACGTGACTTGTGCTTCGTGGTTGTCAGGCGGTATTGCTATTGCGATATCCTCATTGCGGTATTGCTATTGCGATATCCTTAGTGCGGTATTGCTATTGAGCACTGCTATTGCAGCATCGTTATTGCGGCGTAATGCGGTATCGGTATTGCGGCGCCTCAATGCTCGGTTCGCTGCTATGAGGGGTGCGATTAGATGGTTCCTATTCACGTTCCTCCGTCGTCACTGACTTCGCTAAAGAGAACCAAACTCTCACACGCTGGCCGAATCAAAGATTGTACTAATTAAAACTGACCGAAATAGGGAAAATCGACGGTTACCTTCGTCTCCTGTGCCAATTGCAGTGGCGGATCCAGGAGCGGCTTTAGGGGAGGGGGCAAAGTCACGCTTTTTGCCTACTTACAGGCGGAAAAGTTATGCCGGTTGCGTACATTTCCGGGGCGCCCTTCGGGCGCCTTGGGGGGGGGGGGGGGTAGTTGACCCTTTGCCCCCCCCCCCCCCCCCCCCCCCCTGGATCCGCGCTTGGCCAGTTTAAGGAGAGAATGGCCCTACATCATCGAGCAGAAGCACTGGCGAATAAAGAAAAACATTACTTCACATCGGTTGTAAGTTTATGAGCCCCCCCCCCCCCATGTTGAAGGGAAGGCCCTCTGCACTGCTAAAATTTTCAGTATGAATTTTAATAACGAATTGACATGAAGAAATTTCAACAACGCTGTTATGAGAAGTAATAACAGCTTAGCTGTGGATTTTGCAACCTAGAAAAAATAAAAGAAAGTATCGTTCAAACAATTTTGAAGCGCGTGTAAAATTTTCATATCAATTGCTGCCAGCCTCACAGCAGGGCGTCCAATCTAATTTGCGATAAGCGATAGCAATAGCGATAGCAATAGGTGTAAAATTTCACACTGCTGTCTGCAAGTAAGTTGTTTTTTCAAATTTTTCAAGATATATCACAGGCTAGAGATCGAATATGAAGTAGGAATGCAATTGTATTCTAATCTCTGTGAAATGAACGATTTTTAGATGAAGACATGATTCACGTAATTTAAGTTGACTGTTCTGTTTGTTATTTGCAGGCCTGCATGTTGTTGACCTGCTTGTGGTTGTTGTTTTTCAGTCACACAGGAAGCATAAACATGGCAGCTCCCAGACCAAAATCTCCTAAAACTCCTGGTCCTACAAGAAAGGATGAAAAGGAAGAATCCTTCTGGGAAAAGATTGGCACCCTAGGAAGGAAGAAGCGCATCAAGGAAGGTACGCGAGGTGCTCGTGTCAGCTAGTCACTAGGTCAAGATGTAGGACATGTTCATGCCCTTGTATGGTGAGGGCGCGCCTTGTGGGCGGACACATCTGTCTTGTATTTCTGCTTTCTACAAAACTAAATGAATAGATAGTTCAGTGTTGTAAATCTTTTTGAAACGACTTATTTTAAATGATTATTGTGGTAATTGTAGTGTTAATTACCTTGCATGAAAGCTATGTTGGCTTCTGTTCAGTGCTATTTTTGTATTACACTGTCACAATGTTTTCTGATTCATTAATGTTGTTACTTCTCTTCTTACCTGCAAGTGGGGCTTAAAACTATTTTATTTTCATTTACTGTCTTTAACAGTCCAAGAAGTACAGGAAGAAGGTAAACATGCCATTGATTCTCCTGGAAGTCCAACGGCCATTGACCATCCGCCAGAAGAATATGAGCTAGGTACAAAATACTGTTTAGTTTCAATGGCTGATTGGTTCTTCTTTTCTTTTAAGTTTCACTTAAATTTCTTATCCTTTCTCAGGAGAAAATGAGGAAAGAGCCATTATAGAAACCAAGTCAATGGAAAATCCGAAATTCAAAGAGCTCGTCACTGTTCTTATTGAGTGGATCAATGATGAATTAGCAGCTCAGCGTATCATTGTAAAATACATCGATGAAGATTTATATGATGGCCAGATTTTACAGAAGCTGTTAGGTAAGTTTTGATTGTGATAAAATGTTACAATGTACACATTAATACAGGGGTCTCAAGCTCACTGAAGGGCCAAGCCACTGGCCAAGTATGCAGCCAGCAATAGGCGTCTGCTAGGGCGCCTCTGAGTATGGATGATGGCGCAACTAGGATGACTTGGACTGACACCTGGAGTGGGGACAGGGAGCTGCACCAATGAGTGAGAGGCGGGGCGCGAATTGGGAAGAAGCATATCCAACTCTTGCAGGCCGGACGGCAGAGACGCGCGGCTCACGCATGGCCGGGCGAGCCACTGGTAGCTCGGGAGCCGCGAGTTTGAGATGCCTGTATTAATACGTGCAGTTTTTGCATCTGTTAAAACTTTTGCTTTGTGCTTCAACAGAGAAGTTGACTGGAGAGAAACTTGATGTACCTGAGGTAACACAGTCAGAAGAAGGTCAGAAACAGAAATTACGTATTGTACTTGGTGCAGCAAACAAGGTAAATTTCTAAACAACATTAATTTGTTGGTTTAACTGAAGGAAGTTTTGTCCTTTATATTTTAAAGGGGAATAACGATGAATTTTTTGAATGCAGGTACTTGGGTTACCTAGATGGTCAGCACAAAAGTGGAGTGTGGAAAGTGTTCACTCCAAAAATATTGTATCCATCTTGCACCTCCTTGTGGCCCTAGCCCGTTTATTCCGTGCACCTGTTCGTCTGCCCGAAAATGTTGCAGTTAGTGTGATAATTGTTCAGGTCAGTAGTGTGCATTTTGAATCCTCTTTGATCATAATAATTTTGTACTCCAGGTCATTGGTAAGTGCTGAGTGTTCAAAAAACTTGAGTTTTCTTTCCTTCTTTTTTCTAGAAAAAAGATGGAACCTTAACACACAGAACAGTGACTGAAGAAATCACATCAACATATGATGACCTTGGTATGCGGTGTGAGAAGGATGCCTTTGACACATTGTTTGATCATGCTCCGGATAAACTTGATGTAGTAAAGAGGGTAAGTAACATCGAATTTCGTTTTGTTAAAATGTGCTTCAGTCAAGTAAATGACCTGGATTTTCCTTTTCTTTAGTCTCTCATCACATTTGTCAACAAACATTTGAACAAAATTAATTTGGAAGTTGCTGAGTTGGAAACTCAGTTTCATGATGGAGTCTATTTGACACTTCTCATGGGTCTTCTTGAGGGATTTTTTGTTCCCTTGTATGACTTTCATCTGACACCTCAAGATTTTGATCAGAAAGTTCATAATGTCAACTTTGCTTTTGAGTTGATGCAAGATACTGGACTTGCCAAGCCTAAAGCTAGACCTGAAGGTTGGTACTTGAAATTCAAGTTGCATTCAATTCAATTGCAAGAACTGAGGTTGGTTTAATGAATGGATGAATCTCCTGTTGCAGATATTGTCAACCTTGATCTTAAGTCAACTCTTCGTGTTTTGTACAATTTATTTACCAAATATAAGAGTATGAGCTGATTTGAAATAATTTGCTGGAGGTCTCCAGAAAAGGAAAAGGGATGTGAATGTATGGATCCCATACAATGTTAACATCTAGTAGTTGAAAGGATTGAATGCTTTATGTGTTGTATTACCATATTTTCATTCTAGAAAATCTGTCTGGAAGTTCCCTTGCAATGCAGTTGCACAAACTTCAGTAACTCTTCTAGATTTGGGCCCAAAATTTCAAAATGGCAGTTAAAAAAAATAATTGTGAGCTGTTATGATTACAACTAACCCAACTCCATATTCTGGTTTGACTTTTGAATCTGCTTGTTCTACTGTGATTGACAATTTGTGTGAAGGGTAAAGATCAACTTTTACCGAGCTTATTTGTACACAATGATTTATAGGAGAGTCCTGACTAAATTCATAACAGGGTACTTAAAAAGATATAACATTAAAATATCATGACTATTTTTGATGACATATATTTATTTTACTTTTATCTGACATAAATTGATAATAATTGGGTGCTCTTGCATAAGCCAGTTCTCAACTGGACATGTGGAAGTGAGATCACTGAAATTTGTTTATTGCATGCTGGTCGATTTTCACTGAGGTAGTATTGTAATGATAGTATTCACTGCCACTATTTTGTATTTCTCTGTTTTTTTATGCATTTCGACTAAGATTTCATAGTTTCAAGCTTCTATTTTATGTAGGACTATTTATCAACTTACTGATTGTTTACTTAAATTATTAATTTCTATACAAACTGTTACCTAAAGGTAACTTTATGTACTAACTATAAGGACAAAGAATAAACTAATTTTTTATTAACAAAACTGCTTCTCCTTCTGTTTTTTACCTTCTAAATTCATTATACATTAAGCAGTATGGCTCACACTTTCAAGAAGGCATCTTTTCCCAAAATTTCACTTTACTCATTACTACTGCTCCCTCACTCGGTTGGGGCTTGAAAAAAATTTTGTATTCTTTAACTTGAGAGCCAGCTGTCTCCAAGTTGGTCATACAATAGTCTTCAGAATCATCGGTGAGATCACTTGCCTTGGCACGTTCAAACAGCCATACAGCATCAGTGAAAAATATGTCAATTAATGGAGAAAGTTTGGTCTGCGACACTTGTTGATTAAGAGACACTATCAAATGTGCCCTCATGTTGGATCGCTTGGCACAAACTGCAGCGCCATCAAGGAGTGCTGCACATATTAGGGCGGCGTGAGATGCTTGCTCTGCAGAGCTGCCGGCAATGGTTTGGTTATTATCTGCCACATTGCAGAAATGTTCTAGAGCCTCAACAATCACCACGGTTGGCATTAGAGCGTGTAAGTGGAACGAGAACACATGTTGCAGAAGATCTTGCCAACAAGGAAGATACCTGTGATGTGAAACAGATACAATGTTGTTGAAAAAGAACATGTTTACCTGAACTAATGGCATGGTTGTACAGATTTAAAAAATAAAAATAGATGAGTACAAGAAAACGTGCGCACCACTGTTCGAAAGGGGAGAAAGCACCAGAAAAGATCTTACAGAAATTTGATGAGTGAGAAGACGTCTGGAGTGGGTCTTGGAAGGCCTTGGAGCGGCAATGGTAGACTGTCAAACTCGGTAGCAGTAATGTAAACGACGGTGTGGCCCTGTTGTGCGTAGTGCACCGCTCCCTGTCGACCACCAAACAGACATAGATAAGAATATTGGGGAAACAAATTGGAGTTCACTTAACCTATACAGTCGCCAGCGGACTGCAGCGGACATGGCGAGGCTGCTGGCGCACCTGCATCAGGAATGAGGCCTTATGGGAGTCCTGCGGGCCTACAAGAAGGACCGAGGTCACATTTGGTGGCTTCATCGTTTTCTTTCCTGCACTTCCCTCTCGCAATCGGCGAGTCCGGTGTTTTGAGCTGTTCGGCGCTTGGCGCCAAACCAGGTGAACCACCAGCAGACAGTCGCCGGCAAAAGTTCAAAATGCGCGAAATTCAAAACCGATCAGGTAGCCACCACCACAATCGAAACCGACAAGGAAGCTGGGAGGCACGATGTTCATTTGTGTAGGCTTCGCCCTTTGAAAGTTTACTTCACGTTACGGTAAGGTTAACTGAGACTCGAACAATATTCTGTGCTTCGGCGCTTCGGGAGCAATCCCCCCGGGGGGGGGGGGGGGGGGGGACTCGGGAGATGTTCGGAAGCCTCTAGGATTAGGAGCTTCTGTTTTCCTTCCGCCGAATCTGGCAGGTGCGGACATACCGCTTCTCGGCGCGTGGCGGCTTCGGCCGTGTACGAAGGGAACCTATGTCCGCCAAATCTTCGCAGAGGCTGACTCCCATGATTAATGGGGCCAAACCAGACTGCGGTTGAAGGGCACCACAGTATGATGGAGTCCCGGAGGCCTCGCGCAGTGGCCCGGTCTAGGGGTTGCCGGGAGCCGGGAGCCGGGAGATTCGTCCGGCGCAAGCTGGGCAGCGGGTTCTAGTGCTGTGTCCCGATGCTAACTAGCAGCCGTAAAGCACCGGTTCCCGTAAGATCACCGAAGTTGAAGGCAGGGGTACTGGCGGAAGTCCCAGACGACATAGGTTTTGCCTCAACGGTCATCAGACCATCTCCCGTCATTTTTGAAATCATAAATAGCGGTTTGAAATCAGTCAGCACCGCGCATGCAGTTTCACTATCCACTGAAGTCAACGGCCACATATCAAACATAACGGTCGCGCTTCGGGTCACGCTTGAGCCCTTGACGTCATATGGCGCCATCTCGCTGTCGCCGCGACTTTGCGTTCTACCTAGGCCGAGTCCTTTTAAATTTCGCAGGGAAGGGTGCCGCTGGGTGGGGTCCAGATGTTTGTGAGCGGGATGGCGTGGCGCGGTGACAGAGGGGACTGCGCCGGACTGGGGGAGTTCAGAGGCCCCCCGCCCCTCCCCGCGGCCGCGGTCACCCTGGGGTCACCCTGGGGTCACCCTGGGGTCACTCGGCTCGGCGCTGGGATGCCTCCGGCGGAGCCCGGCGCCCCCGCAGCCTCCGGCCTTACACGACAGAAGGGGCGCGTACCTGTCCGGTCCGCAGCCCCGCAGCCACGGCACGGCGGCACGGCCACAGCACGGCTGAGCGATAAAGGTCGGAATGCCGGCACACTGCGCTGCGCATGGAGCACAGCGGAGCACAGTGCGGGGCAGGGCGACTCCCTCGTCGGCGAGCCCAGACGGCCGATTCTGCATATTGTCTTCTTAGGCCTGTCTCTGTCGCACTCGTAGGGTGATCCGTAAGAGAGCAAGAGTGAGGTCCGAGTTCACAGTGTTCGGAATCGCCCCTCAGAGAGCCCTCGGCCCCCGGCGACGGTCATCCGTCCCGGACAGCGGGGGAGGCGATGCGGTTATCGACGGGACGCCCGCGCCGCTGCCGCGGGGCTCGCGGGGCTGCCATTAGCGGCGGCAGCGGCCCCGCTCCGCCCTCCGCCCCGTCTGGACGTCGTGGGGGAGGCCGGGGCCGAGGCCGGCACCGGACAGAGCGGGGGCGACTTGGGCCCGTTGGATCGCCCGGGGGATCCTAGCTACATTCCAGGCATTCTCACGCCGGTCTCTGCGTCAACGACTACGCTTCCCACCTCATCTTCCTCCCCACTGTCCTCCGGCGCAGACCGCGCCGCCCTTGAACCGCCTACCTAACGACCTATCGTGCCCCAACCCCTCCTACCCCCGGGCAGCGTGCTGCAGGCGGCACCGTGTCATGTGGTGTCACCAGGCGAGGCCGAGGCCAGCCGAGGATACTACCCGCCGCCTCCCCTGCCGCTGCCGCTGCCGCTGCCGCTGCCGCTGCCGCTGCCGCTGCCGCTGCCGCTGCCGCTGCCGCTGCCGCTGCCGCTGCCGCTGCCGCTGCCGCCCGTCCCCGGAGAGGGCTGAAGCTGAGCCTCCAGGGAACTGGGGCCCGGGACCCGCGATCCGCTGGGCGCGGCCGCAAAACCACTCAAATCCCGGGCCGAGGTCGAGGCTGAGGCCTTACAGGGCCACGCAGGGCCCACAGGGCCACATGCCATGGCCATGACGCCGAAACCTCCTAATCGTGGACCGGACCGTGCCGGACCGTGCCGGACCGTGCCGAGCCGTGCCGAACCGAGCCGTGTCGAGCCAAGGTCGAATGTGGAGGCGGCGCGGCGTGTGGCGGCTGGCAAAGGGGATGGCTGCCCCGTGCCCTGCGGGTTTGGTCTGGCCGCCCCTGTGTTCATGTCATGGGCCACCAGCAGCGGCCAGACATGGCTGCCCCCGCCCCCCCCCACCCCTCCGCCCCGGCGGCCCCGGCCTTCTGTCCATTTCCCTCTTCATGGTCAGCTCGCGTCCTCGCCCTCCCTCCCGACGAGCAGGCCATGCCGGCGGCGGCCAGAGGCGGCGTGCGTCGCGTCCTCGGCACAGCGTCCGCAGCACAGCGGCACAGCCTGACAAATGTCCTTCTGCAGGGCGCACTTTGTTATGATAGCGAGGAGGGCGCGGGGCTGGGCTGGGATGCTTGTGCACCACGGGCCCGCGGGCCCCGGAGGCCCCGGGACCAGAGCGTGTCCACGACTCCGCAGGGGACCGGAGGGGACCGGAGGGGACCGGTGGGGACCGGAGGGGACCGGAGGGGATGATATTTTTCTTCATCTTTCAGCAAGGGCGTAAATGTATGGGGCGTTCTCATTGTCCGCGTCCGAAGAAATGTGTGAGAAGGGGGAGGGGAATAAGCAGACTGACAGACAGACAGTCAGACAGCGCCGCAGCCGCCCCAGCCCAGTAGCGGCAAGCGGTCTGCAGAGCTGGAGAGCGCCCGGTGGGTAGGCAATCCCGCCGGACCGGTGGGCGTTCGCTGGGGTGAGTTGCCTACCTCCACGGCGAGCTCCGCTGCGCTCCGCGCGGCAGCGGTGCAGCGACTCGCAGTCCGCAGCCTCGGGTCAGTGAGGGAGGGGGGGGGGGGCGCCCACAAACCACGGGATCCTTTTTCGAATATTTGCAGTGCAGGGCAAGCGAATGATGCCGGAGCAAACTGTCGCTGGCGCGGGCTTGAGTCTCCCGCAGAGTGCAGGCTTTGGTGGGTTCGATTCCCACTGACGATTCCACGCACCTCTCCACTCTGATTTCTCTCCTCCAAATTGCCAAAAGTACCACGGTTGCGTGGTTCCTGCAGAACGGTCCCCCACCACTGCGAGCGGACCGACTTGGGTAAACACCGCCACGCTTTCTAATAGCCCTCCCCCGCTCGCTGCCGCTGCCGCCCCTGTGTCGGTCCAGCCCCCCGACGCAGACACAAAGTCTGCAGAGGCGTAGATGCGGCGGCGGCGGTGCGGCAGTCAACGCAGCACTCGGGCTGATCCTCTCCGCCCGCCCCCGCCCCCGTCTCTCGCCCCCGGCCATCCCCGCAAAACACACGCGCGCCGCCCCGGGCTGCCCCCTCTCCCTCCCCCCTTCCCCCGCCCGTCTCGCTTCGCCTGGCTTCGCAGGTCCCGAGGGATCGCAAAAGCGCGCGCAGTGCGCCCCCCCCCCCTCCCCGCCCCCGCAGCGCCGCGCCATACAACGCAAGCATTCCGCCGCCCCATCGACACAGCGCCCTGCCGCCGCGCTGCGCCGCACCACGCCAC
Organism: Odontothrips loti; assembly: GCA_038380765.1. Lineage (NCBI taxonomy): Eukaryota > Metazoa > Arthropoda > Insecta > Thysanoptera > Thripidae > Odontothrips > Odontothrips loti. The sequence goes on along the minus strand of CM076248.1, from coordinate 7,857,817 downwards.
GCCCTCACAATCTCTATTGGCAGGCCTACCGCGGTGGCGCCCCCCCCCCTCCCCCTCGCCTGCCTGACAGGCACGTCATGCCGAGAGACGACCTCGCGTCGACGGGGGCGCCTGAAGAGGGGGACGGGGTAGGATAAAGGGCTGTCGACCTGAGGCGACGCTGCATGCACTGCACTGCAGGCGCAGCAGTGGCGACGTCTGCGAAAAACGGAGTTATGAGAGAAATTTGCTCTGGGCCGGGGACGAAAGGTCGGACGACCGTGCCCGATTGGGTAAGCCCCTGCCCGACGTTTACAGCCGGGGAGAGGTCATGAAGGCCGGTCTGGAGGCGGACGGCGCCGCCGGCGCCGGGCCCCGGGACGTCATGGCACTGCGGCTGTGGCTGTGGCGGTCTCTGACATTCCGAACAAAAGTCTGCCTCAAACGACTCGCCGCCGCCGCCGCTGTCCACTGGCTGCCACTGGCTCTCCTCTCCCCTCCAGGCGCCCACAGCCTTCAGCCCCTCCGCCCGCTCACAACTTTGCACACGTTCCGCACAGGGCGAACGGAGGGGAGCCCCCCCCCTTCCCCTCCTCCCACCCGCACTGCCCAGGGCGAGGCCCTTTCCCTCCCCGGCGAGGGGTCTGAAGGGCGCGCGTGCCATTCGTGTGCCCGCAGCGAGGGGTGCGGCGGGGCGCGTGCGAAGGGCTTTGGTAAGGGCCGCGCGGGGTCGGCGCGCGCCCGGGGGCAGGTGCCGAGGGGTGGGGGCGGCGCGGGCGGCGCGGGGCGGGGCTAGTCCAAGGCCTGACTCAACTAGACAGCTCTCATGAATATTCACTAAAGCGTTTGGCCACCGCGCAGCCGGCGGGGCCCCGCGCGGGAGCAGCGAGCAGCGCGCAGCGCGCTCCGGGCCAAACGCGGCAACCCCCCTCCCTCCCCTCGTGCCGCTGCGGCGGCATGACAGAAGGAGCGCCCCCACCGCCGCCGCCCCCGCCGCCCCCGCAGCCCCCCACACCCCGCTGCCTCATGCCACGCCGAGCTGCGCCGCCAAAGCCTTGCCTCGACCCACCCGCGGTCGGGGCCATGAAAAATGGATTGGCAAAAGGAGGGTGGAAGGGAGAGGGAGGTGGAATCTGGACACCCAAGGACGTCGTCCGGACGTCCCCGAGCCGCATACCTCCGCCGTCGGCGGCAGTGGGAGGGATACGTGACCGCAGAGGCCATCAAGCACTCCGACATCGCGATGGCGCTATGCGGCGCTGCACGAACTTTGGCGAGCCACCGAGACGCTGCCGTCGCCATCCGCCGCTGACGCGTCAGCGAAGCGGAGTCAAAGCGATGACCTTTCCCCCGCCACGCCGCAGCAGGGGCCGCGGGGGCCGTCAGGGCGTCACAGCGACGACGTCGTCTAGCGGGGGCGGCCACAGGGGGAGGGGGGGGGGGGGGGCGCTGCTCGGCGCGGCGGCTGCCTTGGCTGGCTGGAGGAACGAGCGCGCAAAGCGCAGCACGGGCGGGCGGGATAGGGGCGGGCGGCGGGGGGCGGGGGGCTGCATCTGAGCCCCGAGCCCAGCACGGGGGCAGGGCCGGGCGTGGCCGAGGGGAAGCGAGATAGCGAGAGCTGCGCCTCGCCGTCACACGCCACGCCGTGGCCTACGTCAGTCGGCCTCTTCGTCTTTCTCTCTCTCTCTCTCTCTCTCTCTCTCTCTCTCTCTCTCTCTCTCTCTCTCTCGCTCTCTCTCTTCTCGCTCGCTCTCTCTCTATCTCTCTCTCACTCCGATCCTTCCATCTTCTCTTTCCTTTCACGGCGCTCCCCACCCCCTCTCCCCCGCCGACTAAATAATGAACGGTCCGCGCTTTGCAGCACCCGCCCCGCCCGGCCCGCCCCCACCTCGCCTCCGCACCAACCCCTTTAGGCCGCCACCGCAGAGCCCCCGTGGCCACCCCCTCCCGCCGCGCCCGGTCCCAGCCCGCCTGACGGCGCGGCGCGTTGCGGTGCCACGCGGCACGGCACCGGCATGGCGTGGCGTGGCGGCGCGGCGTAACTTGACGTTACGTTAGCGCGGCACGGCACGGCACGGCGCGACACGGCACGGCACGATGCTGCTGTGCCCCCAGCGCCGCCCAGCGCCGCCCAGCCCGAGGCCTGTAGTGCCTTCCGTCTGGACCACTGGGTATCGATCCATCGGCCTGGCACGGCCTGGCCACGGCCTGCCCCCGCCCGGCCCGGACGGCCCGGGGCCCGGCACGTGGGGCCGGCTGGGTCCGAGCCGAGCCGAGCGCGCGGTCTCACGGGGCGGTAGGGGGCGCGGGTGGGGTGGGACTGGGTAGGCCGTGTCGCAATCAGCAGCCGTGCCACCGCCGCCCTCCCCCGGCCCGGCGCCCCCGGCGGCAGCCCCAGCCCCCCGACGGCCCTCGGCACCACCATCACGCCCCCGACGGCGACCCCCCTCGGCCCGGCCCACAGCAGCACCGCGCGCCGCCTGCGACACCTGCCAGGGGACGAGGCGGGGGCTGCAGGGCCGCCTCCGATAATGCATGCGAAGCCCACGCCCTGCCCACGCCCCGAGGGAAACTTCATAAAATCAGGTTGACAAAAAGTCGGAAAGTCGAATATACGACACAAAAGAGAAATGCTCAAAAAATAAAAATAGTCAGGGGGAAAATCATAGATTCCGGTTTAAGCCGATTTGGTTTTTGCAAAAAAAAATCAACTCCTTGTTGAGAACAAATTAAATAAAATCAAAAGAATCAGCCACGGTTTAAATCGGTGTACACTGAGAAGGGGCAGTGCAGTGATGGTGCCTTGGCCCACGCCCTGCCCACACCCTTTGGCGTCGCGGTCGCGGCTGCGGTCCCTGGTCGCAGCGTTCGGGCCTGACGGACCAGCCGGCAGCCAGGACACAGGAGCCGGGCCGGGGTCCGGGGTCCTCGCCTCGGCATGACCTACCCTCGCCCTGCCCGGCCACGACCGACCCATCCCAGGCTAGACACACTGCCATGGCTTCGCGCTGCTTTGCTCTTGCCTCCGCTCGCCAGAGAGGCGAGACTCAGAGGCGGGGCAGGAAAGTCACCCCCTCCCCTGCCAGCCCGCCTCCCGCCCCCGCCGCCCCCGCTGCACCAGCCTCAGTTCTGCCTTTTATGTGATTATTATTGCGCTGGCGGCGCGGGGGGCGGCGGGGCGGGGCGGGGGCGTCTGAGCACCTCTCTCAGTGGGGACGCTGGCTGGCACCGTCATTAGAGCCCGCTTGCGCCCCTCCTCGCTGCTCACCCCTTCCCCCTCTCCTCCTCTCTCTTCCTCTTTCTCTCGCCCTCTTCTTTCTCTCGCCTTTCTCTCTCTCGTCTGTCTCTCCCTCTCTTCCTCCTTCCCTCGATCACCACCCTCTCCCCTCTCACTCGCTCTCCTCCGCCTCTCCCTCTGCTTCTCCCGCGCGCGCGGAGGGACAGGGGCATAAAACGCCACGATGAAACGGGGGACGCAATAAACATGAAGGACTGGCCGCCCCGAGCCGTGGCTTGACGCAGCGTGAGCGGCGGGGGCGGCGGGGGCGGCGGGGGCGGCGGGGGCGCTGCATCGATAGGCCTGGCGAGGTGCGTAGCCGGGTGGCTCTGGCTGGGTCTGCGACAGCGGGGCGGACCAACTCCGCCCGCCCCCGCCCGCCCCCATGCCCGCCCCCGCCCGCCTGCCCCCAGTCGTGCGCCGCCGTGCATGCAGCAGCGCACAGCCGCACTCTGCCAAGTTTGCGCTGGGGAATTGCGCAGACTCGCAGACGGAGACGCAGACGCACAGGTCTCCGCTACGTTTCTGATGAGGAGCGCTGTGGCTGTGAGCGGAGCCTAGCGGAGCCGCTACCGCTGATATTGCAGCCTGACGACGACGTCGACGCGGTTTGCTCGTAGGCTGTGGCCTCTCGGACTGGTAAGGGGACCGTCCGTAAACTAGCTAGCCCCGGGGCCCATTAATAAATGTTGAAGATGTGTAAAGTTTTCTTTTCGATGCTCATATTTTCGGTGGTTGCGTTGCTCGCTTGCTCGGTCGGTATGTTGTTTGGTATTTGTTTATACCGCGGTGTTCTTGCTGTCCAGTTTCTATCAATTTTCTTCAAAGCCTTCCAAAAAAAATAATTGTGCAGAGCAATAAAAAAAATTCACCGGCGCGTTTCGCAGAAACTAGGCGCGGATCCAGGGGCGGCTCTAGGGGGGGGGGGCGATGTACCGCGTTCTGCCCACTTTCAGGCGGATTGTAACGCGAATTGCCTACCTTTCGGGCGTCCTTTGGGCACCTTAGGGGGGGGGGGGCCGTCCCCCTGGATCCGCGCTTGGCAGAAACGGGTTGGGGTTCGGCGTTCGATAGTGGGGACAGGTGTTAGGGTCCAGGTCCAAACGAATGTTCAGACCATTTCCAACTCGTTCGGACGAAAAAAATGTTGCATGAAATATGAATAAAACAGATGGTCGACAGACTTCCAGAAAAATTTCGACTCCAGCAAGATTTGAACCCCGGACGGCCCGGATGCAGACTTCAGCTACCAGCCCACTAACCCACTTGGCTACCGGAACGCAATGCTAAATGCACGCTTATGGTACTGTAGGCACTGTCGCCCAACAAAGCAGAAGGTCGACAACAAGGGCTCATTTTACCTAGCTAATTATATCGCCATAATTATTACACTTTCCTATTTTCAAAAATGTATGGTTGACCCATTTCATTGCTGTTGTAACGAACCTTTAATAGTTTTCTAACGCTCCGGGGCGTTCTGTGCCTCGGGAGCTATCCCGCACTGAAAAAAATGATTTAGTTGCGGTAGCTAATACTTCTGCTAATTTTGACATAGCTGCAATTTTAGCTCTTCTAGGCGATATATTTGCTGAAGCAGCTAAGGTTTAGCTATGCCAGCTAAGGCTCAGCTATAGCCAACGCGTGATCTCGAACAAGGAAACCAGGGATCAACTGCACCAGCTAACGCTGAGCAGTCGCAGCTAAGGCTTAGCTGTAGCAGAAACATTATTTGCCCCTGAAGCTTACCATTTCGGCTATGTCAGAATTAGCTGAGACGTTAGCTACCGTAGAAAATTCTCAGCTACCAGAACTAACCCATTTTTTTCCGTGCGGAGGGAGACTCGGGAGATGTACATGAAGCTTGTAGGGTTCTGAGCTTCTGTTTTCCTTCCTCGGAATCTTGCAGCTGCGGACATGCCGCCACTTGGCGCGTAGTAGAGTACAGCGGCTTCGGCCGTGTACCCAGGGAACCTATGTCCCCCAAATCTTCGCAGGGGCGGACTCCAATGATTAATGGGGCCAAACCAGACTTCGGTTGAAGGGCACTACAGTATGATGGAGTCCCGGAGGCCGTGGTTAAGCGGACAGGGCCTCGCGGGCCTCGCGCATTGGCGCGGGCTAGGGGTTGCCGGGAGATCCGTCCGGCGCAAGCCGGGCAGCGGGTTCTAGTGCTGTGTCCCGATGCTAACTAGCAGCCGTAAAGCACCGGTTCCCGTAAGATCACCGAAGTTGAAGGCACGGGTCCTGGCGCCGGGACGACATAGGTTTTGTCCCCAACGGCCAACAGACCATCAGGCCGTCATTTTTGAAATTGTAAATTTGCGATTTGAAATAATAGTCGGCACAGTGGCCAGCTCACTCCAGCTCACTCGCACGCTCGCGACGCGTTCAGATACGCGCGTCGGATACTTGACGGACCCTTGACGTTGCTGTAGGTCACTTTGTGTGTGGGGTGGTCTTGTGCGGTGCCATCGGTCAATGTCAATTTTGTCAAAAATTGGAAGTCAAATTTTTCCAAATTTTGACGAAAAATCGATTCGAGTATTTTATTAATGGCTGCATCTCCAACCCTTAAGGAAAGAAGTTGTCAAAAATTACCATTGAAGTCTAACATACAACTCGCGTCGAACCCCATTCTCAAGGAACGAGCCTGTCCTAGAACGCACTACCGTTTCCCATGCCTGTCTTGTTCTTGTTCCCCTTTGGCCGTCGCGTCGCACTCGGTAGTCGAGTCAGGCCTCAGGCCGCCCCCGCCTGCGGCACCTCCGGCCGCGAGGAGGCGAGTCAGCCCCTCCGGCCCCTCCGGCCCCTCCGGCCCCTCCGGCCCCTCCCGCCCCTCCGGCTCCTCCGGCCCCTCCGGCCCCTCCGGCCCCTCCGGCTCCTCCGGCCGGCCCCTCCGGCCCCTCCGGCCGACCCCTCCGGCCCCTCCGGCCCCTCCGGCCCCCCGGCCCCTCCGGCCCCTCCGGCCTCCGCTCTGCATGCACGCGCCGCGTCCCCGGGGCCGCCGGGCCAACCTCACCCCCCGCCGCATGGCGGCACATACCCTTCCTGCCCCTCCCCTCTCCCCTCACAGCTTAGATCGTGGCGCGGTTCGCGGCGAGGAGTACTCTGACGCTGACGCGAGGGCTGCGCTGCCGCTGCCCGCAGCCACATCACCTGTTGCCCGGGCCGCGCATCGCCCGCCTGCTTGCTCGGCTGCTGCTGCCTCTTCTCCTCCGTCTCCCTCCCGCTCCCTGTTTTCTCTGTCTGTCTCTCCTTTCTCCGCACTGGTAGTCCTCAAGGGATGAAAAGAGGGGGTGGGGGCGGCGACGCGCCTTACAGAGAGCCAAAACAAATGGTCGATAATGGCGCCTCTCGCAGCGCTTTCGGTCTGCGTCGGCACCGTGTCACTGAACTCCCACGCCCCGCCCCGCCACAGCCACTTCACCGCTTTCATGACTTGCCCCGCCGCTGCCACGAGGGTGGGTTGTAAACCGTCACGGTGGAGTCGTCGCCGGGACGGGGAAAGAAAAAAAAAGAAGAGGGGAGCAAATTCTGTGCGCTCAGCTTTCTTGTCCTATTTAACTTACTGAGGCATTCCGTCGCGTTCCGTGTCCAGTATTTACTTTGATTTGACTTTCTTTGTTGCTTGAACGCATGTGCGTGTTGTGTGTTCTTTTCTCCCCTATTTCGTTTCCTATCTGATGGATGCGGACGTTTTTAGGAGCAAGCTGTTTCAGAATTTGAGGGGTGTCCAGGGATATCAAATAATACTGGAAATGTAGCAGTTCAAAAAAAAAAAGTTTATTGTGGAACTACAAAACAATATAGTCAGATATATACTAGTTTGCCAAAGCCATCTCCTGCAGTTTCCGTACAGTTGATACCGCAAGAGATTTCTGAGGAAACAAGAATCGTGCCTTGGTTCAAAGGCTTACAACATTAAGTCATTCTGAGATCTATAATTTACACAGTCCATTGTATACAAGATCTTTAAAGCGCACTCACCCTAAAGAAGTAACAGTAAATATTTATCACATAATATTCAAAAACATTAACAATAATTAACAATGACAATGACGTATTAATTGTACATAACACAACAAAGACAGCACAGACGCGGAGAAAAAAAAAACATAACTAATAAAAACAAGAGGAAAAGGGCCCAAGCCGGTTTTCAATTTATTGAAAAGGCCAGAACATAATACGTCGTCCGTTAAATACTGCCATACCAAAGCTGAACTCGGAGATGCTATCCAGATTGAAGGCTTTCCTTCCTGCTATACGATGCTGATCACAACCCTAGGAAATATTCCCGAGAAATAGCATAGCCAGAAGACATCGACGTTAGGAGTAGTTGTATTTTCAAAACAAAAAAAATAATAATTAAAGGAACCAAACCGATAGGAGAACTTACCACACTACAGTTTAATTTTGAAACATAAACAGAGGCGTATTTTGGCGATTTTCGCCACCCCTAGATTGTCAAGAAGGCAAGGTATTTTAATCATAAGGGTGCACATTTGCTACTCAGAAACTCTTGACTTAAATACAATGTTTGTGACCGCGGGCGGCGCAGCGGCAGCGCGCTGTGGTCGAAGACAATATTCTCTTACACACTTGACTAGACAATGGAATTCTGATTAATGGCATACGAAGGCCGTTTTGGTACAATAAACCCTATGTACAATAGATTTTCTCAAAATCTACAAAAGATCCACACAAAGTAGTTGCCGACGGCACAACAGCACTGTCGACGAAGGAAGACGATTTGAAATTAGAAGCATAGACTTCGTACTTCGTACCGGACGAGTTGGGAACTCCAAGCACTTCCGTCTGTCATTAATATATGTGGGTCCCTTTGTTCGCGGGTGACTTGTTGGGCACGATTCACGATAACGTCGGCAAGCAACTGAAATTTCCAACCCTCCCGGTAGTTCGTAGAGCGATAGGCACTCAAAAAGGAAGACACTGAACTGTTTAATTCTAGGCGTTTCATGTTCAGTGTTCCAATAGTTTAAGAGAGGGTATACAGTTTATGATTCTCAAAAGATTACAATCTATAATTGAGATTTTTGTCGTTTATAGGCCTATATTTGATGAATTTTCATTCTAATAAGTATTGATCATAGCACCGTCAACTACACATCTACATTCTCCTCAAGTAAGCGAATAGGCTCGTCCAGATAGTGTAGTCACTGAATATCGCTCAGGTACGATTTTGCGAGACTGCTTCAGTAAGTACTCCAAAGTAAGGCACTGAATATAAAAAAGTAAAGTCCAAACTAAAGTAAAATAGCAAACGCAACAGTTCGAGCATGGCCAACGAGCTAAAAACCTGGTCAGAAACTAAACGAGCTTCCGTCTACATGTCAAATGAGCCGATTTCCATGACGGATAAATTCGATATGAAAGCGACAAATAAGTAAAGAGAGAGAAATGAAAAGAATTTTTTTTTATGTAAAGAAAAAATCGTTTTTGGTAGGACGAGTATCTCTCCTTCCAAGATACTCCTTCCAAGTCTGCCTTTCTTAACAAAGAAACCTCACCACACCCCTGGGCCCACGTCTCACTGCGGAGCGGTGCGGTAGGCCCTACCCGAGGGTCCGCCCCAGCCCGATCCATGCCCTGAGGGTCCTCGCCGTTGCGTAAAGCGACACAACGTTACGCAAAGCGCCTCTGCCGTGGACACCTCCCCGTCCCGTTTTACACGGGGGCAGGACCGTCTGTCTCGGGAACCCTCCGCAACCTTCACCACGGCCGCCACACGTTGCCGTCGTCGTCGTAAACGGGGTGGCCCTCGTCGCCGTCCTCGGGTCTCGTCCACGGCCGCGGAACCTTCAAGCGAACGGAGCCGACGGGTGACGTCGCCTCCCGCTTGATCGGCTGCCCCCGCTGCCCCCGCCCGTCCGGAGAGTCCTCACGGAGCTTGCGCTCCCCCGTCGTGAAGTCGAGGGGCGCCTCCTCGCCGTCCCTGTCCGCGGCCGGCTCCGCGGAGGTGTCCGCGGGCTCCTCCTTGATCTCGGTCTTCACCTCCACCTTGACGTCGGTCTTCGTGTCGCACTTGGCGGTGTCCAGGCCGTTGGTGCTGGGCTGTGACGCGTCAGCACTTTTGCTGACGACGAGGTCCTCCGGCTCACGCTGTTGTTGCTGCTGTTGTTGCTGATGCTGCATCAGTATCATGGCCTTGCGGTGGTGCCGCAGTTTCCCATGACGTATCGGGGGTGGTGAGGGTGGCGGTTCGGCCTTCACCTCCTCTTTGACGGCAGCGGCCTCGGCGCTGTCCACCACAGGCTCCTTCATCGGCTCCTTGACGACGGTCTCCCGCACCGGCGGCGGCTCCCTGGGCTGAGGCCCCGCGATCACGCTGGTCGCCTGCGGGGTCACGGACGCCTCCCGAGGAGGCAGGCCAACCTCGCCGTCCAGGAACGGGGGTTGTCCGCCCGCGGCGGCTGCGGCCGCGAGCTGCATGTAGTGGCTGGGTAGGAGGAAGACGACCTGGCCGTCGGGCAGTCGGGACGGCACCACCTGCAAGGCGCCGAGCGGCACACGCGTTAGAGTGTTCGTCAATCGTGAACCACGATTTCAAATCATAATATGATTTTTTAATTATTTTTTAACATGATTTTAACTAAATTAGCCTTGTTTTCTCTACTTTGCTGAAATTTTCTCACTTTTCTCTAATTTCTGTCTGATTTTTTTAGGGTGTACATCATTATTTTGAGTGAGGGGCCCCCTGTCCTGCACGCTCACCTGCACGATGGAGAGCAGGGGGTTGTTGGGGCCGGCCTGGCCCGGTCCCAGGGTGACGGCCGCAGTCACTGCCGGGGGCAGCCCCGCCGTGGGCGGCAGTCCGGCTGCCGCGGCCGACGAGGAGGCGGCGGCCACCGCCAGGGACTCGGCCAGGTCGGCCGGCAGGGAGGACGGCGACGGCGAGGTGCCCCCCGCGGACTCGCCCTCACCCGAGCCGGTGCTGGTATAGCGCGCCCGCTTGCCGCTGCCGTTGGCCGTGCCGTTGCTGGTGGACGCCAGAAGGCTGCCCAGGGTGAGGCCTCCGCCGGCCGCCGCGAGGCCACCGTTGTTGTTCTCGTCGCCCGTCGACACGGTACTGCTGTCCGGCCGCGCCGCGTCACACTCGTCCTCCACCTTCAGCCTGCGGACGGGACGGGAAGACAGAGCTGTTAGTCGATCGCTGCCGCTGGCTCGGGAACCCCTAAGCCGGATGGCAAACACGTACCTCATGTCGTCGAGACCCTCGCCTCCGGGGCTGGACGGCGGCGAGGCCATGGCGGCGGTGAGCGCGGCGAGGTGGGCTGCCATCTGACTGCTGCCGGGGCCGCCCTGCTCCGCCATCTTGGCCGCGGCGTGGCCGAAGTCCAGGTCCAGCTCGGCGGCGCACGAGTCGAGGTGGCGGAGCAGCCGCTTGCGCGCACCGGGGTCGATCAGGCCGGACGTGGACGTGGCCGCCGTTGTGGTGGGCGACTGCGACCCCGTCAGGGACCCCGTCAGCGCCATGGCCGCGGGCCCGAGCAGCAGCTCTGGCGTGTCCAGGAACCGCGTCACCTGCGGGCCGGAGTGTCGTCAAGCGAACGGAATACGCAGGCGTCTACTGAAAGTGGTGTCTTTTACAGTGCAGCTGCAAACCTCCATGAGACGAAAATGGAACCGTGCAGTATTTTGAAATGGTGACCGAAGTGGGCATGAATTCAGTCCCGTTTAGGATAGTGCGGGTTCAAGGAGCGGCCGCCGTCCCCCGCTATCATTAGTCAGGGCATGGGGGGACGTGGGCATGGCCGCGGCCGAGGCCCCGGCCGGCAACCACCTCTGACGGCGGCACCGGCACGGCGGCGGCTATTCGAGGCGGTGTACACACCTGCACACGCGACGCGAGCGCGAAGCGTGCGGAGCGTGCCGCCAACTCGGCTAGCACCACGCCGCCGTGCGCCGCCGCGCCGCCGCCACGCGAACCTCGGCCGGCCATCGGCCGAATATAAATAAATGTCGGGTGGCGGCGAGCGGGCGAACCAACGAGTGCCAACGAGTGAGCGCGGGACGAAGGGAAGGGAGGGGAGGGTGCCCGGGTGCCCCCCCCCCCTACCCCCGCGCGTGTCGCCGCGTGGCATGGCGTGCCGATGCATGTCCGATACAACAGTGCTCTCGGACGGCGGCCGGCGCGGCGTAAATAGGCCGGAGGCGGACCGGACGGCCGCACGCGAACGAGCGGCGGCACGGCAAGGGAAAAAGCGTGTAACAAATGAGGCCGTGCCGCGCCGTGCCGCGCCGTGCCGCGCCGTGCCGCGCCGTGCCGCGCCGTGCCGCGCCGTGCCGCGCCGTGCCGCGCCGTGCCGCGATAGCCGCACGGGCGGCAGTGGCCGGCAGCTGCCGCGAGCCTCACAAGACTCGTAAAGCGCCAACGGCGGCGTCTGGCGACACAACCCCCCCCCCCCCCCCCCCCCTCCACCCTCCACCCTCCACCCTCCACCCTCCACCCTCCACCCTCCACCACTCTCCTCCTGACCGCCGCCTTCGCCTCTGCCGTTGCTCACCTCTCGACAGCATTCCTGGAAGCCCGCCCGGTACTTGTCGACGACTGAAGAGTTGAGGGTCTTCTGCCGCTGCAGGTGACGCACCGTCAGCTCCAGGATGTCGGCCTTCTCCAGCTTGGAGTGCTTCGTGTTTTGCTGCAGGGGCAGTAATGGACGTGTCAGGAGAAATGACACAAAAGGCCTTAAGTGTACGAACGAATGAGTGAATGAATGAGTAAATGAATGAATGTCAACGTGGACGGCTGGCTTACCTCCAGCTTGGCCGAGTCCAAGATGAGGGTCTTGAGCACTGCCAGCGACTGGTTGATCCTCGCCCGGCGCCGCTTCTCCATGAGGGGCTTGTTGGCCTGGAACAGGAACAGCGCCAGCCGGCGTCGTCCACTCATTAGCAATCCAGTTTGATCTCATCTCATCTCTCGGGCCGGACCGGACTGGGCCGAGAGGGTGCCCTAGCGCTGCCCGGGGCGGCACCTCACCCACCTTCGGCATCATCAACACCCACCCCTCACCACTCCAATCCAATTTCCCCCCCCCCCCTTGCCCTTCTGGGCCCCATAGCCGCGGGTCTCTGCTTGCGTATTTATGGACCGCACGCGCAATCAGCGCCTCGTCCCCCGCCCCACCCCGCCCCACCGGTGTAGACAACTCAACGCCCAGCCCGGGGCCCGGGGTGGGGCGGGGCGGGGCGGGGCGGGGCAGTGCTACGGAGGTGCCGGAGGCGGTCGTGATATCCCGCAGAATAACGAATGAGATCCCGCAGGTAAGTACACCATCCCGCTGCAGCCAGAGTGGCGCCGTCGAGGGCGTAGCCGGCAGAGGGGAAGAGGTCCGAGCCACGTGGGCGTAGCTAGCGTGAGCCGACCGGCGTGGACAGTGGCGGGAGTGGGGGCGTGTCGAGTTCGCACAAGGTGCTACATAAACCTAAGTACGCCGGGTAAGTAAGTGAGATAAAAAGGGGGGTAAGCTTACCCTGCGTCCGTCCAGGCACATGGAGCCCTTGCCCAGCCCCAGCGTGTGGGCGAGCAGGCCGTCCGCGCCTGAGGTGGACGAGCCCACGATGGACACGCCATGGTCGTGGCGGTCGTGGTGGCGGTCGTGCCGGTCATGGCGGTCGTGCCGGTCGCCGTGGCCGTTGGGCGTCGCGGCCAGGCCGGGGGGCGTGGGCGCGGGGGTGGGCGTGCTGGCCGCCTTCCGACTGCCGCCGCGCGCCGTGGTGCCGCCGCCGCCGCTGCCGGCCGCCGATGACGAGTGGGAGGCCGATAGCAGGTGGTGCTTCCGACTCCCGCTCTGGAACAGATGAGAGAAGCCGTCAGCCTCCTGGGGTACGTCACGGAGTCGAAACCTTTTCTGCGGCTGGAAAATGTTTCACGAAATATTTTATATACAGTTCATTTTTACATTCCTCTGAATATTTACATAATCCGCGCACAGTGGCTCGTTGCCGTGCAGTAACTCATACTCCTTTTGGACATAAGCGACGGCTCGGTCCCCTGACGGCCCTGAAAGCCCCGAAGGCCCTGACCCATGATCGGTAAGCAAAGCCCTCAACGGATCTGATGGACAGTGGCGGAGCGGCTCGAACCAAACGTGCAGCCCGGCCGCCCCTATCGCCTTAATGCAGGGGGAAAAGCGTTCAAACTAATTCGCCATTCCATCCCATGGTCTGGTCTGGACGGGCAGCCGCTCTAGCAGCCGTCATGGCCTCGGCCTCCTCCTTCAGCACGATGTCCGACGATGTCCCCTGCTCTGGACACGCCACCCGCTGTCCCTGGCTGCTCACGGCCGCCCACGGGCGCCCATGGCGCGCCACTGTTCTAGCCGTGTGGCGGCACCGTTGTTTGCATTAGCCCTCGCTCCCGGCGCCCGCCCCCGGCCCGACCCAATCCATTCTCTCCCCTGTGCCGGCGCGCCGCCTCCGAGGGCCGGCACGAGGCAGGCACGAGGCAGGCACGGGGCAGGCACGGGGCAGGCACGGGGCTCAGGACGCCCTATTCATCAGCGTAATGCGCTTGGAGGTCGTGCCGTGTCGCCCGACACTGCTGGGAGGGGAAGGGAGAGGGACCCATTTGTCGAAATGGGATAATTCATAATTTTTGATATGACTTAAACCCCATTTCACGCATCAGCTTTGCTGCTCTCCCTTTTGTCGCGTCGAATTTGCCGAATAGAGTGGAATAGAGTCGGGGGCGTCCACTGTCTCGCAACTGTCGGGACACATCACGTAAGATGTGTTATTACGAGTAATTGTAACATTACCTGTACGTAAATCTTACAAATGGCCACGCGCGGAGAATTGACGCGTGACGGGAAAGAGCGCGTCAATCGTGCTGAACTGCGTTTGCCGCGTTGCCCGTGTAAAGCAGAGACTGGCTGCAGACTTTGTGCTGTGCGCTGCTCACTGCACAGCCCGGCGGCACAGCGGCTCAGCGCGGCGCGCGGCCACCGCCCGACCACGACCGCATAGGCCGTCCCGCAACGCTAGCCTGCACGCGGTTTGCCTAACCACGAGGCGCTCTGTGGCTCTCGGCTTCTATCTCTCTTTCTCCCTCTGACGCCCGGCTTCTGGTCTCTGTCTCTGTCTCTCTCTCTCTCTCTCTCTCTCTCTCTCTCTCTCTCTCTCTCTCTCTCTCTCTCTCTCTCTCTCTCTCTCTCTCCCCCCCTCTCTCTCTCTCTCTCTCTCTCTCTCTCTCTCTCTCTCTCTCTCTCTCTCTCTCTCTCCTCTCTCTCTCCCCCCTCTCTCCTCTCTCTCTCTCTCTCTCTCTCTCTCTCTCTCTCTCTCTCTCTCTCTCTCTCTCTCTCTCTCTCTCTCTCTCTCTCTCTCTCTCTCTCTCTCTCTCCTCTCACCTTGCCGGTGGTGCAGGAGGTGGGCGTGGTGGCGGCGTGGTCGGCCGAGCCGTTCACTCCGGCCTGCAGCTGCAGCTGCTGCTGCAGTAGCGTCTTGCAGCCGTTGCTGGTGCTGCTGATGTGGGCCAGCCCCAGACCCCTGGCAGGGTCACACGGCTTCCTGCAAGCAGAGCCAAAGGGCCCGAGGTGAGACACGGGTTCAAGCACCTGCCGCAGCCGCCGCGCGCACTCGCCCGCTCTCTCACTCGCACTTACTGCAGGATCTGCGACGCGGCCATCTCTCAGCGGCTGCCTCGGTGCCATGAGGACCAGTCGGCGGGCTCTGCCAGGGTGACGGCGACCACCGCGCGGGCCTGCAACAGCGCCAGCGGCACCCATCAGGCGACACGAAAAACACACCCTCGTAACTCCACTGATGACAGTTATGCCAAAATTGTGAGGGGCCGTACACAAACTACGTGGTGAATAAAGAGGGGTATATGGCAAAAAACCACGTCCCTGCAGATAAGTATAAGAAAGGTTAGGTTAGGCTCACCACGACGGGGGAGGTGGCGGTCTCATTTCGGTACAAATTTGACCACGTGGTTTGAGGACGTCCCCAAAGTCTTCGACCACGGTCTTCGCACTCTCGGGAAGAAAATGTGATTACGAATACAATGATTGTTCTCTGTGGAATTCGCATCCCACTGCAGAGGTAAGGTTCATTTCAATAATCGCTTCAGAGCCACATCAAATTTTTCACATTTTCGATGGAAAACTTTTTCAGTCTTCCTGCAGTAGGAATCTCAATCTCTCCGACAATTTTCAATGCCATTTCTGACGGTGTACGTTAACGACCATCCCCCTGTTTCATCGCCTTGCGAATTAATCCTTTGCCACTAGCCGAGGATGCAGACGACGTCACGCCGACATGACGCGCCACGCCACGCGTGGGGGCGGCGTGTCACTTGACCTCTCCCCCTCCACTACCCCCCGCTGAGCGCACAGCCTGTCGTTATCTCGTGCCGCACCCCTCGCTAACCTGGTTACCCTCCGCCTCCGCCCCGCCACCCTCAACGCTGACCCCCTCCCCTCTCCCCTCCATCCGTACTGCGGCACGTGGCGCCCGCCACGTGTCGAGTTCACACGCACGCGCCGCCACGCGCACGCACACCGTTCGCAGGTGCAGACACACCGTGCCGTACACGGAGCCCTGCACGACCCTGCACGGCCCTCACGCGCTGGGGTAGCGCCACCACCGGCTTCCTCCGGCCTTGGGTCGGAACGAGTTTGCGCAGTGGTTTCGTGTGTTCACCGCATCGGCTGAGTCCGGCCGCAAGTGGACTGGGAGGTAGGAGGAGGCGAGGAGGCGGCCATCCTATCAGACGCCGTGATCCTCTTGGAAACCGCAGAGCCTCACGGCCTCCGTGTGATGCGCAGGCGGCGCGCGGCGCAGCCTGATGGGAGGTCCCCGACGACCCCGCCGGAGGCCGCTGGCAGGCCGCTGACGGGGGAGGCTCTCGGGGGACACGGGCGTGGGCGACAAGGCCCCTCGGGGCTGTAGCGTCGCGTCTGCTCCGCGTGTGAGTGGCGCGCCCTGGCCGGGGGGGGGGGGGGGGAGGAGGGGGGGGGGGTGAGGAGGGGGGGGGGGGCATGTCGCGAATACCAAATTCGGGGGCGAAAACAAGCCGACAAGCTCACCAGGCTGGCCGGGCGGCGGCCGAGGGCAGTACTGAACCGTTGCCAACCCCCCGGCCTCTCACTGCCCGGCCCGTCTACACGAGACCGCGGCGGCAAGGGTCCGGTCCGCAAGCTGCAGCGCCCGGGGAAAGCCGGCCCCCGCCCTGAACAACACCATTCTATTCCATTCCATTCGATCACTAGCCTCGATGCGATCTGAAATTAATTAAGGCAGGCACGCTGTGCAGGGCCGCTGTTATTACGCCGCGGGGCCTGGCGGGGCCTGGCGGGGCCGGGCGGGGCCGGGCGCCCATGTATGTATGCATGCAGGATGCTGATGCGCACCCAGCTTCCAATTCCCTGCAGGGCGCCCGGTACACACACACACACACACACACACACACACACACACACACACACACACGCGCGCGCGCGCGCGCACCCAAACGCACACACGCCGCAGCTGGCGCCACGCCACTGCCCTCCCACACGTACACCTGCACCCCCTGCCGCGCGCGCCAGCCAGCCCCAGCGGCGCGCCCCACAGCGGAAAAAAAAAACAGAACGAAAACCTCAGCAGCCACTGCCATACCCCCCCCCCCCCCGCCCCCCTCAGCACCGCCACCCACGCCAATGCCGCTACAAAGTATCCAGGCGCGAGAGGACCAACCCAGCGGCAAACACGTTCTGGTTGTGCACGTGCAGCCCGAACCCCCACATGCCTCCCGCACCCCTGCCACGCTTCAGAATAATGTGTCAACGCATAATAACCACACCACAATTTATTGATTTTTAAATGACACTTTGAATTGAGTTGTACTTAAATAACCTTAGCAGCCTAACCCAACCTTTTCATCTTTACCTTAGGAACCTAACCTAACCTTTTCATCTTAACCTTAGCAACTAATCTAACCTAACGCTTGTAAAAAGCCAGTCAAAGTGACTGCCTTAAAAACTAACCACAGATTCTTACCACGACGCGGACCTCCGACATAAAACCAGACTGTCGCCACGACAGAACAGGAAAGAGAACCGCCATAGCTTTCCCCTGTTTTCCCGGAATAATTTTTCCAAACTAAAAGGGAGGGGGGGGGGGGAGGTAGCCAACAAACGAGCACGTGGCGAGACGGGAAGGGGGAGGGGGCATATTATACAGGCGGGGAGACACGAGTCCACGCCAAACAGCGTTTGTAATGGAGCGCCTCCCGCCCCCACCCCGCCCCTCCCTTTTCATTCACGGTGAGTCTCGCCCTCGTCAGTGCGAGTGGGGAGGAGGGGGGGGGGTCCCGTCTGGCCGTAGTGAGTGGAATGGCAGCAAGCAAAGGATGAATGGAGAGGGAGGTGGGGCGGGGGCCGCCCGCACTCAGTCAACCCCTGGTATGGTGTGTGCGCGCGCGAGCGCGCGCCCGTGCGAATGTGTGTGTGTGTAAGTTGGAGCGGTGGTGGCACTTGCATCGGCGACCGGCGCACTGTATTTGTCTGCCAAGTGCAAACAGACTGTGTCTTCCCTTCGACGACGACGGGGCACGGCGGGCGGGGGGGGGGGGGGGGGGGGGGGGTGCAGAGGGGGTCCGACTGGCAGAGACGCAAACGCCACCGTGCCGAGCCGCGACCGTGAGTATAGAGGTGAGAGAGAGAGAGAGAGAGAGAGAGAGAGAGAGAGAGAGAGAGAGAGAGAGAGAGAGAGAGAGAGAGAGAGAGAGAGGGGGGGGGGGGCATTGGCAGGGACCGCAGCCGGCGGCTGCCCCAATAATAAAGCCTCGTCCCCCCCACGGCCACACGCGTGAGTCGTCTGCTGTTGGCGTCGGCGCGCTGCCGGGCTGCCATGGGTTGCCACGGGCTGCCACACACCCCACGTCGCAGTGCGGCCGCCGATGCACCGGGAACGTATATAAATGCTAATAGATTTGACGCCGCGGCCCCCTCCACACCTCCCCCTCCCCTCCCTTCCTCCTCCGGGGACCGTGGGGACCACACCGCGGCGGGGGACCTAACCGAGCCGAGCGGAGGACGGACGCGCCTATGCCGGTGGCGGCATGCCCGCAGCGGCACGCGAACCAAGCCAGCGCCGTTGTGGGAGAGAGAGAGAGAGAGAGAGAGAGAGAGAGAGAGAGAGAGAGAGAGAGAGAGAGAGAGAGAGAGAGAGAGAGAGAGAGAGAGAGAGAGAGAGAGAGACTACCCCGCATTTCAACCAACCCTCTTGATCGATGCGGCGAGAGTGGGCCGTCTAATGTTCACACGTGTCCGGGATGATATCATTATACCGCACTCACACCTCGGTCGGTACACACACGCGCGCGCGCACGCACACATGACCGCGTGGTGGTTCGTCACACTTCCGCGTCGGGGACGACTGTGCACACACACACACACACACACACGCTGCTGCAGCAGCATACACTGGGAGGTGCAGTGCCCGCCGGCTAGGCACTCGGCGATGCGGTGTTGTGTGCCGTACACAAACCACGAGGTCAAATACGTACTGGAAAACAGAACACACCTGCCCCTTCGTGGTCAGCCTAACTAATTACGTAAATTTTCCGAAAGATATAAAATTTGACTGAAAATTTTAGTGAAATTTTTCAATTTTTCGTGAAATCTTTTCCGTACATCCAGTCAAAAACCGGTAAATCCTGGGAAAATGGTTCAATGAAAAACTTCCTCATTCGCAACTCTAAGCCTAACGTAACCTTTCCTACTTAACTGCAGGGACGTGGTTTTCGGCCGTGTACCCCTCTATTGACCACGTGGTTTGTGTACGCCCACTTGGTCGGTGCGCGGGGTGTGGTGGTCAAGTCCACACGGGTGCGTTATAGATGTGTGACCGATACGGTCCGGGGGAAGGAGGGAGGAGAGGGGGGGGGAGGGTACGGCAGAGGTCCCCGCAGAGGTGGCAAAGGCCTCCCCGTGTGTGAGCAGAGGCTGAGGTGAATAGGGTGGGGGGGAAAGGCGAGGGAGGGGAGGGAGGAAGGGAGGGGGGTTCGGCAGGCCGCACGCGCGCGCGCAGCTTGAAATCTAATTACAGCGGCGTTGATGTCTGGGGCCGCAGTGCAGCACAGGACCCGACTACACCACACACCTCGCGCACGCACGAACACACACACGCACGAACACAGACACACACACACGCACACACACACGCACGAACACAGACACACACACACGCACGCACGCGCGGCTGTTATTTTGACGAATTGAGGAACCAACCCGAGTAATTCTACGATACTGTCGCGAAGGCGCAGAGTGTTAAGCGCATCCAGCGCCTGGCAGGTAGGCAACTCCAGACCTGTGCACGCACGCGTGTCGTGCGGGCTGGCCTACCCTAGCGTTCGCAGGCGCTCCCCGGCCGGTGTCGTCGTTGGCGATATCAGTTGGCATGATTTTAGACAGCACAACTGTGCGGTGCGGCGTGATCGTTGGGTAATCGCCGACAAATCGCATGGCGCACCGCGCGGACCGAGGGGTCCACAACTCTTTGCCTAAAAGTGCACACCGATTGTGTCGATTGTTGCAACAAATTTGCAGACGATTCGAAAATTTAGTCTAATAATGGCGTTTTTCGGCCGTTTTTAGCCCTATAACGTAGCTTAAGCCTCATTTTAATGCAGTTTTTAAGATTTTTAATCGATGATTGTGCTTGATTGTCTCTAAAGCTGTACACTGATTGTCTCGAGTCATGGACCCCTCGGCGCGGACCGCCGTGCTTGACTCGCTCACGTCCTGCTCTCGTTACGCTTTGTCGTTGTCTCTCGAGTTGTCACTGTCTTCAATGTCTTCGTCTGTTCCCTTGCGGTTCTTTTTGTTGTTGTTGTTGTTGTTGTTGTTGGTTTTTTTTAGCCGGGGACAGACACAGACGGGCGGGCGTGATCGCCGATTGAGTGTGTCGGCAGGGAGCATCGGCCGGTGGGGGCCCAGGCCGGCTCTGGGGCCTGCGGACAGGGGCTGCGGGGGCCGCGGGGGCCGCGGGGGCTGCGGGGGCCGCGGGGGCTGCGGGGGCTGCGGGGGCCGCGGGGGCTGCGGGGGCCGCGAGGCCCGGCTGAGCTGCACTCACTGTATGCGCTCAACGATATGGTGCACACGGCCATGACGCAGAGCCACAGTGCTGCACACTGCTGCACACTGCTGCACACTGCTGCACACCCACCAGCCTCCGCTCCGACCCGGCCCCCTGCCGGACCACACACACATACACACACACATGCCACTCCGAAATAGCAGAGAGCCGGCGCGCGTCTAGCGCCGGCAGCGCCAGTGCCCCGCGGCGGGCCCATGTCTGTGTGTGTGTGTGTGTGTGTGTGTGTGTGTGTGTGTGTGTGTGTGTGCGGGGGCGGGGGCGGGCCTGGCGGTAGTGGTGCTACCCCCATTGTGCGGGTACACTCGACGCCCAGACGTGAGACGGCGGCCCTTATACGAGGTATAAAGTGGGGCTGAATGCAGGGCGGAGGAAGGCGAGGAATATATATCCGGAAGGGCGGCGGCCAGCCCTCCGGAGCCACCCCTGCACGGGCCGCGGGCCGGGAGCCGGGAGCCGCAGGCCGCCGCGCGAGAATACTGACCGGACGAGTAGTCCGGCCGGACCGAGCTGTTCAGAGGGCAGTCCGAAACCCCAAGGGTGGCGAGGGGGTGTGGTGGAGTAGGGTGGGTGGGGCGGGGTCGCATTAAAGGTAATGCCCCGCTTCGCGCAATTTTTACTGTTCCTTTCTATTTGCGTTCCCCCCTTATTTTTTATTTTTTTATTATTTTACTTCCGCCCGCGCGCCGTCCGCCCGGTGGTGGTCCGCCCGCGCCCCGTCCCTGGCGGCTAATTGCCAGCCGGCCCTCAGCGCGGCGGCTTTTCCAGCTTATCGCGCGCAGGTCACGGCCTTTCATCCCCGCCCCCGCCGCCGCCCCCGCCGCCACCCCCGCCGCCCCCGCCCAACACTCGCGCTGAAAGGGAATTCGGTAACAGGGGCCCCGGGCCGTCATGGTGCAAAGTCGGTCCAGCGGTGCTCCCCTACCCTCTTTCTCCCGTAGTATCAGAAATTAGACCCTGTGCACGCACTGCAGCTGTAGTACGCTGTGCACCAGTGAACCATCCCATGACGTAGTATGTCTGGAATGGTCTGGGAGCTCCCTACACCAGCGGCCGCCGGCGCCGTCGCGCGAGCCCAATGACGCGATACGGAACAAACTGGAGGACAATTCCATTCGATCCGCGTCACATGCGGCCAGGTGGGCGTGGCGGCGCGTGCTTAGGCGCGTGCTGAGGCGCGTGCTGAGGCGCGTGCTGAGGCGCGTGCTGAGGCGCGTGCTGAGGCGCGTGCTGAGGCGCGTGCTGAGGCGGCCCCGCACGGCCCCGGGGCGGTGGGCGCGCGGTGGCCCACGACTTCTAAATGTGACATACAACACCGACGCCGCGGGAAGGGAAAAGGGGGGAGGGGCAGTCGAGTCGAGGCGAGGCACGCGCGCCACCCGGGGGAGGGGAGCGGGCCGTCGAAGCGCGACTCGTCTGGCTGCCCGCCGCCCCCTGCTGCCCCCGGCCGCCCCTGGCTCGGCTCGGGCAGACCCGACTAACAAGGGCCCAGAGTAATTGCCCTCTTGGGACGCGTTTGCTGATCACGACGCCCGTCCTGTTTTTCTTTTGCAGGCGTTCGGAAACGAGCTCCCGTGGTGCGGGCGGCGGCCGGCGGGCGGCGCACCGGTGACTGGCCGGGCCGGGCCGGACCGCTGCGGACCGGACGGTGCCAAGAATGGTTCCATCCACGACCCGCCGCCACCGCGCCAGCGCCATCATTGGAGACCGCAGCGGCCGTACTCCGTGCCCGCCGGTCTGCCGCGCGCGCGCGCACGTGTGTGTGTGTGTGTGTGTACGAGTGTGTATGTGTGCGTGTGTGTATGTGTGTGCGTGTGTGCCCGCGCAACTGTGTGTGTCTGTGTTTACGACAGACATCACGTCCCGCGCCGTGTTCACAAATGCGCAGCACCAGTGGCGCGGACGGGACGGGAGGAGGCGGAGGAGAGCATCACGTGACTGCAGCGGCCGCAGGTACGCCTCTGCAGCGGCAGCAGCAGCAGCAGCGGCGGCAGCAGCAGCGGCGGCAGCAGCAGCAGCGCCACAGCTCGCCGCGGTGGGTGGGAGCGGCGAATGCGGTTCAGATGCGGTTAGGATGTGACCCAGACGCAGACGCCAAAATAAAAGTCAACATTTACTCTTCCTTCTCGCCTTCTCCCCCCCCCCCCCCCCTCCGAATAACGTGCGCGGGGAGAGAGAGAGAGAGAGAGAGAGAGAGAGAGAGAGAGAGAGAGAGAGAGAGAGAGAGAGAGAGAGAGAGAGAGAGAGAGAGAGAGAGAGAGAGAGAGAGAGAGAGGCAGACAGAGACATCCAGATATATAACGGACGGTGACAGAGGCCGCGGCCCGCAGCCCGCGGCCCCCGCGGCCCCTCACTTTTGGCGCCGCCTGATGCGAGTCAGGTCGGAGCCGGTGAAAACAAAAGTGAGCAGTACGGCGGCAGTAACGACGCGACACGGTGGTGCCCGGAGGACGTTCATGCGCAACGCAACGGGCGTGCGGTTGGTTGGTGCCGCCTCAAGGACGCCGCCGGCTGTGTATAGGCCTGTGTCCGCCCGTCTGCTGTCTGTCCGTCCGCACCGTATGCGCCGGTTTATGCTTTCCGCTCGTTATCAGTGCAGCAGCGACGGCGCGCGCCGTAATTCAGGGAAAATATGAGAAGAGCGGCGAGGCGTGCATGGTGGTTGTAGCCGGTGGGTGCGAGCGAGACGCACTGTGTGTCTGGTGTCGCTGGTGTCCCGCGGCTGGTTTTTCCTCATCCGTCCGTGTGAGGGCAGGGCGGGCGGGGCAGGGAAGAGCTGCGACGTGTCGACAAACACCAGAGCGCCGCCACCACTGTCATCGCCACCATCGCCATGGCCCGCACCCGCGCTGCATCTTGCTCCCAGCTCCCGCTGGACCATTCGAATAACCGATCGCCGGCCATGTAAAGACGTGTTACCGAGTTCTCATACCAAACCTTGAAGTCGCGAACGGGCAACGCCCCTGCCAGCGCCAGGGTAGGCCCGCCCGCAGCACACGTGTGCGTACGCAGAAGTCGTGTTGCCTAACCAGCAGGCGCCATTCATGCAGCGGCTGGCCGAAGTACAGTCTTGGACAGGGCTGCGTGAACGGCCCCAGCCCAGCGTGGTTCGAAGTTGATAGCGCTGCAAAACTGCCGCGACAGTCATGAGGATCGGGCTCGGCAGCAGTCGTGGCCGCCGCTGCTGGAGAGGCCGGGGAGAGGGGGCTGGCGGGGGCTGGCGGGGGCTGGCGGGGGCTGGCGGGGACTGGCGGGGGCTGCCGGGGGCTGTCGGGGGCTGCCGGGGGCTGCCGGGGGCTGCCGGGGGCCCGCTGCCGCTACCGCCCCGCCGCCCCCAGACCGGCGGCCCCCAGCGCGCCCTTTGAGATGCTGATGACTTCCCCGCCGTGGGCGATCCCCTCCAACCCCTCCTCCCCCGCCCCCGGCGCGGCGGCAGCAGCAGACGGCCATCCCCCCCCCCCCGCCCCCGCCTCGGGGCGCGTCGGACAGGGACAGAGGACAGAGGCTGAATTTTATCATCCCAGTGCTATTTCTAGGGTCCGGAGGCTCCCGCTGTGTTCGCTGTACGCTGTACGACGCGCCTGGACTAGCACCACACACGGCCAGCCCTGCTGCGTGCCGAGATGGCGGTGCCCGCTGGGTAGGCAACCAGGCCCTGCTGGGTGCACGCGAGCCGAGCGGGCTGGCCCACCCCGGCACTCGCAAGCGCTCGGCGGTTTTCGGGATGAATTCGGACGTGGTTTGTGTTGTGGACGACGCCCTGACCATGCCTGTCGGTCATGAGGCCGCGGGAACGTGTGTGTGTGTGTGTGTGTGTGTGTGTGTGTGTGCGCGCGTCTCTGGCTGTCGCAACCTGTGTACATACAATAGCCCATCGTATGTCCCCTTTGCGTATCGCGCCAGAACCGAGCCCCCCTGCCGCCGCCAACCGCACCGCTCCGCCGGCCCGGCCCGGCCCCGAAGGCCACCGATTCCATTCATTTGTTCCATTCATTTGTTCGTGTACCGCGATGCTGCGGAGCACGGATCACTGCGGGGCCGGGCCGGGCCAGGCCGGGCCACCGCGCTGCCGTGGCGTGTCCGGCGTGTCGCATCGCACGCCGGCCGTGTCGCGGCCTGCCGACAGATTGCACCACAGACTCACGCCAGAAGCGGCGCGGCGCGGCCGACTCACAGACAGGAGCATCGGGACGCGGGCGGTAAACCACCTCCCGCGGCCGGGCTACTCTACGCGGCACAAAGTGTATATTTACAGGACAGTCATCACACGTGTGACTTGATGACAGTCATCACACGCGAGTGACTTGATGACAGTCATCATGCAATTTGGCGCGACACGCCTGCCCGCGTATTCCAGTAACAGGGAATTCCGGAGAAGCCCAGAACGGAAGAAACGTGGCATAACGAAGAAGCAGAACGCAGGGGCGGACTGGGACACTGACGGCCCGAGCGGGAAAATTTCCAGACGGCCCTTCCCCCCTCGAAAATTTTACGTAAAGGGGATGAATATTTCGCAAATCTTACGTAAGATAGGGGGGGGGTTGCTAAGATCTTACGGACCCTTACGTAGGGGCGGCCCGGACGGGCAAAGACACCCCGCCCGCCCGGGCCAGTCCGCTCCTGGCAGAACGCAGGGGAAGTATGAGAAATTGTGTGTTTCGGAGCCCAACTCGCTTTCAGGCGAAAAAGATCGCGATTTATCATACTTCTTCGTTACGACTTCCTACTACTTCCGTTTTGGAATTTCCCGGAGTACTCTATTCCAGTACGGTCATCGGATCGTGCTCCGCGCAGAGCACCAGTGGCGACGGACGGCCCCCCCGCGGCGGGCCACGCGCCGCGCCCCGGCACACGCGGTGCAGTCAGGCCCCCGGCTGCGGCACGTGACAGGCAGCGGGGGACGTCCCGGCCGCTCGGCCGCAGCGGCCGTCTACAGTCGGCCCGGCCTACGGCCAGCACTCCGCCACCGTTACGGCAGCCGAGTTCAACTGGTTGGGGTTAGGCTGACCCGACTGTACAAACGGTACAGCTCAGACTTTCTGAACGCACCGGGGCGGGGCAGACCGGCAGAGGTCCGTGGCGCGGCAAACAGCATGCGGCAGCATGGCGGCGGTGCCGGGCGAGGCCGAGGTGCGAACAGGCTGCTGGGATACGTTTGTGTTTATCTCTCGGCTACACCGCGGGGGGTTGGGGGCCGGGCCAGCAGCAGAACTGCAGGGATCGTCCCTAATGTACATGACCACTTTCAGGCACCAACTTCTAAGAGGGGCAACGCACTAACTGTAAATAAAAGAATAGTGGTCTCCATTTAATGGGAAATCACCACGTTTTCAGGAGCACAATTCTATTAGTACATCGACAAAACCAGCGCTACGGCTCAGTGCAACCAGATGATATGAAAGTCAAGGAGTTAAGGAGCTGGGAATTCCAAAAGTCAAGGAGTTAAGGAGCTGGGAATTCCAAAAGTCAAGGAGTTAAGGAGCTGGGAATTCCCTGCGACTTACCGGCGCCAACGGCAGCAGAAGACGGGCAATCCTTATCCAACAATCCAGGCCACAGGCGCGCGGACACACACACACACACGCACACACGCACGAGCACCAGTCGACGCAAGGCGAGGTGTGACCCGGCGCGGTTGTCGCGGCCCGGTGCGCGGAGCGAGGGCGCCGTCGCTACGAGACGTGCGGTGCGAGAGCGGAGCGGCGCGGCGCGAGGCTAAGCCCGGCCGGGAGGGGCCCGGGGAAGTCGAGTGCTCTTGTCGCGAGCGGCGCGGCAGCCCGACTGAACCCAGCCAGAGCAGAGCCAGCCCAGCCCGGCCCAGCCCTGTCCCGGTCCCAGCCCCGGCACCCGGCACGCCAGGCCACGGGGCCCGTCCCGTGCCGTGCCCAGCCGAGAGCCGCCTCGCCTCGCCGCGCCGCCCCGCGCCGCCCCGCGCCGCCCCGTGCACCAGCGGCGCACCGCCCAGCGCGAGCCGGGGCCGCCGGGGGCGGCGCGGAGCGGCGCGGGGCGGCGCGGCGGCGTAAAGCGAGTGTGCGGCAGGCGGCGGGGCGGCGGCAGGCGGCGGGCTCGGGCTGGGGGTGGGGGAGCGGGACAAGGAGCTCGTTCGGCTCGCCCGGCGTGAGGCGCGCGCACGCGGTCGCCGTCCATCTATCTCCCTCTCGCTTCCTCCCACGCCCACGCTCCCTACTCTCTCTCTCTCTCTCTCTCTCTCTCTCTCTCTCTCTCTCTCTCTCTCTCTCTCTCTCTCTCTCTCTCTCTCTCTCTCTCTCTCTCTCTCTCTCTCTCTCTCTCTCTCTCTCTCTCTCTCTCTTCCATCTCTCTCCCTCCTGCATGCGCCTCGCCTCGCTCCGCCCGATCGGTATTGGGAGACAGAGGGAGAGAGAGGATGGTACGCCGCGCGGTACGCCGAGCGCCCTCCCCTCCCCCACACTCCCCGCACGCCGCCGCGCTACGCCACGCCACTGCGTCGAGTGACGCAGGATGCCCCCCACCCCCTACCCCCCATCCCCCTTTCTAGTTCGCTCTCGCTCCCTCCTAGTAGTCCGGCCGAGCACCCTCTCTCTCCCTGCTCCGCAGCACCCGCTTCCCCGAGGATATACCATCCCCAGGAAACCGGGGGGTAGGAGTGGGGTGGGATTATAGCTCTGGGGATAGGTTGACCTGGCCACCTGTGCGGGGCCTGCGCGCTCTGTGCATATGTAAGTGTGTGTGTGTGTGCGCGTGTGCACGCGCGCGTATGTGTGTGTGTGTGTGTGTGTGTGTGTGTGTGATTGTGTTTGGGGACGGCAGCGGCAGCCGGGGCCGGCGGGCGCAGCTGTGTGTGTGTGTGTGTGTGTGTGTGTGCTGTTTGCATGAGTGCGTGTATGTCCAGGGACAAAACTCCTAGAAAAGTTTTATACCTGCATTCGCATGACTTTTCAAACTGCACAATTTCATTTCTTCCCCGCAGTAGTAGTATTAAGACAAAAATGAACTCTACCAGAATGCTAGTAGTAACAACAAGAACACCAAACTAAAACACAAAGTCCACCACGAGACTGGCTATAGTGTAGTTTCGTGCGTCTAGCCTGGCCCTGGGTCTGGGCTGCCATCCTGTGTAAAAGTGACGGCGTAATGGCGGCAGTCGGGCGCGGCTAACAGCCAGAAGTACCGCCGCGCCGCCTTTGGCCGCCTTTGGCCGCCTTCGGCCGCCTTCCGCCGTCATGTGTGTGTTTATTAGTCTGACTCGCCACCTCGCGTCCCTCCCGCCATCGGTCCCCCACGTGACGGCGTACGCGGTGACCTGCATGACTTACAGCCGCGTGGCGGCGGCGGACCGGGGCCGGGCTGGGCCCGCCTCGCCACGCATCGCTCCGCCGCGATGCGGTGCTGTGCGACACTGACCTCGCTCAATGCAAACTGCCTCGGCTCGGCGGTGGGGCAGAGCGGTGGGGAGCGGGGCGGGACGGGGCGGAGCGGCGTGCGCGGCGCTCGGCGAATAAGCCGCTCTGCGTGAGTGTGTTTTGTATTGCTAATGCGACTCGGCGGCTCCCGGCCTGGGCCCCCGCGGCCCCCGCGGCCCCCGCGGCCCCGGGGGCGCGCGCTGATAATGACGGGGCGTGGCGTGGCGCCGCCGCCCCCTCCGAGCCGTCCCCTCCGCGCCGCAGCCGTGCGTCGCCCTCTGCGAAGGACGTCGTGCGTTGTGTGCCGTGCGCAGCGCAGAGTCACTCACGGGACGGCGGGGGCCGGCGGAGGGGGCCGGTGGCCGACGGAGGGGCCGCCGACGGGGAGGTCAGGGCCTGGCTCACGGCCCCCTCGGCCGGGGCTGTGACGCAATGCTCCGCCGCTGCCCTCTACGCAACCCCTCCCGGAGCGAGGGGTTCCTTCCCCGCTCCACCCCGCCCCGTCTGCCCTGCCCCCGCCTGCCCCCGCCCCGCCTGGCCCCGCCGCGGCTACCAGTCGTCGCTAGGCATGCGTTCGGCAACCGCAACAATACGTGGTCCACCCGAAAAAAAAGGGGGGGCTGCTAGGCTAGCATACACTAATCCCCAGAGCGATGTTTCATGCTCTTGGAGGAGTTGTTTCTCTCAACCAAATCTACTGCTTGCCCTGAAATCAACGGAAGTATTGATTAGGACAACTAAATATTTTTTTCGTAAGCAGCAGCGGCAGGCGTGCAGGCCGCCTGACCAACCGGGACCAGCTCTACTGGTAGCAGCCCGGTGGCGTCGTGAGGATCCTATAGCAGATATAATTTGTCCGAGCCGGGGAGCAGAGGCGAGAAACGGGCGGGCAGCGGATACCCGGACGCGTCCGAATACGTCTCCTGCCCCTTTCTGTCTCGACGGAACGACAGGAGACCATTTTCGACTGACCCGGAAGCCTCCCCGGGTATCTGCTGTGCTGCCGCCCATATTTTTGGCTCTGCCGGAGAGGCGAGCTGATCCCCGCCCGGGAGGTTGGCCTGCCCGCCCGGCACGACTGCACGGCAGGGTTGCCTACCCTGCACTGCACAGGGGCCTAGCCCCCGCCAAACGCAACTGTTTGCCGTCGACCGCGCGCGTGTATCTGGTTCCCATGTTTTACGTGACTGTACACCCTGCGTGGTGCGGGCGCCCACGCACACACGCACGCAAGTGTAGTAGGTCCGCGCCGCAGGGCTTGGCCGGGCGGATCGGAAGCCTCGGCCCTGCGCCACACACTCACACACACACACACACACACACACACACACACACACACACGCCGCCGCCGTGCCGCGCTGTGCCATCCCGAACGTCTCGTAAATCCTCCTCGTCCCCGCCGCGGTGCGTGTACCACCTTGTGTGTGTGTGTGTGTGTGTGTGTGTGTGTGTGTGTGTGTGTGTGTGCGTGTGTGTGTGTGTGTGTGTGTGTGTGTGTGTTTGCCGGCCACTCCATGCCTCGTACCGAGCGCAGACGCTGCACGGCGCGGGGCGTGGAGGGGAGAGGGGACCTCTCACCTCGTGATGCGCCGCGCCTGCTGCTGCCATGCTGCTGCGCTGCGCCGCTCTGCAAGGCCACGGCGCGGACGTGCCAAGCCGTGCCGAGCCGTGCAGCGTGCGTGTCGTTAGCGACAGGCGACGACGGCGCCTTGACTTCGGCTCGCGCATCTCTCCTGATCTGGAGTCGCAACGTGTATGTCACGCGGGACACTCATCGTCTAAAGTGGCTCTGTTTTTACTGCTCTCTCTCTCTCTCTCTCTCTCTCTCTCTCTCTCTCTCTCTCTCTCTCTCTCTCTCTCTCTCTCTCTCTCGCTCGCTCGCTCGCTCGCTCTCATTCATACTGTCGTATGTACTAAACTGACTATTGTTTTAAATTTACCTGTGCCACTGGTACTATCGTGACAATTTGTAGTCTTTTTGTACCTGTTTATTGAATACATTCAAATTCAAATTCTCTCTCTCACTCTCTGTCTCTCTCTGTCTCTGTCTCTGTCTCTCTCTCTCTCTCTCTCTCTCTCTCTCTCTCTCTAACGTAGGCGAGCTATGCGTGTCATTAATCAGCGCCGCGCATCATGAATAATGAATAATCGATGGCTGGGAGCGGCGCTGGGAGGCGCTCGCAGACAGTCTGCAGCACTCTGGCACATCCGGCGCACCGCACGCCGCACGCCCGGCTTCCTCTGGGCTCGGCTGCCTCGTGAGATCGACGCCGACGCCGCGGCTGGCGGACGAGATGGGACAGAGCAGTCCTGCGACGTCCGCCCGGCAGGAAACGCTCAATCGATGTGACAAACGAGTTGGACATTCCGCCGCAGGCGTCGGGCCCAGCACTGTTTCACTGGTAGGGGTCCGGGCTCACCTGCCCAGACCACGCGCCTCCCTGCGGCCCTTCATACATTAATGACGTCGCAAGCAGCGCAACCTCTGGTTCGGCCAGTCTGGGGCTAAAAACGGCGCCGGTCGGGTAGGCAAACGCGCGGCATGCGCATGCACGCGTGTCGTGCGGGCTGGCCTACCCTGGCATTCGCAGGCGCTCGGCGTTGACCACCGAGTACCGCTGAGCGCTGCGTGTGGCGAACGGTGTAGCGCACGGCGGGAGGAGGCAGCTGCAGCCGCTGCACCGCGGCGCGAGCAGCGGCCATGCCAAGGACGCGTTGAGGCGGCGACGCTGTCGTGGCAGGGCAGGGGGCAAGGCAGCGCTGCTGCTGCTGCTGCTGCTGCTGCTGCTGCCGCGCTGCTAGCCATGATTGGCCGCGGTGGCCGCACAGAAATCATGGTAATGCGTACATTCTCGCGTCAGTGGCACTCGGGAGGAGTGAGGGGGGGGGCTGATAAAGGAGCCACAGAGGGGGAGGAGGGGGGCGGGGGCACCCCGGCATGGCGGAGGCAGAGCCGGCAGAGCCCGTCGGCCCCAGCCTGCCGTGCCAGCCCCAGCCAGCCCAGCGGGGGCCGGGGGCCAGGGCCGGGCGCGCCTCGCTCGAATATGCATGAGTCAGAAGGGGCGCACGCCTCGACCCGCCTCGGGGGCCCCGAAGAGAAGGGGGCGGTAGACCCGCGGGGGTGGGAGGGGCTGCGCGCAGGGTGCGGCGGGGGCGGCGGGGGCGGCAGGGGCGGGCAGCCGAGGGGATAGCTAATGTACACTACTCAGGGTGCGCGCCCCGGCCCCGCCCTGGCCCCGCCGCGCCGAGGCACCTCCGGCGTCGCCGCCGCCGCCGCCACCTCCCGCCTCACACCAAACACCCCGTGGCGGTGGCAGCGGTGTCGCAGGGGGCGCACGTGAGTGCGTAGACCGATGGCTCTGAAAAACCCTCTCTCATCCTTTATCGGCGCATTTTCCATCTCAGCTCGAGTAGAAGTGGAAGTGGAGGGGGGGGGGGGGTTGTCATTACCGACGTGATGATTGTTTCTCTTGGTCGTGTAGATCTGTCGGTCTGCCACGGCGCTGCACGTAGGCGGATGGAGCAGCGGCACGCACAGCGAGACTGTGTGTGTGTGTGTGTGTGTGTGTGTGTGTGTGTGTGTGTGTGTGTGGGTGTGTGGGTGTGTGTGCGCGTGAGAGAGAGACAGAGAGAGACAGAGACAGAGAGACAGAGAATTTGAATTTTGAATTTGAATTTGTTTATTGACAGTAAAGGTACAAAAAGACGTCCTACGATAGTACCAGTATATAAAGTGGGTTACAAAAAAGAAATCAATTCAGTTTAACAATATGGATTGAAGGTGCTTGTGCTAGTTAAAATAAATCTATTAGAAACAGGGACAGAGAGACAGAGACCTAGAGAGAGAGAGAGGGGGGGGAAGAGGGATAGAGAGAGAGGGAGGCAGAGGGATAGGGAGTAGGGGAGAGAGAGAGAGAGGCAGAGAGGCAGAGAGAGAGAGAGAGAGAGAGAGAGAGAGAGAGAGAGAGAGAGAGAGAGAGAGAGAGAGAGAGAGAGAGAGAGAGAGAGAGAGAGAGAGAAAGAGAGAGAGAGGAGGAGAGAGAGGCGTTGTCATTATCGACAGGCTCGGCCGAGATGCCAGCCGATGTCAGCTGCCGTGCCCCGCGGCCCGGGGTTGGGGCGGCGCGGGCGGCGCGCGGGCGGAGGATGACGGAGGGTGAGTTTTCGCTCACACCCCACACCCCCCTCCCCTATCCCCCACGCGACGCCTCACCTCGGGCGCCGCCATCCGCAACTCTGCGCCGCGCTGCGCCACGCCGCAC
This sequence comes from Odontothrips loti, assembly GCA_038380765.1. Classification (NCBI taxonomy): domain Eukaryota; kingdom Metazoa; phylum Arthropoda; class Insecta; order Thysanoptera; family Thripidae; genus Odontothrips; species Odontothrips loti. The sequence continues at coordinate 7,825,817 of CM076248.1, read as the reverse complement.
GGCTGACACGACAGGCTTTGCCCCCCCCCCCCTTCCCTCCCTCCTCCTCCTCTCCCCAAAGCCGCAGGATGACGGATGGACGGCCGGGCCGGCGGCGCCCACTGCCCGACCCGACCCGGCCGCCGAGCCCCAGAGGTGCCCGGGGAGGTGCTCAGAGGTGCCCAGAGACCCGCCCGGCCCCGTAGCCCGCCGTGCCACCCTGGTGTGTGATCCTGCCGCCCGCCCCGCCCGCCCCGCCCGCCCTGCCCGCCCTGCCCGCCCTGCCCGCCCTGCCCGCCCTGCCCGCCCCGCCCGCCCCGCCCGCCCTGCCCGCCCTTCCACTCCCCGCAGAGGTCGCCCCTCTGCCCGCTCGTTAGCCGTCACGCCTCACACCGTCGGTCATCGGTCTCGACACTATCGAACGCCACTATCTCCCCGCCTTGATTAGCCTGGCCTTCCGGGGGAGGGGATTTGGGGGAGGAAGGGGGGGGGGGGGGTCGAAGGGTGCGGGCGCGTGTCCGCACCTCGCCGATGAGCCGGAGCAGGCAAACGGCGGGGTGTAAATGCTATAAGCTTGTGCCCACGAGTCGTCGCCACGCAGGCGAAATGTGGGAATGCTAAAATTCAAGAAGACGGTCTGACGATCTGACGCAGCCTGTATCATCATACTTGCACCATTACTCGGGCTGTCGGCGCGTGCCACCTGGCACGTGTCGGCGCGTGCCAACGTCGTGTCGCGGCGCCGAGGTGCGAATAAGTGGCGCAGCGGCGCGCCGCCGCTGTCGAATGTGATGAATTATGGCCGCCGTTCGCGGTGGCAGGGCCGTCCTCATGGCCGCGCCGCGTCCTTGTTTCTGCGGCCGACGATAATCGATAGTCTCGTGCGCCTCGCGATGGGTGCTGGCGCTGTCTAAAACATGAATCTGTTGAAAGCGGGCCACAGGTGGGGGCGTGGTCAAGCCGGGCCGGGGCCGGGCGCTGCAGGCACGTACGGCCGGACCAGGAGCCGACCACTCCGCCATCCGTCGCGAGGCCGCGGACGGGGTACGAAAGTCTACGGTATGAAAAGTTACGCAGCATGTGCCGCGCCGCCAGCCACGAGCCGACTCAAAAATTTAGAGGCACAGCTCTCGCTGACGATACGTCACGTCCATTTGGTAGGGTCAAGCAGCGCGGGACTACTCCGCGCGGCCTGAGGATGCACGTCCGCGGGCCGCCCGGCTGAAGACTGCGCTGTCTGACCCTATGAAATGGTCGTGACACATCATCAGCGAGAGCCAAGCCTTCAAATTTTTGAGTCGGCTCGTGGCTGACGGCGCGGCACGTGCTGCGTAACTTTTCATACCGAAGACTTCCGTATCCGCTTTTGTGATTCTTGTCGTCTTCTCGTTTCCGGTCAAGCTCTACTCCGGAATACCCTTTTGTGGCTTCCGATCTTATGCGTGCATGTCAACCCCAATACAAGGCAGGCACGCGGGAACGCTAGGACGTTCAAGGACAGGGTCGTTCTTTCGTGGGGTTTGTTGAGATCCTGGAGGAGTGAAATAAGAATTCTGAATCCGCACTGAAAAAAATGATTTAGTTGTGATTACCTAATACTTCTGCTAATTTTGACATAGCTGCAATTTTAGCTCAACTAGGCGATATATTTGCTGAAGCAGCTAGGTTTAGCTATGCCAGCTAAGGCTCAGCTATATGAGCCAACGACGCGTGATCTCGAACAGGGAAACTAGCGATCGACTGCACCAGCTAACGCTGAGCAGTCGTAGCTAAGGCTTAGCTGTAGCAGAAACATTATTTGCCCCTGAAGCTTAACATTTCGGCTATGCCAGAATTAGCTGAAACGTTAGCTACCGTAGCAAATTCTCAGCTACCAGAGCTAACCCATTTTTTCCCGTGCGTGTAAGAAGTTAATGTTTGGTAATTATGGGCCGTTCTTTGTCGTGTGAACAGATAACGCTTTTCTGTTGAATGTGTGTTATGGAACACCATTTTCATGATGAAAAACAACCACGATTTTTTAGCAGCATCCTAACCCACAGTCTTTAAAAAACAATAATACAAATATAATGTATCAGCGGCTTGTACTCTCATGCGGAGGCAGGCGAGAACGCAGAAGTATTACACCGCACGGGGGGGGGGGGGCGTTCCGCCGTGCCGTCGCCTCGCCGTCTGTTGCCCATCGCGCATTGTTGCGGTCATGGGCCATCCTGGGCGGGGAAAGGGAAGGTGAAGGTACCCCCTCCCCTCCTCCAGCACACGCCTCGCCGCTCCAAAATTGCCTCAGGAAGATGTTCTTTCCTTTCAAATATCTTCGTCTCTCTCTTATGATGCACACAAACTAACGAAAAACGCAACTAATGATAAGTTATGCTTCCACAGACACACAAAGACGACTTTGTTTTCCTAACTTTCTAAAACATTAAAAAACTAGGAAACATTTAGAGTTGGTATCATCTCCTTCCTCAGCTTGAAACACGATGCTGTCTACTTTCCAAGAATCGGTTTGGCAGTGCTGCGGGGGCCCCAGAGGCAAGGCGCCGGTTTGTAGGGCGGCGCAATTCCTCATTCCAGAGGGGGAGGGGGTGGGGTGGATGCTGCAGGTGGTGCCTGGGTAGAGTCCGGGTAGAGACGAGCCACGAGCCAGCGATCAGGGGGCCCCAGCGCGGCCCCAGCGCGGCTCCAGCGCGGCTCCAGCGCGGCTCCAGCGCGGCCCCTCAGCGGCTCCAGCGCGGCCCCACAGCGGCTCCAGCGCGGCCCCAGCGCGGCTCCAGCGCGGCCCCACAGCGGCTCCAGCGCGGCCCCAGCGCGGCTCCAGCGCGGCCCCACAGCGGCTCCAGCGCGGCCCCACAGCGGCTCCAGCGCGGCCCCAGCGCGGCTCCAGCGCGGCCCCAGCGCGGCTCCAGCGCGGCCCCACAGCGGCTCCAGCGCGGCCCCACAGCGGCCCTAGCGCAGCCCCACAGCGGCTCCAGCGCGGCCCCTTAGCGGCTCCAGCGCGGCCCCACAGCGGCTCCAGCGCGGCCCCTTAGCGGCTCCAGCGCGGCCCCACAGCGGCTCCAGCGCGGCCCCACAGCGGCTCCAGCACGGCCCCACAGCGGCCCCACAGCGGCCCTACAGCGGCCCGAGCCGGCCGGCCAGCCAAGACGCCAGGAGCGGAAGCGTGCCGCAGTGACATAGAGCCCTTCATGAGCCCGCAGCGGAGCACAGCGGGAGCCGCTGCTGCAGTGCGGACAGTGGATCCGCACACAGCAACGCTGCTGCTGTACAATCATATTCCCTTCGACTCTGCTCTGTGCGCGGTGTGAGAAACCGTACAGTCGACGCAGAAACTCACCCGCAGCACAGCGCAGCGTCAGCCATGACGTCCGACCGAATTCCCCACCGTAAGCCGCGAAACGACTACGCCGAGCGCCTGCGAGTGCCAGGGTAGGCCAGCCCGCAAGACACGTGTGCACGGAGAACCTGTGGTTGCCTAACCAGCAGGCGCCATTCGCGCTCAGACTGGCCAAGCTCGGCGAACGTAAGGTTTTGCGTTTGCGCGCGCTTGTGCCAATATCGTGGCCGCTCCTCTCTACCAGTCTTGATCCTAACCTACCCTCTGCTACCTGTTCCTCGTGTGAATGGCGGCGCGGCGCGGCCTGTGGAGGGTTGCTCCTGGCAACCGCTACCGCTGCTGCTGCCGCCGCTGCTGCTGCTGCTGCTGCTACTGCTGTTGCCGCTTCTGCATAGAAATAATAGCGGCGAGAAGCGGCGGCGACGCAGCGGCCGGGCCTGTGTCTGCAGCGGGGGGGGGGGGGGGGGATAGGGAAGGGGATGGCTCAGCCGCCCCAGGCTGTAACAGAAGGGGGTTAGGGGGCTCCCGATGACAAGCTCCGGTGCGGGCGGCGGTGGTGCCCTCCTCCCTCCCTCCACCTTCCTCGCTGCGGCTTGTTGGAATTTCTTCTTTGCGATTCCACTCCACGCCCCCCCCCTCTCTCTGTCTGTCTGTCTGTCTGTCTGTCTGTCTGTCTGTCTGTCTGTCTGTCTGTCTGTCTCTCTCTCTCTCTCTCTCTCTCTCTCTCTCTCTCTCTCTCTCTCTCTCTCTCTCTTTCTCTCTCCTCCTCCTCCTCCCTCCTACTACAGGGCTCACCTCACCGTCCCATGAATTTCCTCACTCACGCTCTGCTGCACACGACTTGGATTTCCGATTCCGACTTGGACTCCTCGAAAAGAGTGACATGTTTTATGTGTGGTCGTCTCCTCCAAGCACCGCGCGTCGTTTTAAAACAAAGGCATGACACTGAGTGTGTGAAAGGGGCACATCGCTCGCACACATTCCAAGATATCGCAGCAGGCGTCAGTGTTGGGTATTTTGCATGTAGACGCTGTTGATTCGCATGCTTCGCCGTAAGGCTGATCCCCGTCGTCATGGCGTGCGAGCGTCAGGGTGGTGGAGGGGGAGGGGGGGGGGGGGGGGGCTGTAGCCTGCTGGGAATACCTGATGCACAGGTGAGAAAAGCGAGAGAGGGAGAGAGATAGGGGGAGGGGGGGGGGCAAGCCGTGCGCTACTTGGCCTTCTCTCCGTGAACCTACCCCCAAGGGTCAAAGGCAGCTAAGGGGGGGGGGGAGGTTGGAGAGATCCCCAGACCCGTGCCCGAGCCCGGTCCGCCCGGTGTGGTTTCGGTGGGGGCGGGGGAGGGGGTAACGGTGTGGGTGACGGGGTAGGCTACTCCCACGCAGATGCGGTTCACCGGACACGTCATCGGCACCCGCGGCGTGGGAAGGGCGGAAGGGCCGTAGGAGGAGACGGCCCCGAGGGCGGGGCGGGGCGACCGGTGCCTATGAACTGCATCCACTTTGATAAGTTCCTAAAATCCAGGGTGAGCTAGTGTGTTCGGACGGTCGACCGAATACGCCGGTGGACTCGATGAGACGGGGAGTCATCGTGGCCCCCAGGGTGGCCGTCAACCGTGGACTTCAGCCGAATAACAACGTCATCCGTTTCTGACCAAAACTGGCGGAGTTAATTGTTTTCCGATAAAGCAAATCGTGGGTGTCCGGCCCACCACTGTGCACCGCAGGCCGGGGTTGGACAGACCGCGGTTCCCACGATTTCATACAGAACAGACCCCGCACAGCGCAGCGCAGCTCGGCGCCCCCAGAGATGATCTGCAGGCAGTACCGCCGTGCGGTCCAGTCCAGGCCGGGCACCTGTGGGCCTGGGGCCGCGGGGCCGAAGGGCCAACGGGCCCTAGCACCACCGTACAGCGTGCGATTGATCCACGGTACACCTCGTGGTTCAACAAAAACAAATAAGAAACGCAAATAAAGATTTACCAAACACATATCCCTTCTCCTTGGCCACGGAGAACCCTCTCATAGGTCCCCACAGCCGATGTGTGCCGGAGATCTTCTCATAGATCACCGGTAGCGACCCTCCGGGAGGTTGACCTCGGCCGCAGCACCCGGAAAACGGGCGCCGTATGGCGTGTGGCCGCGGCGCGCGGTGGTGGCGCCCCCTAGGCGGCGGCCCCGGCGGCTAACTAAATGAGCACCCCTTCATCCCTCGCCCCTGCGTCCTTCACACGTTTTGGCGCCATCGTTATCGGCCGTGTGCACGTTAGCGCAAAAGCGGGGCGTGGTGGGGGCGTGGCCGGAGCGGGGGACGTGAAAGAATGGGGCGCGACGGGGAATAAAGGCGGGGGAGGGGGGGGGGGGGGGGTGAAAGCCTCCGCTGGAGGATGGAACGAGATCCGGCACGCGGCGCACAGCAAGGCAGCAGCAGCAGCAGCAGCGGCAGCGGAAGCAGCGGCAGAGCAGAAGCACCCCGCCTCGTCTCTCCTCGCTCGCCTCGCCTCGTCTCTGGCCGTGCCGTGCCGTGCCGTGCCGTGCCGTACCGTGCCGTGCCGTGCCGTGCCGTGCCGTGCCGTGCCGTGCCGTGCCGTGCCGTGCCGTGCCGTGCCGTGCCGTGCCCTGCCGTGCCGTGCCCTGCCGTGCCGTGCCACCCTGTACAGCACGGCCCCATCCCCCAGCCCCCGGGCCGGGCTGGCGCGGCCCCGCCACGTACCGCCAGCGCCACGCCACGCCACAGCCAGCCCGGCCAACGCAAGGCACCCCTTTGGGGTCAGCCGTCCCCGCCCCGCCCCGCCCCGCCACGGTCCGCCCCCGGCACGTACACAGCGCCGTGTGCTGTGTGCCGCCTCCATAATGTGGGACACCTGCCACGCTCCACACCACACGCCGCGCCGCGCGCCGCCCGCCAGAACGTACAGCAACGGCCTAAATCCCCGGAACGGGATCGAAGGTGTAACGGACGGCAGCGTGCAGACGGCGCAGCGGCAGCAGCAGCGGCAGCAGCAGCGGCAGCAGCAGCAGTGGCAGCAGGTGCGCGATGGCTCTTCCTCTTCCACCCTCGCTTCCATGGGGGAGTCCACCAATTACGTAGCACGGCTCTTGTAGACTTCTCACTATGCGCTCCGTAACACGTAGCACTACTGTGACCCTCCGCGCTGACAACTGAACGCGGACGTGGCCGGGGAGCCGGAGCTGGCAGTAATTTCTACAGTGTGGGCAGACGGTGCCCGGCGGCGCCCGGCGGCGTGGTCCCTGCCACGCGCAGCCGCAGGGAAGCGTGAGCACACGCCGTCAGGGGAGTCGCAGGTGGCGCCGCTCCCTCCCTCCCTCCCTCCCTCCCTCCCTCCCTCCCTCCCTCCCTCCCTCCCTCCCTCCCTCCCTCCCTCCCTCCCTCCCTCCCTCCCTCCCTCCCTCCCTCCCTCCCTCCCTCCCTGCCTGCCCGTGTCGTCCAGAGGTCCCACAGTCCCACGGGGCCGGAGGCGGCGGGGAGGGAAGGGGAGGGTGGCCCGGGGCCCGGCCTGGGCCCGCGGGCGGCCTGGGCCGGGGTGAGGAGGGCGAGGGCGAGCGAGGGAGAGAGAGAGGGTGTCGTCTGTCCCTGTCCCGCCGGCTGTCTTTGACACGTGCCGCCACGCTGCGCCGCGTTATACGCCAAGTCTGACAGTCAAGTGGCGCCTCCCGCTGTGAGTAACAGCGCCCACCCCGCCCCGCCCCGCCCACTTCACCGCGCGTGCGGCTGCCCCTCCAGCTGATACGGTGTAGAGGACACCCCCGCCGGCCGCCGTGCTCGAGAGCCGAGCAGAGATGCACCGAATCATCCACGACAATCCACGTAACCGTGCAGCTTCTGGGCTCTACGACGGTACTCGTGGAGCGGGAGGAATGTACCGTGACACTTTTTCCACAAGTTTGCACGAAAAAATATTCCGTTTCTTTCGCCGCAGTTGATCACTGGAACATATAATATCGACACGAAAATGGAGTCTGATGACCAACATCACCAGCGACGCCGCCGCTGGAGGCTGTTTTTGGCCCTGACCGGTCGGCGCCCAGGTCTGCCATTCGAGTCGCACCATGGTTACACCCTGCTCCGGCTTGGAACTTCCGTTTTGAATTCCCACAGGAAATCGCGTCTTCAGACACCGCCGATAAGGGGTTCTCATCGCGGCCGCCGACCGTTACGTAACATGTGGACGGACGGCCCCAGGGCCCCTGAGGAGGTGGACGGGGAGGGAACTCACTGCCCCATTCGTTATTCGGAGCGGAGCCGGGGCCCGCGGGGCGCGCTGGCGAGAGGGAGGGCCAGGCCAGGCCCTGGTCAGGCGGGGTCCGGCGGGGTGGCATAAAAACACAACACCTTCCGCTCGCCGCTCGCCGCCGCAGGCTAGGAGTCCGCCCGGCCCGGGGCAGAGCTGGCCCCGCCGGCCCCGCCATACGCCACGCCTCGCCAAGGCACGGCGGCACGGCTCTTTCTCCTTCACCCTTCTCCTCCCTTTTCCTTCCCCGGCTGCTGCTGGGCGTGTTGCGGTGGTGGTGGCGGCGGCGGCGGCGGCGGCGGCCATAGCCGTAATCGTTCGCACGCGCCCTCCCCCTCCCCTGCATTCCGCCCTTAGGGGAACACTGCGGACCTGCCCCCCCCCCCCCCCCCCCCCCCCGCTTCCCCAGATCGGCTCGGCGTGCGCACCGCACCGCACCGGGCTATCGGCTCTAAGGGGGCATGGCGTGCGGCGGCGCGGCGCTGCCGCCCCCGGGGCGTGGCGGCGGCGGGGGCAGCCGGGAGGGGGCGGCGCGGGGGTGTTGCGCGCCGCGACGTGGGTCGGAACTGAGCACGGCCGGGCGGGGCGTGGCGGGGTGTGGCGGCCGCTGTTCCCGCTCACATCACCAGCAGCTACTGCTGCAGATAAGGGGGTGGGAGGGGGCACAGCGCCACGCCTTTGCAGCCCCCACCGCCCCCCGCCGCCCCCCGCCGCCCCCCGCCGCCCCCCGGGACAGCAGCGCAACAGCAGCGGCGCGCAGCCAGCGTACCCTGTGCGCCAAAGTCCGCCCACCACCCGTCCTGGACTGGACCCGACCGGAATATTGTTATTGTACCCTCTTTGCGTTTCCATCTTTCCCACTGTGTTAGTCCACGAGAGGAATAATGGCTGCGCCAGGAGACGAAGCAGGCCCGGGTCGTGTGCTCAGGAGGCGGCCTGATACAAGATTCATGGTGTGGCCGCCAGTAGCGCTAGTGACTCAAACCAGGCCCGCGGCCGGGGCAGGTAAAGCAATTTCTATGCATGCGCTGGCGACTGGCCGTTGCGAAATCTAGGCTTCGGTGCTGCTGCTGGCGACGTTGGGAAAAGCAATGCCTTCTTGGCCATGAACTGGAATAGGGAGAAAGGTTTGAGATAAGAATTTTTAAATGAGTTAAATGACCCATCCGCTGAATCACAAGTAGTGGACCTTAACCAATCTTAACCTCATTAGGCACCCCCCCCCCTCCCCTTCCCCTGGCCGATGGGTACCTGATACGAGTAGGCAACCACGACTCTATCAGACGCCCTTGCCGCGCACGCCGGCCGACCCTGACATTTCACAGGCGCTCGTGTTCTAGCGGTGCCCAAAACGTAGGCAACTACGATTCTTACGTGCGCGTGTTCATTGCGGATATTATGTCAACGATGGCACCTTGCAGAGCGCTACAGGCAAACTTAATTCACGACGATCTTCCTTCATTTCATTTGAAAATCTTCAACGTTGCGCTCGCTACATTACGCGCAGAACAACGGAACGCCGTACCCCTGGTCGTTGGCACACCAGCCCCAGCGTCCCCAGCCCCGGGGACCGTGTGCCCCAACCAGGTGGATCCCACTGCTGACCGCGCAGGCTGACCTAGCTTAGGCTGACGACATGGGCTGACTGCACGACAGAGTGGGGCGGGGGGGAGAGGAAGTGGGGGGGGGGGAGGTTCCAGCCGTTGACCAACGGACACATAAAAATTCTGTCGCTGATAGTGCTCCGGCTCGCTGACGCTCGCTCCGCGAATACGCGATACGTAATTTATGAACAGTCCCTGGAGTCTGTTGGCTTAGCTGTCCGCCCTCCAGCACACGGGGCGTGCCGCGGTACCGCCACGATATCTCGGGATCTCGGCCCCTCGCGGCGCGATAGCCAGGCGGCCCCCGGCCGGCCCGGCCTCTGCGATTGGCAGAACCACGCAGCGACCACGGCCCACGGTGCGGGCTGCCCCTCCCCTCCCTCCTCCCCTCCCTCCTCCCCTCCCCTTCCTCCGGCTCTCTCTGTCGCCCCCTGCCTCTGCTGCTACTGTCATCCACAGTCGCCCCGAAAAAGAAAGAAAGAGAGAGATGATCGAGAGATGGGCTCTTCGAGCCCCGCCGCCCCACCCTGCCTCCACTGATGACGGCAAAGGAACAAGGCGGCCGCGGAGCCTGCCGGAGCCCGACGGAGCCCGACGGAGCCTGACGGAGCCTGACGGAGCCCGACGGAGCCTACCGGAGCCTGACGGAGCCCGACGGAGCCTACCGGAGCCTGACGGAGCCCGACGGAGTCTGACGGAGCCCGACGGAGTCTGACGGAGCCTGACGGAGCCTGACGGAGTCTGACGGAGCCTGACGGAGCCTGACGGAGCCCGATGGAGCCTGACGGAGCCTGACGGAGCCCGACGGAGCCTACCGGAGCCTGACGGAGCCTGACGGAGTCTGACGGAGCCTGACGGAGTCTGACGGAGCATGACGGAGCCCGACAGCCAGGACCATGCTTACAGGTTTATCCTTTCGTACCGAGGCGGGGAGGAGTGTCACTTAGAGCGTTCACAAACCACGTGACTTTTCTTCAGATCCTTGCAGCAAGGGCGTGGGATTGGTGCCGGAGCAAACTATCACCGGCGCGGGCTTGAGTCTCCCTAGACTGCAGGCCTGGTGGGTTCGATTCCCACAGGACGGCTCCCACGCACTTCCCCGCGCTGGCTTTTCGCGTCCAAATCACCAAAGTATACCTTCACTATGTGGCACGTGGTTCATGATGTCACTGTATTTAAAAATGCAAGGTGTAACAATTGTTTTGGCAAAGCATAACACAGCATAACAAACTGTTTGCGATGCAGGCTAATTTTGCAAGAACGTGCCCATTACGTCATATAGGGAGAGTATCACTGTTTCTTTGCAATAACCGAAATGAGTGTTACGTCCCTCGGCGCCCGGCAGCCGCCTCCGCCCGCCGCCCCGCGCACACACCGCCGGCCGTGCGTCACACTTTAACGAAGCTCACTAAACCAATTATCGCGCACGCTGCATCGCCTGGCAGCAGATGCAGTTGTTCATCAGGAGCGGGGAGCGGCGGGCGCAGGATAGGCAATGCGCCGTGGGCGCAGGCTCGGCGGGACAGCCTACCCCCCCCCCCCCCTCGGCGCTGGCCGTGGTGCACAGCGGCACCGCAGCGGGTGCTGCCGCTGCTGGCGGGCGGACGGTAGACAGACAGACAGACGGACACACAATCGGGAGGATAGGCTCGCAGCGGACGCCCGCTGCAGTGGTGGCGCCCTGCGCACAGCGCATGGCTGCCCATGGCACAGCCCCGCCCTGCCGTGCCGCTCGTGTCCCGCCCGTTTTATCTCATCAGCGGCGCGATACACCCTCCCCTCCCCTCTCCTCCTGGGGCTGTCCGGGCTGCCCTTCCCCCGTCATCGCATAGCCACCCCAACCGCAGCCCCCGGCGGCCCCCGCGGCCCCCGGCGGCCCCCAGCAGACCCCGGCAGCCCGGCAACCCCCACCGCAGGCCCGGCCTTTCCGCTTCCCCTCGGCGGGACCGCGCGCTCCCCGGCAAACATCACTGCGGCGTAGCGGGGGGTGGCGGGGCGGGGCGGGGGTAGTGGTGGTGGTGGTTGCGGGGGTGGTAGCGGACGCACGCGGCCAGCAGCGCGGCTAAGCCGCCCGTATCGGCGTCTCTGATCTCACGCTGCCTGCGGCCCCACCGCCCCGCCGCCCCCGGCCAAGGCGGGGCACTGCAGCGCAGCGGGAAGAGAGCCCAGCCCGTCTCAGGGTTTTAACGTCTCTCGCCGGTCCGGCCCGGTCCCCCGCGGCGCCAAGCCGCTCCCGGGAGGGGACCAGACCCACCAGACCAGACCGCCGCCCGCCGCTACCGCCGCTACCGCCGCTACCGCCGCTACCGCCGCTACCGCCACTACCGCCGCTACCGCCCTGGTGGTGGAGCAATCAGTTACGGCCTCAGCCCCAACCCAACCCCACCCTCACCCCGCTGTCCGCGGCCAGCTCCCCGGCCCTGCTGCCTGCAGATTGATGCGCTGAGCGCTGCTTGATGTGATGTTGGAAATTCGGTATCGCCGAAACTGAACATTGAAACACCATCATCGGAACTGACATCGAAACCCTAACATCGAATCGTCGACATCGAATCACCGACATCGAAGCGCCGACATCGACCAGTACGTGAACGATGTGGGTGGTGCTCGGAGGGGAAATAATCACAACACACACGAGCGAGGCCACGGCACATAAAACTAAAAGGAATTTCAGCCGCTGTGCGATGAGGCGGGGGCGGGGCGGGGCGAGGGGGCCCTCCGCCGCCCGCTCCCCCTCCCCTTCACCCCACACGCGCCACGCTTGGCACGGGCGAGTCGCCTGCTCGGGCGCCACCGCCACGACCACCGCCACCGCGACACAGGGTGACGCCCGCCCCCCTCCTCCCCTACCCTCCCCTTGGCGTGCAGGGCGGGGACGGATGATAGATTAGGACGAGCCGGGCCCAGCAGCGCTGTGGGGGAGGCCTGCGGGAAGGAGAGGGGAGGGGAGGGCTGCAGCCTAGCAGGTGTCTGACCCGGCTGCGCGCTGCGCAGGTCTGTCCGAGGCCCAGCCCAGCCCAGCCGCACAGCAAAAGTGGCGCGGTGCATGTTTTAACGCGGCGCCAGCCTTCTGCGCATGCAGAGCGAGACCGACACAAAAGCGGGTTTTATTAACCTCCCCTCCCCTCCCCGCTTTGACCTGTGGACAGCAGACGCCGGGGGCCTCCACCACGTCTCCCCACTTCAAATACCGGAGCCGAACTTTCAAGGCGCCCGCCCACCGTGCCCAGCCCAACCCCCGCTTTAATGCACTGCTACCACCAACGCGACAGGGCACGGTACACGGCGATGCGACAACCAGGAAAAAGATGTGGGATCACACCGGGCGGAGAGAGATGAGGACCTCCCGCGTGTGCAAAACGAACGAGAATCTCTACCGCCGCCGCGCCGACCACGATGCGGCCGCCCTGAGGCCCCGTGATGGCCCAGAGCCCAGAGCGCACGCCCCACGTCAGTGTGTGTAAACCGCCGCGTCACACCGCACCGTGCGTTCGCTCTCTCTTTCTCTCTCTTTCTCTCATTCTCGCTCTCTCTCTCTCTCTTTCTCTCATTCTCGCTCTCTCTCTCTCTCTCTCTCTCTCTCTCTCTCTCTCTCTCTCTCTCTCTCTCTCTCTCTCTCTCTCTCTCTCTCTCTCTCTCTCTCCCTCTCCCTCTCTCGCGGCCAGGCTGTTGCCAGCACACAGGAAGCGGCGTCGCGCGGCGTGTGCGTGATTCGGCGAGCCAAGAGGGCAGCCCGGCAGCCCCCTCTGCTCCACTATGCGTGGCGCGGGGCGCGGCGACTAGTCCCCCGCCCGCCCCCGGCACGGACCGACACGGTCGCGGCTCGCGCCCGCCTCTTCCTCGCGCGCGCGTCTTTGGCGGGCCGCCAAAGCTGCCGCCAGCCGCCAGGCTGGGCAGAGCAGGGAGCAGAGCAGGGAGCAGAGCAGGGAGCAGAGCAGGGAGCAGAGCAGGGAGCAGAGCAGGGAGCAGAGCAGGGAGCAGAGCAGGGAGCAGAGCAGGGAGCAGAGCAGGGAGCAGAGCAGGGAGCAGAGCAGGGAGCAGAGCAGGGAGCAGAGCAGGGAGCAGGGAGCAGAGCAGGGAGCAGAGCAGGGAGCAGAGCAGGGAGCAGAGCAGGGAGCAGAGCAGGGAGCAGAGCAGGGAGCAGAGCAGGGAGCAGAGCAGGGAGCAGAGCAGGGAGCAGAGCAGGGAGCAGAGCAGGGAGCAGAGCAGGGGGAGCAGAGCAGAGGGAGCAGAGCAGGGAGCAGAGCAGGGAGCAGAGCAGGGGGAGCAGAGCAGGGAGCAGAGCAGGGAGCAGAGCAGGGAGCAGAGCAGGGAGCAGAGCAGGGAGCAGAGCAGGGAGCAGAGCAGCAGAGCAGAGCAGGGAGCAGAGCAGGGAGCAGAGCAGGGAGCAGAGCAGGGAGCAGAGCAGGGAGCAGAGCAGGGAGCAGAGCAGGGAGCAGAGCAGGGAGCAGAGCAGGGAGCAGAGCAGGGAGCAGAGCAGGGAGCAGAGCAGGGAGCAGAGCAGGGAGCAGAGCAGGGAGCAGAGCAGGGAGCAGAGCAGGGAGCAGAGCAGGGAGCAGAGCAGGGAGCAGAGCAGGGAGCATAGCAGTGCGCCCAGCCGGCCGGGGCCGCGCCAAACTGTGGATAAGATGAGATGGGGTACCGCACCGCTCCCCGCACCAGCTCGGCGCGGCTCGGCTCGGCTTCCAATCCACTTATTCGGCGGCTCACGGCTCCTGTGCCCCTGCCCCTGCCACTGCCACTGCCGGGCCGCTGCGCCACCCCGGCTACCCCCGAGCCCGCTCCGCCCAGGCCGGCCGCGGCACACACACATACATACACACACACACACACACACACACACACACGAACACGCACACGGCTCGCTCGACAGCCCGCCACGCGCTCACGGAACAGAACAGACATCACAGCGTCACCCTCTTTCCGCCTCGCCTCGCCCCCCGCCTCCCCCGCGCCCTGCCTGGCGTAAACACTCGTGCACGGCACGCCATTACGAGAATCGTCGTTGCCAGCAGCGCGCCCGTCGCCGCCCGCCGCCGCCGCCCCTCCCCGCCGGCCCGGGCCCCGCCTCACCCCCTCCCGGTCCCGGCGCCCCCTCCCCCAGCCAGGCCGGCGTCGCGTGGCGTCGCTTGGCGCCGTCCTGGCGTGTCGGTCAGAGGGAGTGAACCGTGCGGCGTGGCGGCGTGTGGCGACGCGTGGAGGCGCGTGGCGGCCCGTGCGGAGCCCCGTGCGGAGCCCCTAGCATGATGAGCCCTTCCCCGCGCACAACAAATGCCGCATGTGCCTGCAGAGATGCGAACTGGCCAGTGAGAGGCCTTGCAGGAAGGTGTGGTCCCGGAATCCGAAATATTTCTGAGAAGAGGAGAATACAGTACTCTTGCAGAGCCCAGTAAGAAGTTGTGCAACGAGGTAGAAGAACGCTGGAAATAGCATGAAAGTATTTTCGCCGAAAATCACGAGTGATTTTGTTTTCAGTGTAGCGGGGTGAACACGCGACTTCTCGTACTTCTCATACGTTCTGCTTCTTCTTCGTCACAACTTCACACTTCCGGTTTGGACCTCGCCGGAGTACTCTATTTGCAAGATGTGAAGTTCGTCCGGTGGCGACGCCGAGCGCCTGCAAGTGCCTGGGTAGGCCAGCCCGCAGGACACGAGTGCATGCAGAAGTTGTGGTTTGCCTACCCAGCAGGCGTCATTTGAACGCAGATTGGCTTCATTAAGTTCGCGCTTGCGACAATATCGATAAATCTCGGCATATTTCCGTAAAAATTAAACCAGGAAGAAGCAAGCTTCAGGTGCTGAGCCAGCCTCTTGTTCGAGTCCACCTGGGGAAAGGCCTCGGAATCTGGCCAGCACATGGTCAAAACATGCGGCTACAACTTACACAGGACGTAACACGTGACGGAAGCCGCTGTCGACCAGGTGTGTGAAGGCCTGGTCTAGTTTGATATCCCCACAGCGAGACCGGCGGGCGCAGAAGCGTCGGGGTGGTGGCCGGAGGATCGGGGGGGGGGCCTCTCTTATGCAAAATGTTCCTTTCTTGTCTCACAGTGACTCTGCCTCTCTCGCGCAGATACGCGTGACTTAAAGATCACATGGTTTCTCTTCCTCGTCCCGCTCCGCTTGTGAGTGAGCAAGAGAGAGAGAGAGAGAGAGAGGCAACGTGTTTCGGACGCGGCGGTCGGTCTCAGCCTGGGAGGTAGGCTTCTCTCTATTAGGTGGACGCAGCGGTGCGTCGCGGGTTTGCCTGCTTCCAGGCGGCCCCACTCGCGTCGCCTTGGACCGCCTCCCGGCGCGGAGCGGCTCGACAACCTAGCGGAAGCTTCGCTAAGAAGCTGTTGAGGATGACGTTGGGATAGTATTGGCTCATCAATGAATGAAGCGGAAATACGACTGAATAAGACACAAACCAACCTCTCCTTTAAGTTTATGAGAGACAGGCCAAACCGTCAACCGCAACGTTTCTCGTGAGAATGAATGCCCGTGGCTTCGGCAGAGTTCAAGTATAGCGGTGTGTGGGGCAGCTCTGCCCTCGTCTTCTCCAGGTCAGACGGCCACGGGCCGACCTGGGGCCACCCCACTGCATGGCCGCGGTCCGAACGAAGTGCTACACTAGCACGGAAAAAATACATAAGCTGGATTAGCCAATTGTTAGCTGCGAGGCGGACAGCCAACAAAATAAGCTAAAGAAGCTAACAATTAGTTGGCACAACTAATTATTGTCTGAGATAGAACACGTGTCAGCTGCACGCCGAACGTCGATGACTGGTCCAGTCGAGGTGGATCCGGCACAGCAATTAACGCATTAGCTGTATGAGCTGACGCATTAGCTATCAGCTCACAATTAGCTGTGCCAACCAACTATTAGCTGCTTTTGCTTAGCTCCCGTTGACTGTCCGCCTCGCAGCTAACTTTTAGTTAATCCAGCTCATGTATTTTTTTTCCGTGAGCAAGGCCCGGGACCGGATCGCGAAGGAAATTGTTTGAATTCGCCTTTTATAGATAGTGAAGATGATGGGATTTTTTTTGGAATTCTTTTCTCATCAATACCTAATGGAATACTAAAACGTCTCTCAACATTTTCATTCTTATGCATCCGCAGGCAGTGAACTGGAACATCATATCGATACGAAAATGGAGGAATAATGCATTCAGTTCTTTATAGTACCCTATGATACGTTATGTTTCATGTAGTTCGTGTAATACTTCATTGTATCGTACTCGGTACACGGCTCATGCGAGTCGGGTCCCCCCCGAGACCAATCCGTACGCATCGCAGAAATATTCCGTTCCCTTAATGTTGTTGTTGCTGGGGACTCGGAGCGTACTTTCGTGTGACGCACGCCCAGCGGCCCGGCCCTGGCCGCCCCCTGCATCCCCCAGGACGGTGACCAGACCGCCTGGCGGAGGCCGGAGCGGAGCGCTCACTAACACAGGGCCACTCCCATATTCTCTTAAGTCAGGTGCCTCGCCTCCCCGCCCTCCGGCCCTCCGTTCCCGGCCGGATTCCGTTCCACGACGAGCCCACGCTATTTCATTCATCGTGTGTGTTTGTGCGCCCTTCCTCCGTCCCTCCCTAGCGATTCTCTTTCCCCCGCGTCCGCCTTTGCCTCCTCTGTGCGCAGCTGTTGTTTCTCCGCCCTATACAATATTCTCCGTTTCTTTTTTATTTTTAAACTCTCGGCTGCCGGCGTCGCATCCAGAAGGCCGTGTCGCCGTGCCGCCGTGCCGTGGTGTTGGCTCTTCTTCTTCATTAGCGAATGCCGTCCCCCGCCGGGCTGGGTACCGCACGTACGATGTACCTCCATGACGTAGTCGGCTCCCGCCCCTCCCCGATGACACCCCCCCCCCCCCCCCCGCCTCAGCCCCTGCCTGCCTTTGCTCTTCCGCTATCCATCTCTCCCCCGCCACGGCGGGGGCCCCTTCCTGCCCCCACCCTCTCCGCAACCCGCATCGCACGGCTCGCAATTTCCTCTGCTCTGCAGGGGGCGTCTGCGAGGGCTGCGGCGCCAGTGGCGGCCGGAGCGGGGCGCGCGGGGGGCGCGGGGGCGCGGTGGGGCTGGCGGCGGCCGCGGGGAGAGGAGGGGGGGGGGGATCTAGACCCTGCCCCGCCGTGCCTCGCCTCGCTCTCAGGTAACGCAGCAGCAAGGGGCGCCCGCCTGCGCCCGCTCTGCTCTGCTCCGGGTCCGTCGGGTCCGGATGGGACTCCAGCGGCTCTGCGGGGGTCGGCGGCACGGAGAGCGTGGCAGGCGGGGGCCTTGGGGCCGGGGCCGGCAGGTGCGGGAGGAGGGGGGGGGGCTCTGCGGACGCCGATCCTACTAGCAAGCAAGCGCCAGACAGGGGCGGTTTCATGAGTTCAGCGAGGTGGGGAGCGGCGGGGAGGGGAGGGGCGCTATAGCCAGGGCAGCAAAACGAGGCGCGGGGCGGCGGGGCGGCGGGGGCAGAACCGGCAGGGCTACGGTCCACAGTCAGGAGACTCGGCCGCCTTTGCCGCCCAGAAATCGCACAATCGCTGTCCAGGGGGCGAACAAAAGGCAGTCGGCAGCGCCCCGGGGACGGGTCGAGACGGGTCGGGACGGGTCGGGACGTGTCGGGACGGGTCGGGTCGGGACGGGTCGGGACGGGTCGGGTCGGGACGGTTCGGGACGGGTCGGGACGGCCCACTCATCAGCGGCGGCTCGGCCCGCAGTCCGGCATCAGACCGGACCGACGACGACGAAGGTCCACGCGAGCTCCACGAAGTCCAAGGTCCGCTTCGCTGGACCCCCGCCCCCGGTCCCTCCTCCGTCTACCCTGGCCCCGGCGGCTTCCCTCCCGGCCCAAGCGCTTCCTTTTCCGTTTTGGAAGGAAAGCACTCCCCTGATCGACCTGGTCGGTGCTGAGCCGCTCTGCGCAGCTCCGCGCCGGCCGCGCTGCGGCTGAAGGACCACTTGCCTCCGCCGGACAGGACTGGGGCCGGGCGGGGAGGGTGGGGGCCGGGGCGGGGCGGGACGGGGGAGGTTCGTTATTGTCTGTCGCCGCGCCGACGGCCGCGGTCACCGCCCGGCCACGGCCCGGCCAACGCCTCATCGTCATGGACGTGCCGGCAATATTCTTCCAGTCCCTCCCATTCCCCTTTTCTCTCTATATCGGGCGCCGCTGTAACGGTCTCGTCTGTATAAATTACGTGACTCCGTCTCCCTGGCTGTAGGGAGCATTCCGGGCGACGGGGCGCTCGAGCGCGGGGTATCCCCCGGGATGTCTTTGACCATGTCGGAAGACGGCGGCGGGTTGTGTGACGATGTGCTCCCACCGATGGGCGTCACGTGCCCTTGTGCACGGCAGTGGCCGGGCCCCCGTTGGCACGGGCCGCACGGGCTGCCTACCTCCCGCGGCGCTGCGTGTGGCCGCCGCGGGGCCCCGGGCCTGCCCTCTGCCAGAGGCAAGGGCCGCACGACATTCCGGGTCTGATTTATAGCTGTGTTGACAAGCGCAGGCCAGCTACGCCCCGCCACCCTCCCGCGGCACGGGCGGCACGGGGCGGACAGGGTGGGGCGGGGCGGGGCGCACCCAAGGGGCGCTGCTCAGCCCTCTCGGCCACGCCGCGCCACGCCGCGCCACGCTGCGCCACGCCCGCAGGGGTCCACAGTCCGCAGGGGTGGGGGCGGGGGTGCGGGGGCGCACGGTGGGCAGGGCACGGGCAGGCCTGGTGCTGGCTGCGCTGTGCTGGCCAGGGTGGTGGTGGTGGTGGTGGTGGTGGTGGCGGTGCCGCCTCCGGCTGTCCGAAAGGCGTGGGGGGCTGAGTTCAATACCCAGGCAGCTGCTCTGAATTTTTCTCATTTGTTTTCAGAGGTGGTCGGGGTGTGAAGTATGCGAGGCACGCGTGCGTTGGGCGTCGAGGGGGCGGCGGGGGCGGCGGGGGCGGCGGGGGCTCAGTGACCCAGGTAGAAAGGCGCTCCGGTCATTGGTTCACTGTGTTTCGGAATAGCATGGTCACCGACTTGCCAACTTCTTAGCACACTCTCCATGAGTGTATCTCTTTGCAACAACCATATTACTGCAAATTTTAGCGAGGTCAGACCGACAACGTGATTGACTTTTTGGCGCAGCTTTCTGTTATGATATGATGTTGCCACACATAACTGGCCGCATGAGGCCAGGAGGGTGTCGGACGCAGGAGTGCTGCACAAACGGCGTCATCCGCAGAGTACGCCTCTCACCGTAACCTGCATGAACCACGCTGCTTGACAGCTTGACGCCGAGCGCCTGCGAATGCCAGGATAGGCACGCCCGCACGGCACGCGTGCATGGAGGATGTCGTGTTTGCCTACCCAGCAGGCGCCGTATGTGCGCAGACCGACCAAATTAGGTCTGCCCTCGCGGCGCGGCGATACCGTGGACACGTTGTCAGTGGACGATCCCCGCGGGGTCTTAGCCCAGCGGAGCCCAGTCCAGTGGCGCGGCGGGTTCGGCGGGTCCGCCGCAGACTCGGGAGTTGCGGAGTTGCCACCCCGGCGCCTTACTTCCACATTTGGCTAACAGGGCACGCGCTCTGGCTGGCGACACGATCGGGTCCGGGCGTGCGGGGGATGCGGAAAGGGGGTTGGGAGAGGGATGCGGGGCGGAGGTTGGGGGCTGGGGGACGGGAACTCGACGGCCGCGGTCCTCGCCGGCCTGGCATTCGACCGAGGGTCCGCGGGGGTCCGCTGGGGCCGAGGCAAGCAGACGAGGTCAGACAGTGCACGCTGTCCACTGCAAGGCATGGCGCGCCTGGCAGCAGCCCCAGCAGCCCCATCAGCACTTGCCGCTCCAGCAGCCCCCGCAGCCCCCGCAGCCCCCGCAGCCCCCGAAGTCCCTGCAGCCCCCGCAATCCCCGCAGCCTCCGCAGCTCCAGCAGCTCCTGCAGCCCCAGCAGCCCACGAAGCCCCAGCAGCCCCCGCAGCCTCCGCAGCCCCCGCAACCTCCGCAGCTCCAGCAGCCCCAGTAGCCCCCGCAACCCCCGCCGCCCCAGCAGCCCCCGCAGCCCCCGCCTAGCCGCGTCAAGCGAGCCCCGAGCTCCGCCGCTGAGCTCTACAGGAATTAGAGCACCGTCCTTTTCCCTTTGTGTTTGCTACACAATGGCCGGCCCCCGCTCTCCTCCCCGCACCCCGTCTCCCAGAGCGGACCCTCAGTGTACCTCGCGGACCCTATCACGGCCTCGCGGAGCCTTCCGCACCCTCACGGACCCTCACAAGCAAGGGGCGGAACACGGTGGCCGCTGGAGCCCCCGCCGCAGCACCGCCCGCCATCCCTCGCCGGAGGCACGATGTTCACAAGGCAGCGCTCGCTGACAGACCCCCCCCCCCCGCTCCGCCACCCTCTACATCCCCCATCCTGAGGCACTGCTCCTGCTCGCTCTTCCACGAACGTCCACGCTCGAACAGTCATCGCCGTGTCGCCAAGCCGTTCTCATTCTCGGGGTTCGAGATCCCACCGGGCCTTCGTGCGAAGAATACAAGGCTGCCTTTGAAGGAAGCCGAGCCCGAGGCCACGCCGCAGTTAGAGAAACAGTCCTGGGCAGGGCGACCACCCGGTCAACCGCGAGGCCCAAGCGGCCGCCTGACCCCGGCCCGGCCTCCCCAAACCACCCAAACCAACCCATCAATCCTCTCTAATCAATGGGGTAAACAATCTGATGGTCAATCACGGCTGTGACCTGAATCTGCTGACCGGCGCGGCCACCCTGGCCCCACCCCGGCCCGGCCGCCCACTGTTGGCTCCCGAGCCGAGCCAAGCCGAGCCGAGCCGAGCCGAGCCGAGCCGAGCCGAGCCGAGCCGAGCCCCGTCCACTGCAGAGCCTTTGCAGGGCCTCGCGCTAGCCGCTAGCCGCACCGCGCCGGCTCTTGACCCCCTCCCACGTCGGATTCGTGGGGCGCCGCGCTTCTCCGCAAAGACACTCTCAGGAAAGGCAGATACGAACTCGGCAGAATAAAAAGAAAATTGCGATATAGTACGTTGCCTGCGCCAGCGTTTTACGTTGTTTACCGCGCTATGTGCTGGAGCTGCCACGACCACAATTTTCACCGTACAGAATTTTGAGGACTGATGTGGCCCCCGCCCTGGTCTCCGGCCGCAGGGCCGTAGCCAGACTTGGGTTTCGGAGGGGGATATGTTGCGCTAATTGCCTACATTCAGGCGTTTGTTATGCGGGTTGCCTACCCCGGTCGCCGGTTTCGGGTTTTTAACCCCCCCCCCCCCCCCCGGCTACGGCCCTGCCCGCCATGGCGTCCTCTCCGGAGGGGTGGGCTGAGGGAGGCCAGCTAGCGCAGCGAGGCCTCTCTCTTTCATTAAATGTCGATTTAAAGTTTGCGGCGGGCTGTCGCTGTCGCCGCGCTGCCGCCGAGCTGCCGCCAAGGTGCCGCCGAGCTGCCGCCGAGCTGCCGCCGAGCTGCCGCCGAGCTGCCGCCGAGCTGCCGCCGCACCGCCGCCCTCCCCTCTCCGCCACGCGCCACCGCGCTGATATACGTTCGCACGCCTCATCACTTTGCCCCCCCCCCCCCCTCCCGGGTCAGGTGCGACACGCGTGCGGAATGTGGCCGAATGCCTTCGGTCCTTCGGCTCGCTCATGCAGCTGCTGTGCGAATTGTATCTTCCGGGTGTTTGGGTAAAAAATTGGAGTCATTATTTGTGTGGGACAAAAGTTGTGCCATGACGTTTCGAGTGCAGATACGTAGTGCACGTCCAGCTTTTGTTTTCACAGAAACGCGCCGAAACGAGGATGTGACGCTACGCGCTGCCCAATCCCTCTTTCCCCCTTTTCTTTGATTCCCTCTCGGCCCCCCGCCCCCTCTCCCCGCCATTGTCCTCATCCTCCCCGTCCGTCCACAGCAGAGAGGATCTTATACAATATTTTTTTTGTTATTTTTTTTTCTTTCCTTTCCTCTGCAACGTCGCGGGCGACTTTCCTCCTCTTTCGTTGAAAAAAACTTTGCGCGTCGTGAAGCGCCAGCAACAACAGCAGCGATGGCAGCGGAAAGGGAGTGTGCAGCCAGGGCGCCGCCAGCACCTTCAGGACCGTCAGGACCTCCAGGAACTCCAGGATCCGCCTGGACTGCCAGGGCCCCTAGGTCCCACCAGGACCGCCAGCGCACGTCACGACCCATCAGGACTCCAGAGATAGAACAAAATCGCACTCCCCTTGTCATAGGGTAGAAGCTATCGTTTTTCTGATCTGGGTGGAGGGCGAGGGGGTGGGGGGGAGCGGTTGGCATTGGTTGATAATAACTCGGTGTGAAACGGTCGAGGGGTGCATCACATGATAAAGTCACTGTACACATAACGGGACAGTCTCACGTGCAGTCTTTTCCAGTCACTTCTAGTCCCTTTCCAATCATTCCTGTCACCGAAATGTTTCCGAAAACAAATTCAAAGAGAGAAAATCATCTCCCGAGTCTCCCCTGGGATTTCTCCCGCGGCACAGATAACCCCAAAGCAGAACATGAGGGGAAATATTGAACCTCACTTTCCAGTCTCTTTCAGTAATTTTGCCCATTCTTTCTCCAGTCACACACAGACCTGGGCGCCGACAAGGGTTTCGGCGGCGGCGGCATGAGAGCCAAAAACAGCCGGTGGCGGAGGCGTCGCCGGCGTGCACGCCGCGTAATATTTTGCCAGCGGTTGCGTCGGTTTTGTGCAGTTCGCCTGGGCCAACGAGTAGTCATCGGGGAAACAACTCGAAAAATCGGTGTCTGTCGGATTACCATTACCCGCATTACCCGGATTACCCGGATTACCCCGGATTACCCCGGATTACTCCGGATTACCCCGGATTACCTCGGATTACCCCGGATTACCCGGATTACTTCGGATTATCCGGATTACCCCGGATTACCTCGGATTACCTGGATTACTCGGATTACCCGGATTACCCGGATTACCCCGGATTACCTCGGATTACTCCGGATTACCTCGGATTACCCGGATTACTGAGGAATACTTCGGATTACTCTGTGTTAATAGCTGCGTGACACGCTGTGCAACACTGTTTTTCGCTCGGGACGGGGACGGAGCCGAGCCGAGCCGAGCGACCACGGGCACTTCCGAGTGCGCGGCCAAGACGCGGCAAACACAAATGCTTGAACGGATGTTACCCACACTGCCCGGATTACCCCGGATTACCCTGGATTACCTCGGATTACCCGGATTACCTCGGATTACCCGGATTACCACAGATTACCCGGATTACCCGGATTACCCCGGATTACCTCGGATTACTCCGGATTACCCGGATTACTCCGGATTACCCGGATTCCTCCGGATCACCCCGGATTACCCCAGATTACCCCGGATTACCCCGGATTACCTGGATTACCCGGATTACCCGGATTACTCCGGATTACCCGACGTCTGTCTGTCGGAGACCAAGGAGTTGTTTCCCCGAGTCATCGCATGCATACTAAAGTCAAAAAAAAAAAAATGTTCAACATGAGCGACTTACTGGACGTGAAAAATGTTAAGACACCCGGAGGCTCCGAACCAAGAACCTCTCGATCGCCAACTGCTCCGCCTAGCGATGAAGCTACTTAGCCGCGATGATACACGTGGTACGGGAGGCAGAGAGTAACCGGGACGGCTAGCGAAGCGACCATGTGAGTGGGGACGAGAGGACTGACCAAGCCCAGCACGCGGGCAGAGCGCTACGCGCGAACCAGCGGTTCGCTCTGCGGGACGACATTGGCTTTAGGACCGAGAGCGCACTGCTCATCTACATCGCAACTCCGTAGTCGTATCGGTTAGCGGACCGGTCGTCCACCGAGAGGTTCGGGGCTGAACTCGAATTTCAATGTATGACCCCTACACACTAAATTCTTATGAAGAATTTTATTCAGAAGTTACAGACGCTTTTGCACATGCGCTGAGCTCTGCATAATATTGTGCGTAATAACGGACAAATTATCCGTTATTACGCACAATATTATTCAGAGCTCAGCGCATGTGCAAAAGCGTCTGTAACTTCTGAATAAAATTCTTCATAAGAGTTTAGTGTGTAGAAAACGGTGCAACGAATCCTTCGCCGCCGGGCACGGTGGTAACGACGGCAGTTATTTCATCACGTTCGCCACAAACACCCTGCTATGCATTAGGCACCTTTTACAGCTTGGTTCTCCTCCCCTCCCCTGTCTTCCCACCCTCCCTCCCGTCCGCTCACCGATACGAAAGCCGCACGAACCGCGCATACGACGCACGCCCGCGTCCTCAGCGGCCGCCGCCGCCCCCCGCGGGGCCCCGGACCATTCCGCGCCGGCGGGGAGGAGATCGGACTGGGGCTTAATAAAACCGTTTACCGGAATATCAGCTGCGCTGCGCGGGCGCGCTGTGGGGGCGCTGCGGGGGATGCGGGGGCGCCGAGCAGGGGGAGTGGAGGGCTCTTATAAGGGGAAGTACGGCCGCTGGCGGCGGCGCTCGGCGGCGCGCGGCCGCGCGGCCCAGACAGGGGAGGGGAGAGGAAGGGGCATGTGGCGGCGCGGGGGGCGACCCTCCTGCCGCCTGCCAGCCCCGGAGCGTGGTTAGGGGCGCAGCGCGCCGCCGCCAGAGGTCCGGGCCGGGGGCCGGGGCAGCGGCAGCGGCAGGGCTGGGTGGCTCTGATTTGTCATGAGGGCGGGAGGCACACAGAGCGCCTAAGGGTTGGGAATCGCCCCCAACCCCATCTCTCTTTCTCTCTCTCTCTCTCTCTCTCCTCTCTCTCCCCCCTCTCTCTCTGTCCGAATCTCTCTCGCTCACACACTCTCCACTCCTTCTCTCTCGTATATATGTATGAAGCACCCCACCACCCGGCCCCGCCGTCCTTGTCGCGGGGAGGCCAGGCGAGGCCAGGCGAGTCCGGCGGCGCCCGGAGGCAAACAAATTACTGAGTTGCCCCACCGGGCCGACCCAGCGCGTGGCGTGGCGTGGAGACACACCCCATCCCAATGCCACCGTACCCGCCAGCAGGCGCGCGCGCGCCCGCGGGGGGTGGGGGCTGCGGCCGCGGCTGTCCGGCGGCGGGGGAAGGGGGATGGGTGACAGTGCGCCCGGGGGAGGGGGGCTGTAGCCGGTTGTAGCCGGGGAGGGAGGGGGCACTGCCGTGCGAGGCCCCCTCATCCCGTCCGGCCACACCCACGCGAGCGAGAGAGAGAGAGAGAGAGAGAGAGAGAGAGAGAGAGAGAGAGAGAGAGAGAGAGAGAGAGAGAGAGAGAGAGAGAGAGAGAGACAGAGAGACAGACAGACAGACAGACAGACAGACAGACAGACAGACAGACGGACAGACAGACAGACAGACAGACAGAGAGGGGGCAACGGCTGTACGGCCGGCCGCGCTGCGCCACGCCCTGACGGCCCCGGCGGCCCCGACTGTGCGAGGGCACATCTGTCCCCGAGATAAAGCAGGACGGAAGGGGTTGGGGGCTGGAGGCTGGGCGAGACCGGTGGGATGAGGAGGTCGTGGAGGTTGGCAAGGTGGGCGGAGGTTAGAGAGGACTGTAGGGAGGCTGGGCGGATCCTGGCTGAGCGGAGCAGACGAACCCTCGTGCACCCCGCCGCTCCGCCGCCGCCCCGCCGTCTCGGGTCTCGGGCGCCGGGTGTAAATAAGCGCGTCCTAACGCGGCGCGCGCCCGCACATAGCCGGGCACGCGCCAGGCACGCGCCAGGCACACACCAGGCGGCGTCCGGTGCGTCTTGTGTTTTATGACCGCAAACCCGGCGTAATCGGTGTGGTGCGCGTAGGCCCGAGCGCCGACCGGGTTTCGACGGCGGTAGCGTGAGGGTCAGAAACAGCCGGCGGCGTCGCCGGTTTGCGCGCTGCGTAATATTTTAACAGCGGCGGCGTAAGCGTGAAAAGCAGGGCATGTTGGGGGAAGGTAGGGTATCTTTTTTCATTACTTCCTCGATTGTGTGAGCGCGGGGCGCCGGATCGATTTATTTTATTATGATGTTCACAAATATTCACGATATTGTTCAATATTCCAGTAATGAAAACATTCAGTGTACCCTAAAATCCTCCGCAATATGCTTAAATCCCTCACTAGTTTTTCAACCAAGAAACGTGATGTCAGAAAGCCTGCACGCTGCACGCCCCGCCGGCGTGCGAAAATTTACCGGCGTCGGCGCGGCGTCGGCGCGGCGCCCGGGTCTCTAGGTTAGAGAGACTCTGGGTCTCTCTACTCTAGGTTCGCGGCTGTCGCCCGCACCGTCAGCGTCGGGCTCCACACCGCCGCCCCGCCCTGCCGTGCCAAACTGTGCCGACATGCCCACAACAAGGGTCGGCTCGGGTCGGGCCGCAGGGCCCCGCAGGGCCCCGCAGGGCCCCGCAGGGCACCGCAGGGCCCCGCAGGGCCCCGCAGGGCACCGCAGGGCACCGCAGAGCACATCAGGGCCGTGACCTGTTCTTGTTCTGTCTGCAGCGTCGCGTGCCGAGTCAAGATCGATGTCACGACCAGATTGGCCTCATCAATTTCTCATCCCACACGCTGCCGACACGGCCGACACGCCGCCGACGCCGTTGGCCCGGGCCACGCACGGGGACAACATTTCATTTAATCAGGGGCGCGCCAAAACTATACAGAGGCTGTTCGTGAAACTTTAATTTTCATCGCGTTGACGCTGGAGTTACAGGGAAACGCCACGGGGCACAAACTGTGTGTGCGTGGGCGCGCGCGCGTGTGGGTGCGGGTGCGGGTGCGGGTGCGTGTGGTGCGCATATGTGTGTACGCGCTGCGTGCGCGTGTGTGTCGCCTATGTCCGTGCGGGGGAGAATCCCATTAACGTCGCAAACTCATTCATATATCCACGGGACGGCAAGTGAATATTTCATCAGGAATTCGACGAATTCCCTCCGCATACGTCCGCACACCCTTGTACCCCCGTCCTCCAGGCCTCCGCTCTCTCTCTCTCTCTCTCTCTCTCTCTCTCTCTCTCTCTCTCTCTCTCTCTCTCTCTCTCTCTCTCTCTCTCTCTCTCTCTCTCTCTCTCTCTCTCTCTCTCTCTCTCTCTCTCTCTCTCTAAAATTCCTTATCCATATCTCTCTCTGTGTCACAAACTCATACGTGACCCTGCGTCTCCTATTTTTCCGCAGCTCGTCACAGACGCCTTCACAAGACCCCCGCCCGCCCCCGCCCCCTGCCCCGGGGGCTAAGCCGCTCTTTGCTGTGCTGCTGCCACCATAACGAGCGTGCCGTCACGTGCACGCCAGCGGACGCCAGCGGACGCCAGCGGACGCCAGCACATGCCTAACAAGGCTACCCCGCCACGCCCTCCCGCCCTGCCCTGCCCAGCCCAGCTCGGGGGGCGACGAGTTGTCCTGCTGCTGCACCCCCTCCCCTTCCCGCCTTCCTCCGCCCCAATCCCTTTCCCCGCACGAGAGACAGAATAGAGGAGAGAAGGGGGGATGAGGGGGTGCGGGCGCGCCCCGTCCAGCCGCGTTATGCACTTGCCTACCAGATTTGGCGTCGAGTCCCGGATCGGACCCGGTGCGCCCCGCATTGCGTCCGGAGGGACGGGCACGCATTGCGCAAAATGTGGCCAGCCGTTGGGTCACCCCAGACACAGCCCGGAGTGAGGGTGCTCCGTGCTCCATCATAGGGAGGAACAGCGCTCCGGAAAGGTACGCCCGGAGGGGTACATCGCACACCGCCCTGGCCAGCGGTGCGCCGTCAGCGTTGTAATCTCCCCCACTCCCCCCCACCGCCGTCCACAAACGCGCCGAAAACACGATATATGGCGTCCGGGACGCGCTAGTGTTATCGCCGATAATTGTGTGATCGGGTGCGTGACAGTGACAGCGTGACAGTGACCGCGTGACGAGTGCGGGGTGGTGGTGCGATCGCGGTGCCGATCTTGCCAATAACGCCCGTCCAGGCCGCGGGGATGGGCGGCGGGCGGATCAGCGGCCGCGGAGAAAAGGGGAAGGGGAAGCGCTGCAAATAACTGCATGATGAAAGTAGAGCGACGGACGAGTTTTCGGGGTGAATCCGCCGGCGGGGAGGAGGTATACCGTTCAAGTCCACGCCAAAGGCCACGGCGAGATACCGACGGATGGACTCTGTCGTGGAAACGAAGTGAACCCGAGAAGAAAAGCCGGGTAAAGCGAGATAGAAAGGGCGAGTGTGCGAGAGAGAGAGAGAGAGAGAGAGAGAGAGAGAGAGAGAGAGAGAGAGAGAGAGAGAGAGAGAGAGAGAGAGGGGGGGGGGGAGATGAGGAGAAAGAAAGAGAGAGGAGAGAGAGGGAGAGAGAGGGATATCGACCACGTGACGCGGCACAACTCACCCCGACGCACAGCGCCACTAAAGCAGCAGCGGTAGCGGCGTGGCGCGGCGCGGCGGGTTTGTGGCGCGTGGAGGCGGCTGGGGCGGGGCGCGGGGGCTGAGGGAGGGTGGGGGAGGGTGGGGGAGTGCGCCATGCCGTGGGAGTCGGCAGCTGCTGGGTCGGGCCCGTCGGGTCGCGTGTCGAGGGGCGCTGGCGGCGGGAGCGGAGGCGGGCACGGGCGACTTGCCGTCCGCGCCGCCCCCGCGCGCCGCCCCCGTCCGGCCGGCCGACCCACGCCCACGCTCCATCCCCGTCCGGCTCCGTCCGCCTCCGCCCCCCACCCCTCCCTAACCCGCCCCGATTCGCCCCCGCGGTATCGGAAAGGTGGCCAGGACAGGCTAGCCTGTGCCGGAGCCCGTGTAGATGGGAGGGGAGGGGGCTGCCGAGGGCTTCCGAGGGCTGCCAAGCTGGAAAGGCGACAAAGGACACGAGCCATGCCAAGTCCGCAGGCGCGTCTGTCGCGACGCACGAGTTTCATCTGCATGGCCCTGTGCGGACGCCTCCTGCTTCGGCCTGGCCTGGCACGGCCCTCGGGCCTTGGGCCCTTGGAGCCCTCCGCACCGACTGAGCAAAGGGCCGCGACTGCTGAGGCGCAACAGGCTGATACTGCGCGGACGTGAGCCAGGGCCCGGGGCTAGGAATGGGATGGGCCCGGGCTGGGCCGGAGCTCGGTTGGGCTGTGGCCTGTCCGACGGCTCTGCCTGCACTCCAAGCTGACACAGCTCCACGGCCAGCGGACGCCGTGATAGGTAGGCAGACCCGCCGCGTAGCCCCGTCCAACGGGTCTGCCTACCCTCCAGGCTGTGTGGGAGGCCCGTTTACCTGTCTGACTGGAGCTGGAGCCGGAACCAAAGAAAGAGCGCGCGCGCGCGCGAGATAGAGAGTGAGAGAGAGAGAGAGAGAGAGAGAGAGAGAGAGAGAGAGAGAGAGAGAGAGAGAGAGAGAGAGAGAGAGAGAGAGAGAGGAGAGAGAGAGAGAGAGAGAGAGAGAGAGAGAGAGAGAGAGAGAGAGAGAGAGAGAGAGAGAGAGAGAGAGAGAGCGGAGAGAGAGAGAGAGAGAGAGAGAGAGAGAGAGAGAGAGAGAGAGAGAGAGAGAGAGAGAGAGAGAGAGAGAGAGAGAGAGAGAGAGGGAGAGAGCGGAGGCGGCAACGTGTGGGAAAGGTGAAAATGGGGGCGACAGGAGGGGAGGAGTGGGGCGGGGACGGGAGGCGTTGGCGTCCATTAATCCAAGTCAACACCGGTCGGCCGCAGGCTCCGCCTCGGGCGGGCTGGGCTGGGCCCGGGGGCCTCGGGGGACTTAAGGGCGGCCGAGTCACCCCCACCAGAAAGGCCGAAGGTCCCGAATAAAGGCTGATGGAAGGGGTGGTTTGGAGGACACCGGGGCCCGTCCGGGGCGCTCTGCGGCGGTGACGGAGGGGTTGGCCGTCTGAATGCCTCCTGCGTTACACAACCAGCCCGGACCGGAGGAAGGAGAGCGCGCACCTTATTTGGCGAGGGATGAAAGGCCGAGGAGGTGGCGGGCAGACGCGGCCGGGAGGCGCACGGAATCCAATCATCTAAATGAGACGGCGGGTCGGCGGCACGGCGGCCAATGAATCCCATCCGATTGGTTATACCGGCGGCGCTGCGGGCCCGCTCCCGGCACGGCCCGGCACTCTGTGTGCCTCCAACAAACAGTCGCAGTCGATCACTCACCCCACCCGGCCCCGGATGGCACGTCTTTACGCGGTCCCTTTTTTCATCCTTTCGATCCCCCCTCTCTCGCCGGACCTTGGGTGCTCCCCTGCGAACCCGCACAGCGGTCTCCTCCCTTCGATATCGCCGCGCCTTGCCCCGCTATCGGTATTCTCTCGCCGTTTTCTTTTTCTTTTCTGTTTTCGGTGGGTCCACCTCGATCCTTCTCGCAGGTAAATCCCCCCTCCCACACCCCCTCCCCCCCTCCCCCGGTCTGTAACGTTCTGTCGCGTGTTTCTCGCTAATTGCATGGTTTCCCATCCCGCCCCTCCCCCTCATACCTTCTCCCCCCTCCCCCCAAATTCTTCCACGTTCCTTGTATTGTTTACCCTCGCGGTGGTTACGCGCCACGCCACCTTTGCGGCACGACGTTCGATGACGTCATTGAGTTCCGTCACGATAAAACTCCCCCCCCCCCCCCTCCATCCCCAATACGCTGATTACGCTTTTACGGTGATGTTTCATCAATAGTTGTTTAACTTGTCATGCAGCACTACTGCGCCCCTTTTATATACATTAATTGCGTCATGCGTAAAATTCCACACCGACGCCGATGATCGCGCCTGTATTCTTATCTCCAATTATTTTTTTACGACTGGAGGCTGTGATGCCAGACACAATTTATTCATTGCCTGCAGAGAAACAGAGTCTACTATCCCTGTCAAGTACATGGGGCGAGCTCGGGGGACTCGCTTCAGCGTCAATACAGTCGTAGTTAGAGACAGCACCAGCGGTACCCCGCGTCAAACTCGCAGTACTCCAGGTCTCTGCGCCAGGAGTATGTACGGTCACGGTCCGTCACGGTCAGATATGGTCAGAACGGTTAGAGGCTCCACAGCACCGCCGAAAGTCTTTTCTGTCCGCTGGAAGAAAAGGAAAGTTTGATGTTTATTCAAATATTGATTGAAAATTGCACATAGCGTCGCTATTTTCCCATACATTCTTGAAACAGGCAGAAAATCCCCAGTCTGCCTCCGCCACTTGCAGGACTGCCATCCACAAGCCAAAAAAACCCAAAGTGGCAGCGCCTTCGGGCTTCGGGCCTGCCAAACGTGCGAGGGAAATAATTGTAAAACCCCTCCCCCCCTTCCCCCCTCCCTGTACTCGCGCCAGAAAACAACAGAAAAGAGCGTTGTGCTTTCATTGACAGATGACAGATGCTCGACGACTGACAGCCGAACAGATCTACGTCTCAGCATCTCTGCAGGGCCCTGCGTCAACCCCGCTCCCCCACTAGCAGAGCTGCCGGCGGTCTTAAATCACTTAATTCCTCAATCCCATTCTCGTGGTCCTGATCCCGTGTGTGACGTGGCCCTAAACTTCATCGTCGTTTCAAGCATTTTGAAAGGGAACCAAATCCTGCAACATGGTACGCTCTGTTCCTCGGTCGGAGTGGGAGAGACCAAGAAATTTACATTGTTTGTCATCTGAATGAAAGAAGTTAAATGAGTAGAACCCACTTCATTTTTTGATGTGAACCGGCCGAGTAGTGTCACTTGACTTTTTATGCAGAAATTTAAACCTATAATTATTTGGAAATTTAATAAAATTGTTGCAATCAAGTACTTCAAACACGTTCCTTCTCATTCCATCACACACAGTTTGTACTTAGCTTTTAACATGTTTTTCCTTTAGGAAACCCCTGCCATCATGTCCCTAGCCGACAACAAAGATGCCTTGCTGGACAACCTTGTCGACAAATTTGAGAAGTCCTATGGAAGCCAGCCATCTTTTGTTGTTCGTGTACCTGGAAGGTATACAATTAATTTCCCCCTAAATATTGGTCCTCTGTGTATTATAGTAAAAACATGACACCTTTAATTTTGAAAAGGGTAAATTTAATCGGGGAGCACATTGACTACTGTGGATATTCTGTGCTTCCCATGGCCCTTGAGCAACATATTCTGATTGCTGCTAAACCCACTGAGGATGCAGTTATCAAAATTGTGAATGTCGATCCTACATATCCACCTTTTGAAGGCTACAATGATAATCTGAGGTGTGTGTGTATCCCCCTTTACACCTGCACCTTCTTAATATTTTCCTTTAAATAATGGTTCATATATTTCAGAATAAGTTCTGACTCTGGAATTCATTGGCATAACTATGTGCTCTGCGGGATTCGAGGAATTTCAGAGTCAATGAAAGAGAAGAGAATATGTGGTATGCTTTTAACTGTGTCTGGCAGTGTACTACCAAATGCAGGTTTGTCAAGTTCCAGTGCATTGGTATGTGCTGCTGCCCTTGCCACTTCGTATGCTAATGGAGTGGGTATTTCCTTCAACCAATAGTTTTTTAAAGCTGAATATTATTCTTTTGAAGTAACTTTTCTATTGACCATTTACAGCTATCTTTAACTAAGCAAGATTTAGCATCACTTTGTGCTAGAAGTGAAAGGTATATTGGAACTGAGGGAGGGGGCATGGATCAGGCTATTGCATTTCTGGCTAGATTTGGTATGTTCATCTTGCATAATGCAGATTCAAATTCAAATTCAAAAATCTCTCTTGCCATTTTTAACTGGTTCTTTTTATTTCAAAAATTTAAACAGGTTGTGCCAAACATATATCTTTCAAACCATTGCAGGCAACTGATGTGAAAATTCCTGCTGGTTTGGCTGTACTGGTCGCCCATTCGTTTGCAGAGTTAAATAAAGCTGCCAGTGATCAATATAACCAGAGAGTGGCGGAGTGCCGCCTGGCTGCTATTGTGAGTGTTTTATACCCATCATAAACTTTTCTCTTGCTCAAAATTTATCTCCTGTATACATCATACTATTTCAGATTCTCGCCAAGAAAAGCGGGTTGTCAAACTGGAAGGAAATAACTGTTCTAGCAGATGTTCAGAAACAAATTGATTTAAGCCTATCTGATATGAGTGCACGTACGCAAGAAATATTATCTGAAGATGTCTACACAAAAGAAGACGTAAATATATTTACCGTGTCATATATCCAGAAATGATAAAGTGAAGTGGTCATGTATAGTGAAAAATATGTTACAGGTGTGTAAGATTTTAGAACTAGATTCCAATTCGGTGGAGCAGTACCTTCCTGTAAATACAAGATCTACCAAATTATTCAAACTGCGGCAACGTGCTACTCATGTTTTTGAAGGTGATTTTGATTTTCCTTTTGCCCTTTTGATATTGAGAAGTAAAAGAAACCTTATTGTGTATGCATTTTTTCGCCCATTTTACTGATCTTTTATTTTGGTTTTTGTTTGTAGAGGCTTTCAGAGTCAGTCAGTTCCAGGAAATTTGCAAAATTGGTGGAAGTGGCAAGGAACTAGGGCACTTGATGAATCTGAGCCATGACTCACTGCGGGACCTATTTGAATGCAGTCATCCTCAGCTAGATGAACTTGTGTCACACGCGCGCAAGAGTGGAGCTCTGGGAGCCAGGCTCACAGGAGCTGGGTATAAAATGTGAATTTACTAAAATTTCTGCATTTCAGTTGACAATGTATTAATTAATCTTAAATTACAGCTGGGGTGGATGCATGGTTGCACTAGCATTGGAAGAACAGGCTGATGCTTTGATATCATCCCTAAAAGAGACGTATTATTCTGCCATTTCTCTGGGCACGAAGGAGAATGACAAGTTCATATTCCATTCTCAACCAGGAGATGGTGCCATAATACTTCAATAAGCAGGGCCCAAATGACAACCAAGAGCTTAGCATAAAATGCTTTGAGGGACTCAATGTCTTTTAAATTATTTGTGAGGTGGAGAGTGACAAATAAAGAAGCTTGGCATTAAGTTTTCATTTTTATTTGGCAATGGTGTACTTACAGCTTACATGAAGCATTACTTAAACTCAAGCTGATATTATTTTATATGAAGAGGAGGGGTGGGAGAAAGAGGCTACCCAGATCAATCTCTCCCACCCCTCCTTTACATGGCGCCAAAAAAATTGGAAATTCAATAAAGAATGCTATGACAACTAAATCCAGTCATTCTGCACCAAAGCAACAAGAAACAGCCTGCTTGGCCCAAAACAAGATAGACAGAGTGGCCTAGGTGCTACACACCTCACGCATATAGTTATTTATTTATATATTTATATATATATTTATAATCTTCATCCGCTCACATTCTGACAAAGCCATACATTTCATTTACTTCCACATTCAATATACTCAATAAACATTAGAAGTATACAACTATGTCTATAATGACAAACAAGCGGATATTAATAGAAGGGAGGGAGTTGGGAAAGGAAAATTGGAAAGAAAAGGGATGGGGTTAGAAGCAGGAACGAATGGGGAAGGAACAAGTCGAATTTCACTAATACAGTATATTATAATATATAAACATCTTTGTCACAGCTGAAGTAGAGTTCCCAGCTGCTTCAAAAGGGGCCACAATGCAGTCATACAAAAAAATTACATTAGCACAAACATTCATATAGCACGTGACATCAGCTGATGCACATTTAGTCACTGAAGTGCGTCTTTGGTCACGAGTCATGTATGCAGTACCAAACTGCTCTACACATGAAGAGATGCAATATGGAAATGTGAGAGAATGCGAGATGACTTGTCTTTTAGGTACATAAGTTGTTTTACTTTCACTATGTTTGGCTGCAGTGACATTCGCTTTAAGTATTCACAGCTGGTCCCAAAACAACTACAGTGACCCATGTACAATATATTACACACACGCCCCAGTGGACAAACGACATCCTACAGGGAGAGCAGTCTACATAAACACGGCAGCACGCATCCCAAAAGCAGCCAAACAGGACAATACTCGAAAATCTGAGCAATATCCTTCATTATTGAGCAGTCCAGCCGCCAACACTAGCTCCGCAAAATCATTCACTTCCTTCCTGGACCTACTCATGTCATTTTCAAAAATATTAAAAAAAAAATTACAAACTGTCAGTCCATAAAATTTCAAACAACTTCCACACATGGTGTAAAAGCGTCATCACTATCTTGTAACTCCATTTTAAAATATTGTAAAAAATTAAAAGAGGTTTCCTAGTGAAACAAATCCACAAAAAAAAAAGACTAAAAACAAAAACAAGGAAGGAAATGAAGGTGTAAAAAAAAAACTTAGTTGTGCTTTTTGGCTTAATCACAACTTATTCACTTGGCTGCTTCTTCTTTAGATTTATTTTCTTCAATAGTTTTTTCTGCTTCTTTGTCTTCCTTCTCCAGCTGCAAAAGAGATTGTAAGCATGAGAACCTTGTAAAGAACACTGACAATTTAAGGGTAAAGATGAAATGTCTGCATACCTTTTCAATTTCCTTATCCTTCTCGCCTTCCTTATCCTTTTCATTCTCCTTATCAGCTTCCTTTTCCTTCTCCTCCTTGCCTTCCTTTTCCTTCTCCTTCTCCTTTTCTTCTGGAGGTGGTTTAGGTAGATGTGAGTTCATGTCTAAATTCTTGCACATATCCTCCCAGTCAGGGAAACACCTGAGAAAAAGAAATTAAGATTAGAAAGTGTTAAGAACATTACAATGAGAGGGGTAGCCATATCTTTTAATTTTAACAATTTGGTACAAGGACAAGCCGAATGGTAAGAATCAGCGAAATGCTATGAAGGGGTGAAGCATTCCCGCGAAATGCACAATTTCGCAACGCCGCCATCCAAACCACTAACAGCAGCTTTCTTGTACCTTCATAATTCTCATCCCTCATTCCAACCGAATGGTCGGGGGCTGCAAGGGTCAACCCCGTAAATACATCAAGAAATATTTTTCATTTCTCATTCAACAGCCGTGCAAAGCCGGTACAGCGAACGACAACGCATCGAAAGCGACGCTACTTGTCATTCGGGGTGCGATTCCGACCGAAGCGACACCATCGCGCCCAGCGGACGCGTCGTGAACTAACAGCCGAAGCCCGGCCCCTCCCTCCCTCTTCCCCACACTCCCGATGCGCGGTGGCTGGCCGGAGCCGAAGTGTAGCCGAGTGCACGGGTACTCGGCACGCCGCGGCCCGGCATCGAGTAGGGTCGGGTCAGGCTTACTACGCGCCGCGCCGCGCCACAGGCCAATGACTGGAGCCCGGACCGGACTGGCGGGGGAGGGGGAGGGAGAAAGGGGGAACCGACGAGAAAAGAAATGGAAGGGGAAAGCAGTAAAGGGGGTGGGGGAGCAAGAATTGAATGATCTAAATTTAAAAAACATAAATGTCGAGCCCTGCATTGACAAATGTCGCCAGCCGCGGCGCCGACACGCCAGGGCCAACGGACGAGCGCAGCACAAGGCGTTCGGGCCACGCCCTCGACGATATTAATTAATTAGGGGACGTCCACAAACTACCTGACGCCGAGCGGCCTCTACTCACCTCTCCTTCATCCTGTTGACGAGGCCGACGAGGTTGGCGCAGCTCTCCTGCATGAAGTCGCGCAGGGGGTACGACACCTCCTTGTCGATGAAGTACACTTGGGCCAGGTTGGCGAATGCCACCACGTCCAGCTGCGGGCAGAACGGAACACATTATAGAAGACATGCGAGACAGGTGCAACGCCAGAACTGTTGGGCGACGGAATCATGGCTGCACCATCGTCCGACCAAACAGCCGACTGGAGGAGGAGAGCGTCACTCTCATACGCACCGAGGTAGGCTCGTCTCCGAAGAAGAAGGGCTTGTCTCCGAGCTTCTCCGACAGAACCTTGAGGTCTCTCCGGCCGAACTCGTCGATCTCCTCCTGCTTGTGGACGCCCATGCCCTGTGCCTTCACCTTCTTGGCGCCCTTGCGGCCGTATGTGAATTTGAAGAAGAAGTTGAGGAGGCCGTTGGGGAGCTTCGAGCCGAGCTGGTGCTGCAGGCTGACGTGGTAACCCTTTATGACGTCATCGGTGAACTTGGTTCTCCACCACATCACGACCCTGCGCGGCAGACAAAGTCAAAGGTAAAACAAAGTGAAAAAGGAACCAACGGGGCGGCGAAATAAAAGCACCACCGTCCACACCGCATCCGGCCGCAGACTCACCACAGGAGGTGGTTCTCGATCATTGATGTGAGGGCGTAGGCGACGTTCTTCTGGTCATTGTCGAGGTCCTTGTCCAGATCCTTCTCAAAGCGCGTCGCGAGTTCCTTTATGATGATGGACGAGTCGGCGATCTCCTCCCCATTCAGCTCAATGAAAGGCAACTGACCCTTCTTCGACCGGAACTTCAACTTGTGGTCCACGTTCTGAAACAAGGACAGCGACACGTTAGACATGAGGTGCAAGACAATAGGATGACACACACACACACGCTCTGGGCAGGGGATGGCAACGGGGTTCAGCAGCGCCAGCGCCCCCGCGGTCCCGGTACCGGCCTCGGGGGGCATTGGCCGCCGGCGCGGCACCGCCCCACCGCCACCGCACCCAACCCCCTCCCCCACTACGCCCTGGACCAGCAGCCCGGCCCGGGCTCGAGCTCAGCTCTGGGCGTGGCTGAGCGGGACCGCCGGCACTTTCTCTCTCTCTCTCACGCTCATTACCAGAGCGGAGCGAGGCGCGCGCGCGCGCCCCGAACACAGCCAAAGAGGGCGCGCGGCACAGAGCAGCGCACAGTGAAAAACGGGGGGGGGGGGGGGGGGGGGGGGGGGGGGCAAAGCCCACGGCAACGCCCCAATGCGCACGCGAGCACCGTAGTGTAAAGAACAAGAAAAACCAGAGGGAGAAAACGCCGGGAATTGAACCCGGCAAACGCGCGGGGACGCAAACCAGCAGATAAGCAGAGCGGAAGGTACTAATACCGACGCCAGCAGCAATGCCGTTAGGTGCACATGACACTCTGTGACCCCCCCCCCCCCCCGCCCCTCCCCCTTCCCCACTGAACGTCACGCCCACGTTCCGCCCCGCAGCTCGGCGAGGTGAGAATTCCCCTGGCCGCGTCGACACCTCCCGGAAAGTACTTTTTCCCGTCGGCACGACGATCCAGTCCAGCGCCCCCTTTTTCGCCTCTGACCGACCTCGGCGTCCATTTCCCCTAGAGAGGTCCTGCAATGTATACTGCCGCAGCAGGAGGAGGAGGAGGAAGAAGAGGGCGGCTACGTCCGGGGGGCGGCCAGGAGACCCAATTGGGGCGCCACGCCAGGACATGATCCCCCCCCCCCCTCTCCAGGACGGACATCAGCCGGCAGCCCCCGTTCGGTTCGGTCCAGCGCTGCCCGCATCGGGCCCCCGGCAAAACCACAACCGCAATGCCGGGACAGAAGCGCGCGCACGGGCCGAGCAAAGGCGGCAGGCGG
The DNA here is from genome assembly GCA_038380765.1 of Odontothrips loti. Classification (NCBI taxonomy): domain Eukaryota; kingdom Metazoa; phylum Arthropoda; class Insecta; order Thysanoptera; family Thripidae; genus Odontothrips; species Odontothrips loti. The sequence goes on along the minus strand of CM076248.1, from coordinate 7,787,420 downwards.
CGTGTGTCATACCGGCCGACACAGGCAAATTACGGAGCCGGCCGTAACACAAGGCGCCGGCTGGCCGTGCCCGGCCCGGCCCCCACCCACAGATACTATCTGCACAGTTGCATGATGTGGTATAGTGGACACCTGCCCGCAGGGGCGGTGAGGGCGAGTGAGGTAGGGTAGCTCCCGACGCCGGCCGGCCGGGAGCAAGCGGAGTGCAGGGGCGGGGAGAGCGGGGGTGCCAGCGGCGGGGGTTGCGAGGGGGTTGCTATGGCAATACGAGTTTGGCTCGCATGCCGCCAGCGTATTGATCGAGCCAGGGACGGGGTGGCGAGGGAAGGGAGGGGGCGCTACAGAGGACGTCGGCCTCTGCCGCTCTCCACCCCCGCCACTGCACGCCGCCACCGCCACCGCTGCCCCGCGCCACGACAGCACCGCCGGGCCGTACAGACAAAGCCACGCCACGCCCTACGGGACCTATACGGGGGACCGCCCTCAACACCGAGTTGCAAGACTTCACAAGTACCGTCCGAAAATACTTTTTTTTGTGGCGTTGTTTAAGTCATTAGAAGAATTTAAAAAAAAACATGCTGCCAAGTCCCCTGCTCGTCTAGAAAGAGTCCAGATGGTATCGGACACAGAAGAGAGGAGAAAAGCCTGTCGGCCTGGCCCGGCCCATCCCGCATGGCTACTCCACAGTATGCGTCGCCGCCACATCTTCCCCGCACGCGACTCCAATCAATTCCGCCCTCTCGTCTCCCTCCGCCAGCCCGGCCCCATCCCCCGCCACTCCTCGGCCCACCAGATTACCCGGATCAGAGTCGGATCAACAGCCATAAACGCGTTTTTAACACGACCCCAACGGCCGGCGCCACACCACCGCTCCGCTCAAGCAGTGTTTACCCAAACCCTCGACCTGCATGCATCTCCCCAGTCGTAAAATCGGCCGCGGTGTGCGAGTGTGTGCGTGCGTGTGCACGCCGATGGGAGGAGTACACGCAAGTGTGTGCGTCCGCATGTGTTTGACGAGGCATGCAAAGCAGCAGGGCACGGCGCGGGTGTGCGGCATGTGTGTGTTAGACCAATACGAGGAAGAAGACGGTAGCCGTGGGACCTCCCCTCACAACACACACACCCTTTTTATTTTTTTTATTTTTTTGGGGGGAGGGGGGGGGGTGTCCATCCGCACCGCCATCCTGGCCGCCTGCCCACTGGGCCGCCCGCCGCGTTTGTTCCACATCCGGACGGCGTCGCGAAACGTCAAAACGCCGCCGCGACGACAGCACCATGACCACCTCCACGGCCACGGCCAGGGCACACAAAGGCCGGCGCTCATCGACGCGGGCTTATCAGCGCGGCCACAGCCCCCGTCACGAAACGGGGACCCGAAGCACCGCCCCACGTGTGCCCGCCCGGGGGCCGCCGCGGCATAACGACGCCGACCGGCGGCGGGGACCCGGGAGGCCCCCCGCCCCGAACGGGGCCCCCGACGGGTCGGGACGAGCCGGGTTCCGGCGGCGCCGGTCCGGGCAGAGAGGCGCAGGAATGCGGACAGCGGAAGCACAGGCACCCAGACCCAACACACACATTACGACCGACATCTCGGGGATCACCGGTAGGGACACTCGACACACACGTCGTCCCCTACCGAGTCCGAGCTCAGAAGCACTGCAGCCATTAGCGCTACAAGGGCGGGTGCGAGGGCGCAATGCAAGACGCAGCAGCAGCAGCAGCAGCAGCAGCAGCAGCCGAGACCTTGGGCAGAGCACCGGGCACCCACCGGGTACGGGGCTGAGTTGGAATGGGACGGGGCCGTGAGGCACAGAGCTTCCGAGAAATCTCAGCTGCAGCGCGAGAGCACACAGATCCCCCCCCCCCCCCTGCTGCCGCTGCTGCTTCGTGGTCCCGAGGAGAACACGCCCCAGTTGAGTCAGGCCCGGGCCCGGGCGAATGCGTCGGGTCGCATGGCGGATGGAGTCGTCGTGGACGTGGGAATGCGGCATGTGCCGGCCGTGCTCCATGCAGACGTAATACGGCAGCGCCACGCCGCAACCCCTGGGCCCCCGCCGGCCCCCGGGCCCCGCCCAGCGCCACGGACGAGCGCCCCAGAACAGCGGCCCGCTTATTTTCGCTGCTGCGCTGCCATGCCACGCCACGCCGTCGGCCATGCCCGGGTATCGCCGGCCGGGTGTTTGGAGAGGGTTATTTGTTTTGAGTGCGCAGCGCTGCCCACGGGACGGAGACGGGACGGGTGAGGCACGCAGGGCGTGGCGAGGCAGAGGGAAGGGAAGGGAAGGGTCCGAGTTTGGGCACCGAAAGTCCACCAGCCTGATCAGGCCGAAATAGACCGCCACGCCCTAGCCAGGCCCGGCCGGCAGCGGGCCGTGGATTCTGGAGAGCGCCCCGCCCCGCCCGCATCTCCCCTCCCACCCGCATCGCCCCCCAGCGGCCCGACGACGTCGCCGCCGCCGGCCCGACCCCCATGGCACGGCCGTGCGACCACTTAGAAACCAGAAGGGGAGGGGGTGTTTAAATTGGCTCCCTCCAGAGATGAGGGCGACCATTCAGGTGAAAGAACCAGCATGTCTTTCTCCTGACCCCAGCTAATGACCCGCCGGGCTGCTGTGACAAGGCCTGCCCGCGGCCGATCTACCCACACCAGTGACCCGGCTGCGTGCTCGCAGGACATTCAAGGCGACCCCCGGCCCCGCCCGGGCCCCGTCTGGCCGCCCCAGCTGCCGGCGGCGCGCCTCGTCCCAACCCGGCCGACCCGCCCTACCGCAAGCCCCAAGTGGTCCCCAGACGTCTCATCACCGCGATGGTCCAAGAGCCCCCCTTCCCCCGGCGCCCGCCCATACTATACCCTCCCCCCTCTCCCCTTCCACAGGATGTCCGCTGCACTTTGTCACCAAGTTATCAGAAAGAAGGAGCCCGCTCGCTGCGCAACTCTCTCCCGACATGAAAAACATGGCCGCCCTTGCTTCGGGTCGGGCCCCAGCCGGCACCGCCGCCGTTTACAACCGATACGCTGCTGCTGCATCTCCTAAAGATATTCGGGGCCGCGCGGCCCGGCCCGAGCTGTGCCCCCCCCCCCCCCCTCACCAATCAAGTTCCTGAAGGATTTTACAGGGCTCCGGGCGCATCTCGCTGAGAACACCGCATGCTGGAACCGATTCGCTAATTTCCTGCCCTATCCTCTGGGGAAGCAGCTCAACTCGCTACAGCACAACGCTGCAGCAGCGGTGGCTGCTGGCTGCGAAGCAGCAGCAGCAGCAGCAGCAGGCAACACCGACGGTGGCAGCAGCGGCGGCAACAGCGGCGGCGGTGGTTGCCGCTGCAGCAGCGGGGCTCCAGCGTTGCCGGTTTGGCGCACCGAGGACGAGCCGGGAGACGAGCCGGGCCGGGACCGCTCTCTGCCCCGCTCCGCGCCGCCACCAAGCAAGCGCCCAGCCTGAGCCTCGCCCCAGCGTGCGCAGCTTCACGCTTTGTTTAGCCGGCCTGGCTAACGAGTTAGGCCCTACAGCAGTGCGTTAACCTAGACACAAGTCCGGCCCGGGCGGCGGGCAGGCGGCTGGAGCAGAGCGGAGCGGGACGGGACGCGCCAAGCCGAGCCCAAGGCAGCGTTTCTCGGCGTCGGGTCGGGCGGACCGAGCGACGCAACGCACAGATCCCAAGCCCACCGCCGCCGCCGCCGCCGCCGCCGCCGCTGCTGCTGCTGCTGCTGCTGCTGCTGCTGCTACCGCCACCGGCCGGAGTCTGGGGCGCGCGGTCCCGAACCGTCCCGGCAAAGGCCCCGCGCGAAAAACCGTTCACTCACTGAGAGGGCTGTCAAAATGGCGCATCCACCACACAGTCACACTCACCTCGTATTTGATGCCGGCGAGTCGGAGCCACGTTTCAACTTTGAGGCAGAATGACGAAAGAGACGGCAGAACCGGGGTGCGCGAGAACTGGTACAGGTACACGACATCCTCCTCGAAGTTGGGCTTGTGCACGGTGGGCTTGGGGGGTGCAGGGGGAGCGGCCTCCTCCTTCTTGGGCTCCTCCTTGGCCTCCTCGGCGTCGGCGGTGGCGGCCGCAGGCGCGGGCGCGGTGGCGGCGGGGGCCGCCTCCACCTCAGCCTTGTTATCCTGGGGAGCCTCGGCGGGCTTGGCGGGCTCCGCTGCCTTGGACTCGGCCGCCACGTTGTTTTCCTCACTGGCCATATCGAAGACGCGACGCACCGGTAGATTCGATTTGACAACACTCGGGCACTCAGGCTCGGCACGGCACGACTCGGCTTGCAACACACGCTCGCTCGCTCACTCACGCCGGCACGGACAGCACGGTACGCCACACGGCACGACACGCTCGCTACTGAGCGCCGAACGGAGCCAACGAAACGGAGCGAGGAAAGGGAAGGAGGACTCGACTCGGCTCGGCTCCGCTTGACTCGAACTCACTCGCACCGGCCCGGCACAGCACAGCCTCGGGTTGGCTCGGCTCGGAGTTCGGAGCTGCCGGAGGGTGGAGCGGAGCGGCGGTGGAGGTAGCAGTAGCAGCGGCAGCGCGCGCTCGTGACGTAGGCACCGCGCTAGTCAGCTTCATACCCGGCCCTCGCCTCCCTGTCCTGTCCTGTCCCTTGTGTGGCACCACCGACCGAGTAGGGTCGCCACAAAGTGAGCACTCTTGTCCAGGACCGTGTCCTGAATCTGCACGGCGAGGAGCGGGCGCGGGCAGGCCAGGGCTGGCGGAAAGGGAAGACCGGCCGATGCAGCCAGCCGCGCCCACACACACAGTACAAAGCACTCCAGATGTGGGGAAGGAAGGAAATGTTTGTCAACATTTCCTGCTGGCTTCCAATGCACAGGCCAGAGAGAGCGGATAATGACTCGAACCAATCAGAGGACAGTCCAGAAAATGCGGCGGATGCAAAAATTACGTCCTCCACATCCGGTGTATTTGAACCACAGAGAGGAAGAGACAGTATCGAGTATTCATTAAATCCTTATACATAAGACCTTAAGTATTGAACATCACACAGTAATCATGAGAAAGAAAGTTCAGCACGAGAGAGAGAGAGAGAGAGAGAGAGAGAGAGAGAGAGAGAGAGAGAGAGAGAGAGAGAGAGAGAGAGACACGATCTGATGCCTTGCCGACGTTACAGGTGTGTTTCGTGGTCATTCCCCTCCCCCTCTATCTCTCTCGCACACGTTTTGCCCGCGCCTAGTTTCGTGCCTGTCATCGCAGTCCAATAAGGGCGAATGAGCCGCAAATAGAACACATGTAAAACGATTCGAGTGGTTCGTCCGGCAGTTTCCGTTTAAAACAGTAAACAACGAATACTGCTTCATAAGCGGCAGCTTCGAATCGAGAACCGCGATAGGAAAGGGGGTGTCCTAGCGGGAAAGCGGGGTGGGGGCGAGCCGGCCGGCAGGCAGGCCACCCTAGGCTGCGCCGGGCTGTGCCGGGCTGCGCCGGCCCGGGTTTGACTCCAGCAGTAGACACACCCACCCTTCCAGCGGCAGCGGCGGCAGCGGCGGCAGCAGCGAACCCGAACGCGAAGCTCAGGACTGAGGACCCGAAGGAGAAGGACCCGGCCCGGCCGAACGCGTAGGGACGAGCCGAGCCGAGCCGAACTGGGAGGGGCTGCAGCGGAGAAGGGGGGAAGGGGGTGGGAAAGCCGGCAGGCAGCAGCTTGCTCGGCTCAACTCGACGCGACTCGAGGGGGAAGCTTGCTCTTCAAGTTCGCTGTCTTCTCGCCCTCGCCTATCGTGCTTCCCATGGGGATGGGTGACTCGGTCAAAAGTTGCACCGCACCTTGGCCTGCTTCTCGGCCTGCTCGGACTAGGGATGGAAACTGTCGCGAGCGTCGGCATGCGAGTCTGAGACGCTCCGTGGGCGCGACGTCGTGGAAGGCGGCAGGCAGGGCAACCCTGAGAAATGCAGCCTCTCCATCATTCTCCTTTCTCTTCCCGGCGCTCTGCCCCTTCCCTTCCGCCCCCCCCCCCCCCCCCCGCCGCCCCTGCCTGTTGCCTGGACGACCTTGCCCAGGACCCGGACCCGGGCCGGGACCACGAGCAGGGACGGGCCACGGGCGCCACGGGCCAGTCCCACCAACACGGGAAGGGCCCCAAAGACCGGGGCCCCGAGCGCTGCCACGGCGCTGGACCCACCGGCCCCCGGGGACCCCCCCGCCCCACCCTATCACTATCCGTCCCGCATCGCGTACATGAGTACTTCTGTGTGACCTATGAATAATACAATTTGGACCTGTTATACTGGGCGTCTCCAATCTCTGCCGCCAGCCCAACCCGACCTCCTTATGGCCCGGAGGAATAGGCAAGTGGCGGCCCGGCCTCCCCGGCAGGCCGCGCCCCGACCACCGACCCCCACCCCGCTTCGTCGCCGCAATTCTTCTCCCCCGATTTGGGGAGCCGAGGCGTAGTGTCGCGTCCATAACGGCGGGTCCAAGTGCTCTCCGGGAGTAATCTATGCAGCCATTTCGGCCCATTTCCCCCCACTTGTTCTTGTTGCCGGCCTCCACGGTGGCGGTGGCGGTTCTCGTTTCTCCCCCTCCCCTGAACAGTGTTGCGGCCGGGCGTGTCATCTCATCGGGATCGGCTCGGAGGGCTCGGTGTGCAAAAACCGTGAGCAGGAGAGCAAGGAGGTTGGTTGCCTGGCTCGGGGGATGGGGGGATGGTCTGCGGCGGGAGGGGTGGGGGTATTTTAATCCGGACAGGTAAAGAGCCGGCTGGGGCTGGGGCCGGGCCGGGGTTCGTAGGCAAGACGGCAGAGGCGGCAGAGCAGCAGAGACACCGTCGGCAGCCGGGGGCCGGCCGTAAGCGGCGAGTGCAGTGCCGCCGCTGCAGGCCCGGCTGCACTGTATCGCGCGCTCATCAAGTTATGATATCGTGTCCCCCCCGAATTTAATGAGACGCAGAGGTCATTGTCTTGCGTGACACAACTGGCGCTGCTGCAGCAAGAGGGAGGGGGCATGGACATGGGCATGGCCCGGGGCAGCACGCATCACCCACCAGCGAGGGGAGGGGAGGGTTGGTGCTCGCGGTGCGTGGGGGAGTGTTGGCGACGCTGCGCTGCGCTCCGCGAGGGTTTGCACGCTATATAGGTTGTATGGCGACTGCGGTGAAAGTCCTCTCGTTACGTGTTATGTTATTTTTGTGTTTTTATTTTTTGCAGTTCCTGTGCAGGACGGGGGCAGCAGGGGCAGCCCCATCTCCAACCTCACAGTCAACAGCCAGCCATTCCATGGTGAAGGGCGCCAAGGGCGCGGGAGCGGAGGCAAGAGCCTCGTCGCAGGGGACAGGGTCAGGACGACGGCCACCACTAGCGCCGCCAGGGCCGCCACCCACACCGCCGCTCCACTAATAAAACTGCCATACTTTCGCTTTGAACGCGGCCGCGAGGGACCCTTACCTCCCAAGTACCTGGTCGGGTGGTCGGGCTCAGACTGTGCAAAATTCCATTCCTTTCTCTGTCCCTGGCTGTCGCCCTGGCTGTCCTCAGGCCTAGGGACCCTCCCCAGTGAGGGTACCTACTCTGGCCGGGGGATTCCCTGACGCCAGCCGACGCGGGACTTAGGGACTTTCCCTGCAGGGCGAAGCAGGCTCCTGCACTCGATCAGTCGCTGGCTCGCTAAACTACTAGAACGACTCGTCCGACGCCCTCCTCGTTTCACCGCTGTGCTCGGCGGCCTGGTGGTCTTGGGTCCTAGCGGCGGGTGGCGGCCATGGCGGCCATACGGCGGCAGCACGGCCGAGGTGGTCCTGGCCGGCACAGAGCGCGCTCTAAGTATGGGGTGCCAGAGCTATATTGAGATTTTTATACAAGGCCAAGTGTTTACGCGGCCAGCCTAAACAGAGCAGAGCAGGCCGGCTGTGCTGCCAGTGGCTGCCAGCCCCGCCCCGCAAACCGTAAGAAGCGCCGGCGAGGAGAGAGAGAGAGAGAGAGAGAGAGAGAGAGAGAGAGAGAGAGAGAGAGAGAGAGAGAGACAGAGAGAGAGAGAGAGAGAGAGAGAGAGAGAGACAGAGAGAGACAGAGAGAGACAGAGAGAGACAGAGAGAGAGAGAGAGACAGAGAGAGACAGAGAGAGAGAGAGAGGGGGGGGGGGGAGAAGGAGCCCAGAGCAGCACCCCAAAGGGGTGTCAGGGCCGCAGACGTGCGCCCTGCACGTAAGCACCGGCTTCTCAGCCCAGTCCTGAAAGCCCGGCAAGAAGAGAGGGCGAGAGCGAGAGAATGAGGGGGGGGGGGGGGGCGTGTCCACCGTCTGCGTGGCGCCTCCCCTCCCCACCTCTCAACCGGACGAAAAATAAAAATGTATATACGACGGAGATATGGGGTGTCGTCTTCGGGCGATTACGAGTTACGGGCGGCCCGGCCCGGCCCGGCCACGCCGGCCACCCCTCGCCGGACGAGGCGGCTGATGCAACTGCACCCCCACCCCATCCCTCGCCGCGTCGTCACACCCTACTGGACGAGAGACGTCACACGCTACCGCCACCGCGGACACCCGCGCGGACCATGCCGCCGGCTGTACATGTGATACGTCTTCACTGGCCAGAGTTAGAGAGACAGAGGTCTCTCTAGTCTCTCGAGGCCAGAGCGGCAGCAGCAGGAGGGCAGCAGCAAAGCGGACTGGTCCAGTGAGGGCAGCAGGGCAGGGCGACTCGGGGCGTGTGGCTTGTGCACCGCGGGGATGAGGGCAGTGTACCATCCAACACAGCGAAAAATCAAGTTTTGTTGGAAGACATCCAGGAAATTTGAAACTCAGTCTCTCGACGGTGTCATCGTGAGTGACGACATTCTCATCATTACACTCTCTCCATCCAATCCAATTGAAACCGTCCCCCGTCCTGCGCCGCCGCGGGTGCGCGGGAACGCAGTATAGAAGGGGAGCCCAGCTGGGACAGGCGGGCCTGGCGTTTGGTCTCTCGCCTCTCGCGAAAAAATGGAGTGGCCCGAGGCAGTTCTCTTTTCTTGCACGCTCGCGCCAATGACTCTGAATGCACAGACTGCCGCCACTATTCACCCCCCGAGCTGCGCGCGCGCGCGCACACACACACACACACACACACACACACACATACACGCGCGCGCGCGCGCAGATTTACACCCCACACGGCTGACTCGCCCGCGCTCGCTTCAGCGCGAAGAGACTGGGATGGGAGCGGGAGCGGGAGAGAGGGAGAGCAGGCACGTTGCCGTGGGGGGGGGATGGGGTCATGACCCCCCCCCCCCCCGGAACAGCTCGGTGCCCGAAGGGCACCGCCTGGCAGGTAGGCAACCAGCGTGACATCCCGCCTGTAAGTAGGCAAAAAGCGCGGCCGAAAACTCCGGCCAGCTACGTGCCTGAGGGAGGGAGAGAGAGAGAGAGAGAGAGAGAGAGAGAGAGAGAGAGAGAGAGAGAGAGAGAGAGAGAGAGAGAGAGAGAGAGAGAGAGAGAGAGAGAGAGAGAGAGAGAGAGAGAGAGAGAGAGAGAGAGAGAGAGAGAGGTTTAGTTAGTTAGTAAATTTGTCACAATTTTAAACATGCAGTGTAAAAGAGAGAGAGAGAGATGGAGAGGAACGGGATGTGGATTCGGACACCCGCTTTTCCCGGCAATACAGTACATATACTACTTACTTGGGATGACTACCGTTTTGACTCAGCCACTCGAGTTCGCGGGATGCTGTCGATGTCGGCTGGGCGCCGTCCAGTCATCCAAATGTGCGAACGAACCACGTCAGTACAGTCCGTGCCGCTTCCGCCCGCATGTGCGTGGTGATTACGCGTCTCTTCCCTTGAGAGCTAATTGTGGTTGACTTCGACGACTGGCAAATTCATATTATACTGTGTCCTATCGCTCAACAGAGTTTAAGTACTTATCCGAAAATGAAACGAATTGGTGTGGGTATGGGGGTGGGGTGCTGGTCATGTCCGCAAGAGTGCAGTGCGGGGCGGGGCGGGGCGGGGCGGGGCGGGGCGGGGCGGGGCGGGGCTGGCGCTGCAGTGGACACCGCGGTGCACACGGAACCAGCATTCCACGCATAGCTCTGCATAGCTCCGCGTAGCTCCGCATAGCTGCGCGCACAAAGACTTCGACAGTGGCACCTCCTCTCCTCACCTCACCACTGCTCACCACGCAGCCTACTCACTTACCTCTTCCTCCTTGAGCAGCCGAGCCCGAGCCGGGCTGTGGGTGTGGCGGCGCGTGGCGGCGCGTGGCGGCGCGTGGCGGCGCGTGGCGGGCGCGCTGCAGTTCCGATAGTTCCGCGGGACGGGCCGCGAGCCGCGGGCGGGAGGACCGGACCGAGGGGGGGGGGGGGGGGGGTCGTCGCGCACCTGGGGGCGACACCTCTGGGGCCGCGGCCCGCGGGGGCCGCACGCAAATGACGTAACACGCTCCGTCATACATGATTATATTCCGCTGGTATAGAGGGCGACCGCAGACTGCCGCCAGGGCTTTATGGGCAGTCCCCGCCCCGCCCCGGCGGCGCGCGGTGCATACTCAACACGAACTGCAGCGCCTGCAGCACGCCTGTAGTGTCCGCGCGCGTATCTGGCGAGTCGGAGAATTATACATTTGAATGTTTCGGTGAAGACACCCCTATATGGTTTGAAATTATTTTAGGGAACTTGTTCTGTGCTTTGTATGGTATATTTTTAAATTTTTGATGTAAAGTTTTAGTAATTTCTGAGTAACGTTTTGGGGCCACTGCTGAATGCCTCCGCCCCCGGGGCCCAAGGCTGTCCACACACGGCCCCAGCGGCCCCAGCGGCCTCAGCGGCCCCAGCGGCATGTGGACTTTGCCGGCTTTGCTTGCTCCAGAGACCGCCACATACTAATGCCCACGAGGCTTTGATTAGGACGGGGGTCATGGCGTGTCACAAGGCCCCCGGCGACCACGGCCGGGGCCCGACCGGGAGAGAGAGAGAGGGGGGGGGGGGAGAGGGGAGAGAGAGGGGAGGAGCCTCGGTCAAGATGATGATGATGATGATGACGATGCAGCGGCGTGGGAGAAAGGGAGATAATCTCGAGGCCCGTCCCGTCCACTGCGTGCATTTTGCTGTACACACGCACTGTACAGTACAGCCACCATGTTGGACAGCCTCAAACCGAAAGGTAAGTCCTGCTTTGTGTCTGGTCATCAGGTGTCATGTGTGTACATACTGTAGACGTGTGTGTGAACGGGGCCTCCGTGGGGCTGCACACATACACGGACACTATGTGCCACACGCGACATGGATAGGAGGAGGGGCATGAGGTGTGTTTCTTGGGACGCACAAGCGAGAGTGTTGGGGGGTGTCTTATCTGCCGCCTGACTCACAGAGTGCGAAATGAATTCGTCCTTGCGCCGCCCGCAAGGCGATGAATCGCGCGCAAGTTGAAACCCCATTGTCGACGGATTTATTTTCGTAACGGCGGCGGCGGCACGGCGGGAGGCGCGGCCTGCCACCGCTCCGATGGGCCGGGGGGCCGGGGGCCGGGGGGGGGGGGAGGGGGGCTGACCGATGTGGCATAAGGATTCAGACAAGATCCAGTTGTCAGCGGGAAGCGCTGAGCAGCGCACCACGGCAAAGCGTACCAAAGTGACGCAAGCATGGGAGCGAGCGCGGGGGCGGAGGCGGACCGTATGGGGCCGACGGACGGGGGTACGGGGGCCGCGGCGCGCCGCAGAGTCAAAGCACTGCTTTAACTTGTTCGTCGTCTTATTCATCTTCTTCTCCGTCTCTGTCCATTGAGTCAATGTCCAGCGGCCTCCCGCGGCCCAAGCAGGACCCGCAGGACCCGCAGCGGGAATAGCTCGTCGCGCCATTCTCTCTCTCTCTCTCTCTCTCTCTCTCTCTCTCTCTCTCTCTCTCCTCTCTCTCCTCTCTCTCTCTCTCTCTCTCTCTCTCTCTCTCTCTCTCTCTCTCTCTCTCTCTCCTCTCTCTCTCTCTCTCTCTCTCTCTCTCTCTCTCTCTCTCTCTCTCTCTCTCTCTCTCTCTCTCTCTCTCTCTCTCTCTCTCTCTCTCACACACTCTCTCTCTCTCTCACTCTCTCTCTCTCTCTGCCCCCCTCGAAGGGCGTTGTACTTTATTTACTCTTGGAGCGTGGGGCCCTTCGCCTTGCCGGCAGCCTCGCTTCCTGTCCAGTAGCAGCGCGGGTCTTGAGCGCTAGCCGAAACGGCACGGCGGCCTCCTTCCCCTTGCGTCGGAGTCCAGTGTGGATAACTCAGGGTACTCCAGAGAGAACAGAAGGTTAGGTTCTGTTCTTGTGTTCTACACGGGGTACTCAAGCCACGACGGTCCGGTCCGACACGAGACCGCCGTGGCGTTGGCGTGGCGGGACGTTGGCCCTTATGCGCTGCCAGGGGTCTTGCGTCCCCCCCCCCCACACACACACATATTAACGCGTGTGATGATAATGCTATCGGGAGCGCTGCAGCGGCAGAGAGCTTGCCATGGCTGTGTGTGCACCATGGCGGCGTGGACATGTTGTACTATCGCCGGCAGCAGCAGCAGCAGCAGCAGCAGCAGCAGCAGCAGCAGCAGCAGCAGCAGCAGCAGCAAGCGCAGTGCAGCCGGTGCAGGGCGCAGCGCAGCTCGCAGCACAGAAGAAGAGATGTTAGCAGAGCCTTTCGCCTCTCATTTTCTCCGCGACGACACACACACACACACACACACACACACACACACGTTCAACACAACGACACAAACAACTGCACGAAAGTGCGCGGCGCGGCGAGTCGTGCCAGAGAAATACTCTCCTAGCAAGCGAAGCGGAGGAAAGGGGCCGTTCAGGAACCACGTGACTCGTAATGGAAGCACTTTGGTGATTTGGACGCGAGAAATATATCGGGGCAGGGGAAGTGGCGGATCCAGGAGCGGCTTTGACCGCAAACAGCAGAGCAGCAGCAGCGGCAGCGGCAGCAGCGGCAGCAGTGACAGCGGCGGCAGCAGCGGCAGCAGCGGCGGCAGCGGCGGCAGCAGCGGCAGCAGCGGCAGCGGCGGCAGCAGCGGCAGCGGCGGGGTCGTGTGCCGCACACCACGTGCAGTCGCACTGGATAAACGTCTTCATTATCTGGCCGAATCTGGGTCCGGGGAGGGAAGGGAAGCTCGTGCCGCAGCGCAGAGGCCGCCACAAGCACGGCGCGGCACGGCGCGGCACGACACGGCACGCGGCACGGCACCCGCGGCCTTGACAGAGAGGCAGAGCATCAACGCAGCGAATTCCTCTCTCGCTCAAACCAGCCCAAACCCTCTCAGAGCAGAGCAGCAGCAAGTCGTGTCCGTCCGCGTGTACCGAGAATTAAGCATTCTTTCAGGCTGATTAGTATTTTCAGCAAAGAGCCGCGTCGACCACTGGGCGGGCGGTGGGCGAGCGCAAGGCGGCAAACCCCAAGGCAAAACCGCGCACATGCAATCTTCTGCCTCGTTGTTTCAGCCCAGCCGTTCACTGCCGCCCCTCCCCTCGGCCCACTCGTGACCTCATTGCGAGCCCTTTTCGTTCAAGTGCATAATCGGTCAAGGCGGTGGCGGCGCTGCCGGGCGGTCGGCCGGACCAGACTGCCCCTGCCCAATCCAGTGGGTGGGTCCGGCCTGGTCCGGCCACCCCGGGGAGGGGCCGGCGATAAGCTCATTATTTCTTCTGCCCTCCGCAAATGTTCCATATCGGATCCCGTTTTCCCACATACGCCTCACCTGCTGCTGCTGCTGCTGCTGCTACAGCTGCCTATAAATTACAGACGTCTGCTGTCACCAGAGGGTGGGCAAATAAGAGCAAAAAGGCTCCTCTCGCGGACACATGTTGTCGCGCACTGGGCAAACAATGTGCATTTTCGTCGAAATGAACGGCCGTGCATACAGATGTGCATTATCCTCTCGCTCTGTCTGCCCCCTTCTCTCTCTCTCTCTCTCTCTCTCTCTCTCTCTCTCTCTCTCTCTCTCTCTCTCTCTCTCTCTCTCTCTCTCTCTCGTCCCGTACCGTTGCTTTCACCACATGCGCGCGTGTGTGTGTATGAGTGGGCTCGCGAGGCTGTCCTGGTGGTAGTGTTTTACGAGGCTCTTGCTTTCCTTCGTTTCGTCCGCATGAGTTGAGCTAGGCTGGCCTCCGCTACACAGCCGGTAGAAAAGCGTTCGGTAGTCTGCAGTATATACTGCGGTAGCATCGGTAGCACACACACACACACACACACACACGCACACACACTGCCCTTCTATTGGTCGACTGGAAGCTTTCCTTTCCGGGCGTGGCAGGGCGTGGCCCGGCGTGGCCCGTTGGCAACGCAGCGACCCCATGCGGAGGGTAGGGCTTTACTTTATATGTATTATACTCTCGATACTCCTCTCCCGACCAAACGAGCTCATCGTGTCCGCGCCCATCCCGGACCCTTCGGAGCCTACCGAGCCCGCCGGTCAAAACTGGGCCGCGCTGAGGAGTTCCTGCTGAGCGTGCTGAGCGTGCTGAGCGTGCCGGGGCTGTTATCCGGCGTGCAGTGCGTACACTGCAGGAGTAAAGTGCGCACTGCGGGACCTGCGGGACCTGCGGGACCCTGCGGACACCCTGGCCTAGCCCTGCCCTGGTGACACACTGAGACAGATTCGCTCCCAGCTGCGTTTCCACGAGGAACGCCCCGCAGCGAATGTCGGAACGGAAGTAACGACGAATGCAGGACCCCTTTTGCATTCCTTCACTTACGTTGCAAGATTCGCCGTAAGATATACCCTTTGCTTCCGAGTTTAGCATCAGTACCGGTACGGCCGGCCGCTGGACAGGAAGGCCGTGTCTTCCTTCCACGGCGTCGTCAGTGCGGGGCGCGGCGGCCGGCGGCGCTCGGAATGCAGCCGAGGGTACGCGGCGCCGCCCATGGCTACCTATGGCTGCCTATGGCACGGCCCGTGCCCAGCCCAGCCCCGAGGTGACGACGGCCACCTCCTCCACGCCACGCGCCTGGACACGCCGCGCACACGCCGCGGTCACGGCGGAGGACTCTCGTGAGGGACGCATCATCGCATGCAGCGCGCTCCACTTACCGCCGCCGGGGCGGCCGCCACGCCGTCGAGGCCGTCGTGAGGCGGTCCGGTCGGCACCTGACTCACGCGCGGAAATCGACTTATAGTTGAGAGCGCCGGCTATACGACGATCCACTCGGGTCCCAGGAAACGACCGACTGACACTCTGCGGTCCGGTCCGGTGACGCAGACCACGCGATGCCCGAGCACCATCAAGCTTCCCCCGTAGGGGTCTGTAAAGTTAGGAACCCGCGAGCGTGCGAGTGAGCTGGCAAAGCGGGGCGCGGTGATATAAATAATTTGGTAAAATCAGCCATTGTATTCGGCGTTCTGCTCTGCGGGGCGACAGTGGTTGAACACGAATAAAAAAAGATCAGTTGTCGCAACTGATTTTTAAGTTGATTTTCAGACAAGCAGTAAATTTTTGTTCGAAGAACTAAAATTTTGCTGGGGGAACTAAATTTTAGTTGTACCAACGCAACGTTAGTTGCTCCAACTCAGAGGTTTGCAGGAGGAGCAAAAAGCAGAAAAGAAATTGTTCAGTGCCCGCAACGAACCTCTATGTTGGAGTAACTAACGTTTCGTTGGTGCAACAAAATTTTAGTTCTCCGAACAAAAATTTACTGCTTGTCTGGAAATCAACTACAAAATTAGTTGCGACCACTCTAATCTTTTTTCCCCCAACAAAATTTTAGTTCTCCGAACAAAAATTTACTGCTTGTCTGAAAATCAACTTAAAAATTAGTTGCGACCTCTAATCTTTTTTCTCCGTGAAGTACCTTGAGCGCGCTGCGGTCATCATCGTGGCGTTCTGTGCGAAGGGAGCGATCCCGGCCCGGGGGAATACTCATAGTAGATGTATGGAAATCTTCTAGGTTCCGGAGCTACTGTTTTTGGCAGGTGCGGACACGGGACATGCCGCTACTCGGAGCGTTAGCGACTAGAGTATACAGTGACTCGGTAGACTATTCCTTACTCCAGTGTACAGTGGCTTCGGCCGTGTACGAAAACCTGTCTCCCAAATCTTAGCAGGGGCTGATCCCTATGATTAATGGGGTCAATCCAAACCAAACTGAGGGGCTAAAGGGTACTTGAAGGGTCCCGGAAGGCAGTGGCTAGGGGTTGCCGGTAGATCCGTCCGGCTCTGTGCCGGGTATAGCGGGTTCTAGAGCAGTGTCCCGGGGCCAACCAGCAACCGTAACGCACCGCGGTTCCGTAATATCTCCGAAGTTGAGGGCGGAGTCCTGGCGTGCGCCGGCCCAAGGTTTTGTCCCCATAACGGTCAACAAGACCATCAGCCCGTCATATTTGAAACCATAAATTGCGGTTTGAAAATATCCAGCTCCGTGGCCAGCTCACTCGCACGCTCGCTCACAGATACGCGCGTGGCTCCCAGCCCAGCTGTCCCGGCGGGGCGGGAGGCGGGGCGCTCGAGCTCGGGGTGTGTGGGGAGGCGTTGCGAGTGGCCACAGCCGTAGCCGTAGCCACGGGCCCGTGCCGCGTGATGCCGAGTCTCACGCCGGCTCTGACACAGAAAAAACTTAGGCTCCTGGACCAAAGGGTAGTTTCCAAATTAGTGTAGTGCTCTGTGCTTCGAGGGGCTGGACACAGGACGTTTAGTGACACAGGCGTTTAGTGCGTTCCCTGGCTTTCGGCCTGGGGACGAAACGTTCTGTGCCCAGCGCCAAAAAAAATGTTCTCAGTGCGAGCAGTCTGGTGCGGCGCACTGCGGGGCGCACGGCGCATGGCGGAATGTAGAGCCTGCCAGTTAGCACGGCGCTCCCAAAACCAGGCAGGCGCCCGGAAGAGACACGGCGGGGACGCTGAGTAATACCCTCTGGAGAAACACAGCGGAAAGCAATCAGAGAGAGACACTTCCTGAATGTGACGGCGGCAGAAGACAGGACGACACCCGGGGAGACCTGAATGCACGAGTGCATCGGACATCGCCTCGCCCTGCCTGGCCCTGCCCTGCATTTCGAGGCGGGCCGTGCCACCCAAAGCTGTGCTAAAGCTTCGTCGATTCAAAGTCGACATGGGAACTGGATGATTTTATGCGTGGCTGGCGAGCGAGCGCGCACCGCCAACTTTCCCTGGCTGACCGGGCAGCGGCCGCAGCATAGCAGCAGTAGCAGCAGCAGCAGCAGCAGCAGCAGCAGCAGCAGCAGCAGCAGCAGCAGCAGCAGCAGCAGCAGCAGCAGCAGCAGCAGCAGTAGCAGCGACGCCGGCGGCCGTTTATCACAAAGCGACGGAAGAATGCTGACTCCGATATATGTAGATCAGATAATCTCGTGTCTGCCGGACACCGCCCAATCTTGTCACATACCACGTCATGAACGCGGCGACATATTGATGCTGCCGCTGTGTCCGCGGATGCCCGCATCATTACACTAGCAGATTGTTTCCCGCCGCGCCGCGACAAATGCGTCTGCGTTCGAGTCAGCACTCGGCCTACTTATCCGTTGCGTCCTGCTCGCACTCGGCAGGATCTCACGAGGGACTGGTCACAAGTGTCAGGTAGCGATTTCGCTGTAATTTTGGGATTTGACAGAGCTTTTATAGAAAAAAAGGATGCCGCGCAAACGTTTTTGCTCAATTTCATTTTTTGACCGTGAAAAAAATTGTCAGAGTTAGGAAAAATTCCAAAAATATTCAAAATTTGAATAATTGACGAAAAAGTCTCCAAATGGCGTGAAATGCCTAGAAACCAATTTTCAGAGTGATCGGAGACGGAAAAAAAACGACCCTCAAAAGTGTAAAGAAGAAACTTTGAAAAAAAAAAATGTTCTTCGACATTTTGTGAAAAAGTCTCCAAACGTCGTGAAACGCCTAGAAACCAATTTTCAACGTGAACGGAGACATACCATTTTTCGACCCTCAAAAGTTTGAAGGAAAAATCTTCGATAAAGGATTTATTTTTTAACATTTTACGATGAAGTCTTCGAATGTCAAAAAACGTCGTGAAACCCTTTTTTATCCGGGTTTCAAGGTAAACCATTGAAATATTACTACCAAAATACCGCACTACAGACCTTCGAGTGGGTTTCGCTGAGAAGTCGGAGAAAGGCTGGTATCATGAATGATGTATTAGAGAAAAACACCGATTCGATTGGTTTCGCGGCGTTTCACGCCATTTGGAGACTTTTTCGTGAAATATTCAAATTTTGAATTTTTTAGAATTTTCCTTAACTTTGACAATCTTTTTCACGGTCAAAAAATGAAATTGAGCAAAAATTTTTGCGCGGCATCCTTTTATCTATAAAAGCTCTGTCAAATCCCAAAATTGCAGCGAAATCGCTACCTGACACTTGTGACCAGACCCTTGTCAGCCTCGGGAAGTGTGAAAGAGGCGTCCGAATTGCTCGACATAGATGTAAGTCAATTCGTTAGCACGTGCGCGACGTGCCGCGCCACACATATCAGCCAGGAATTCAAACAGCAAGATAAATTACTTGGCTGCCTGGCTGCCTGGACATCCATACACTTGGCTTCAGCCATCACAGCGCGTCTTTCCAAGCACATCGCCGTATCGGAGCTCCCAGAGTATTGCGCTCTGTCGTTCGAAAGAATTGGAATTATATTTCCTGCTGGGAGGTGCAGGCGGCCGTCAATAATCTAAAGGAATGGATAGCCCCGTGCTGACATGTCATGGCACCCGCATCTCACCAAGGTCAAGAACATGACCGATTATGCACGTCAAGGGGACCAGCAGCCCAGCACCGCGCTGCCGGCGCCCCCAACTGACAGATACTTGACTGGGGGACGGATGATAGCCGCCTCGACGCAAGAATTTAAATTTCCCAGCCGCGGATGTTATTTTTTTAACGCGTCTTAAAAAGCGGAGAGGTGGGGGGGGGGGGGGTCTTCCCTCGTCGCAATGCTCACGGACTCCCATGACTATAAACTCCTGGACACCTGCCATGGCCGTGGCTGCCACTGCCGGCTGCCGCTGGCAGCTGCTGACACCTCTGTTTGGCTGTTGCTGCTGCTGCTGCTGCTGCTGGCTTGCAAGTCGTCTTCTCGGGGAGCATCTCACGTCTCACGTCCAAGGATATGTAGTGGTTGCATGACGGGCGGGGCTGGCCTGTCCAATAAGTTGTTGTCGTACCCGAACACCCCTCCCCTCACCACCTGCCCGGGCCGCGGCGTTCGCGGCGCTCCACGGAGACATTAAAATCGGTCACGCCCACTGCCAGGTAAACAACGCGGAGAACGCGTCCAGTGCATTCCAAGGCGGATTCGCAGCGCACTCCCGCCCCGTCCTGGTGGTAGCCATTTCCTCCACGCGTATCGCAACACGGTGGTGCATTCCTTCTCTGGTGGTTCCCACCCCAAACGGCCGGACTGACTGACCCCGAAAACGTGCCCCCCCCCCCCCCCTCTCCTTATGGAGACTGACCTGTTCACACACCCAACCTCTACCACCACAACCACCACCACACCTTGCTTCACATTGTTGTTCTTGTTGCTGTTGTGTGCGTGTCCCGTGGAGGGAGGCGGCGATTCCTCGCTGCGTCTTCGTGGAAAGTCTGGCCCCCTCCCTTCCCCTCCCCTTCGCCCCCGCGTGACATGACAGCAGGCACGGCTCTCGGCTCATCAGAGTGCCTGCCCCCCCCCCCCAGCCCTCCTTGATAAGCAATCTGCTTTGCCAAGTGACTCCTCTTTCCGGTAGTAGAGGGCGTGCCGTACTGCGCCGTGCCTTTCGCACTGCCCAGCCCTGACTTGTCTACCCGATACAGGCCAATCGGGGGGAGCGTGTGAGGTGGCGTACCTGCCAAACACAGTCACTGACCCACCCTAAAAGACAACCGCCGCCGGCTGGCCACCGCCCCCTCCTCCCGGAAACGCTAGCATCCTGAACCTGCAATCACCACGCCCGTGGCAGGGGAGGGGTGTGAAGGGACGGGCCAGGGCGGGTTTGGCGCGCCCGCGACCCGCAACGCAGCCATGGGAGGGAGGAGGGAGTGGGGAGCGCAGTCTGCGGGCGCCACCCTCCCCCACCCCAACCCACATCCCTCTGTCCGCAGGGGGTCCAGTGAGGGGTGAAGAGGCACTCGGCGAAAGGGAAGGGGAGAGGAGGTGTTGGGGGCGGCGGGTCCGATTGCATGTGCGCAGCCGCGCTGGCGTCGTGGGCGCGCGCGCCTGCGTGCGTGGCCGTTGCGTGTCGTGCGTGTTGGACACCCGGCCGGCGCACCCAGCCCCGCCAGCCCCGCCCCGCCCCGCTCGAGCTGGCTGCGCTAGCCTGCCCCCCAGCCCCGGCCCATGCAGCCCCGCAGCCCGCTGCCCATGCGATGGCACGACCATAATGGCTGTGGACTTCCGTTCGCAAACGCCATATACGAGTGAGTGGACAGGACGGTACGGTGGCGCGGGGCGGGGCGGGGCGGGGCGGGGCGGGGCGGGGCGGGGCGGGGCTGTGATGAGGTGAGGCGCAATGAGAGCTGCGCGGCGCGGCACTGGGAACGGGGATGGCGTCCAAGCGTCCAGCCGTCCAGCCCCCCTGCAGGCTGCGTGCGGCTGCCGGCGCGAGCAGCAAAAACCTGCCAAAGCCGAGAGCCGAGTGGAGCCGGGAGAAGAGAAGAAAGTGTCGCGGTGCCGGAGGCCGGCGGTCGGGACCACAGACCAGCGGCACCGGAGGGACCGAGCCGACCGGAGGCTGATTTTTTTGGCCCCGCACAGGATTTACGCCCGTTTGAAGACCGCGCTGCGCGCTCCGCGTTCGATCCGAGCCGCCGAGTTCGACTTGCTGCCGGGCGCCATCTGGCGGCGGGCGCCGACTGCAGACAGACCTCTGGCAGGACGCCACGAGCTTGTCCGGACCGCCGGCAGAGCGCGCCACAGACGCGTCCGAGTGTCATCCCGTGCGGAGGGTATCGGCGTGGTAGCAGCATAGCAGCAGCTAGCGTGGCAGCGCGGCAGCGAGCGCCTGTGTGGTAGGCAACCCATCGTGCTTAGGAGCGAGCGTGTCGCCAGGGCGCCGGGCTGACACTGTCTGAGTGTCTGGGGCGTGGGCGGGGCGTCTCCGCGGCTTCAGGCTGTCACACGGTCACACGCTGACGCTGTCAGACTGTAACGTTGTCACACGGTCACACTGTCACTCTGCCACACAGTCATGCTGTCACGCTCTCCCAGTCAGACTGTCACGCTGTCTCAGTCACACTGTCACGCTGTCTCAGTCACACTGTCACGCTGTCTCAGTCACACTGTCACGCTGCCACACGGCCACACCGCGCAGCGATACTTTCGCACTGCAAGCGCATACCAATGTGGCCTGCTAGGTAGGCAATTACGACTTCTGCACGCATGCGTGTCGTGCGGGCTGGCCAACTCGAGCATTCGCAGGCGCCCAAGTCCGGTGTTAGAGTCTTTCCTAGCGTAATCCCACGACCACTCCGGTGACGGGTGACACGTCCCCGTTGTGACGAACGGGTGACTCATCCGGATGCTGGTCGTCACGAAGCGAAGGGACGAATGAGTCACCGAGATACCCCCACCACCACGGAATACCCCCTCCACGCCGCCCAGAGATCGAGTTCTATCCGGATCGCGCCGGTTTCGGTCGGCTCTGGCAGGTTACAGACGGGTGCGACCACCCACTGTCACGTTTTGAGGCGGGCTGCGTCCGAAGTGCCGAAGGATTGCACAATCTTCGTCACTATTGCGTCAGATAAGGTACAACAATAGGCGTTTCCAACGAGGCTCGCGAACGGAAGTGGAAGAACAAGAACACTTCCAGAGCGGAAACGGGTAGTATGAGATATCGCACGGCAAAGAGTATCTCCGCCGCGGGTCAGCCACGAGCCACCTGAAAACTTTGAGAGCTTAGCTCTCGCTGACGATATGTCGTGACCATTTGATAGGGTAAGACAGCGGAGACTACAACCGCGCTGCCCGGGGACGTGCATCCTCAGCCCGCGCGGAGTAGGGCTGGCGCTGCCTGACCCCACAAATGGTCGTAACACATCAGCAGCGAGAGCTAAGCTCCCAAAGTTTTCAGGCGGCTCGTGGCTGACCCGCGGCGGAGATACTCTTTGCCGTGCGATTTCTCATACTACCCGTTTCCGCTCTGGAAGTATTCTTGTTCTTCCACTTCCGTTCTCGGGCCTCGTTGGGAATGCCTATTGATGGCAAAGTCCAAGCACTGTACAAATCCAGAGATAGAGCCGCAGATAGTGTGACGAACACTACCAGGCACTGGGCAGCACTGGGCTGGTGGGGTGGGGGTCTCTCTGATCGGGCGTGAGTTCGTCACGTGTCTAGGGGTGTAACTCGTGACCCTCTGTGGTACATCAATCTGTGACCGTTACCGACTGACTCATTCCAGCTAATCTCGCAGATGATAAGGATTAGCAGAAGAGCGGAGGTCCATCTGGATGATGACGTACATGTGTGACGGTGTGAGTCACCGCTAGGGACGGGGCGGGTCGGCGCGGGGCCGGCCGACGGCCCTAGCCCGGCGGACGCAGCCTGCCCCCCTCCCCTCCCTCCCCGTGCCCCCTCCCTCCCCTTGCCCCCTCCCTCGCGGCCCCCCGCCCCCGGCCGCGGCATACCTAGGCCCCGGCCCCGGCCACAACACGACGCCAGGCAGCCAGCCAGCCGCGCACTCTGCGAGCCCACGCCGCCGCCGCCGCTTCGTCGTTCTCCGTCTCTCCGCCGTTTGCGATTATTCCTCCGTTCCTCTTCGGCTGCAACAGGTCAGTTGGTGTCACCTGTGACACGATTGCAGTGTGCTTGTGACCTAGTAACCCCTCCGATACCGCGAAACTGTTCCAACGATCCACGATTTCCTCACATGTTCATATAATCGCAGTTTGTACCCGTGCACTGTCCTCGGCCATTTTACTTCGCGGGCACACAGCCGAGCTGGTTTAGTTTCCTCTCTAGACTTGCACAACTGTTCACTCCGTTTTCTCTGAACGTTCTCTCCACAGACGAGCGAGCAGTTTCCTTGATTCCTTTTCAATTTTTTTTGCGGTTCCCGTTCGCTTCTGGCCGTTGGAGTGTCCTGTCATGCGCAATACCGGCCGTGCGCCGGTAGCGCCGCGGCAGGTAGCTTTCGAGGCCTTGCCGCCGCTCTAACTGGCGTGTCGGCTGGTGACGCGGCGTGGCGGGGCGTGCCTCGGCGAACTGTCCTCCCCAGTAATTATTACCGCTCTCATATTGCGAGTGGTAGTGACTTCATTCGTCACCATCGCGGTGTTGTCCTCTTATCGGAAGGCAAATAGCGTCTCGTAGGGGCCGTGCCGTGGGCGCTTCACGACCAGGCGCGGATCCAGGGGGGGGGGGGCGACGGGGCGATCGCCCCCACCTAGCGCGCCCGAAGGGCGCCCGAAAGGTAGGCAATTCGCGTTACAATCTGCCTGAAAGTAGGCAGAAACCGGTACATCGCCCCCCCCCTAGAGCCGCCCCTGGATCCGCTCCTGTTCACGACCGCACGAAGTCAGGTGCACGACCATTTATTTCTGCCACCGCCGCACCTTTCTAAATGACAAGTTCGGCTGTGTTTCTACCGATGTCTCTTGCAGAGCCATTTTCCCTGCGCGGAGCTTTTGCCAGCCGGTTTGTGGTACAGTAGCTGTCATGGGGTTTGTTTGTGTCGGTGAACGTGCGAGAGGGACAGAAAGGTAGAGAGTGAATGAGCGAAAGAGAGGGAAGGAGTGGCCGCGGGAGTCGGGGGGAAGGGAGACGGAGAGAGAAACGCCTTGGCCCGTCTCGTGCTCGCTCCGTCGGAAGTAGGCAGAGGACAAGCCCCCTCACCCTCACCTCCCCCCCCCCCTTCCCCCTTCGTCGATCGCAGCCAGGCCGACCACTCTGGCGGCCTACACACCACACGCCATCGTGTAGGTCAAGACTCGATCACTCCTTTGCTGGGACAAGGCTTCCCCGTGATGCAGTAACCCTCCTCCAACACACACACACAGAAACGGGGTCCAATAACATTTTTAGAAATTCAAGGTTCTCTTTCATGCTTTAATTGTTGCATGCCTTTGCACCTGGAAGTGTACCCCCCTCCCCCCCCCCCCCCATTCCACCCTGCTCACCGCTTTCCCCTGCCGAAAGAGCAACAGAGCCAGACGTGCGTGTTGAGAGCCCCGCCCAGCCGGGAGCCCCTGGCGGGGTAGGCAGCTTCTGGTCACGCGAGAGACTTCCGAGCGGGTCGCGGGTCGCCCACCATGCTGTCCTTGCCCTGTATCATCACACACTGTGCGCCCTGCTTGTTGTAGGTGAGCAATGCAACAGCCGTACACCCAGCAGCCGCAGGGCTACGGCTACCCGCCGCCGCAGCCGGGCTACCCGCAGCCGGGCTACCCGCAGCCGGGCTACCCGCAGCCGGGCTACCCACAGCCGGGCTACCCGCAGCCAGGCTACCCGCAGCCGGCGCAGGGCTACCCCGCCCAGCCCTACCCGCAGCAGCCGACCAACGTCGTCGTGGTCCAGGAGCAGAAGCGACATGACGACGGCTGCTGTGCCGCGCTCACCTGCGGCCTGCTGAGCGGCGCTTGCCTCGGCTGCTGCTGCGACGACTGCCTCTGCTGCTGCTGCGACTAGTGCGGCCAGTGCGGCTAGTGCTCTCATGTGTTCATCACTTGTCACCTGATAATTTTTGTTTCATTTTATTTCTCAATTTTTGGTTTCTTTTTAAACCGAGCCCCATCGTCGTTGTTTTGGAGTGTGCAAGGGTGGACTGACAAACCCCCTATGGTGGAATGTCCGTGAGAAACGCATCGAGCGAATGTCACAACGATTGTACTTATTTCGTAGAATTCAATGTAAGCGTAGGGTAGGGGGTGTTGTGTGCGCTGGCTTGAATGCTGTGTTTACGTACAGGTATGAGTGTGTGTGGTTATATCAGTATTGAAGACATTGTGATCTGGCGTGTTGATGCCATTGCCGTGTTCACGTCCATTACTTTTGTGTGTTTTCTGTCGAGATCCATGTAATTTCCAATTTGAAATTCTCTATGTGCGACTGAATGAACGAATGGATGAATGAACGAGTGAGTGTGTGTATTTCGGAATTCAGAGCAGCAAGACTGCCTAGTTCTTAACTTTGGAAACCCCTTTTTGAAAAAAAGACTGTTGCCTGTCTTCTTTAGTCAGAAAAATAGCTTTTTCTGGTAGCTTGTGGTGGATGAACTCGAGGGGAGATGTTACATGTAGTGTATTTACTCGCTCCTAAGAGGTGTGAAGGTGCCTCAGACAGGGAGGGCCGTCCATAGAGATCGTCCGTGATTTGGCTGCAGCCCATCCCTCAGCGCCTAGGGGGTAGGCAATCCGGTCTCTGGAATGCAGGCGTGTCGTGCGGGCTGGCCTACCGTGGCAGGCGCTTGCCCGGCCCTGTTCTGAGGACGTCGCGGACGCTCGCTATGGATGACCCTC
Source organism: Odontothrips loti (assembly GCA_038380765.1). Classification (NCBI taxonomy): domain Eukaryota; kingdom Metazoa; phylum Arthropoda; class Insecta; order Thysanoptera; family Thripidae; genus Odontothrips; species Odontothrips loti. The sequence goes on along the minus strand of CM076248.1, from coordinate 7,762,080 downwards.
GACAGTCTGAACCCTTCTTGTTTCGTAACGGGTGCTACACCCGACTGTGAGTATCTAGTCACACTGTGAATGGCCTATGTCCAAGCAACGCCTTCGGGCTATGACGTAGTTCATTTGTTCCAATAATGTCTTATTCGTCAGTTCTCGCTGCAAAATTGTCACTTTGTTGTTTTGGTGTCGCACTTGTGCCCATATCTCCTGAGAACGCCCCTATTGTTGTTTTGCATTCCTGCCTCTATCGCATGCGCTATTATTGTGTACTGGAGGGTGCCTTCTTCTCGTTCCTATCACTGTCAGAGCTCCTCCCCTGAAGTTCGTGCGATAGAAATGACATTATGTAGCGATCCAGTTTGGATTTTTTTAAATTGACTTTAAACTGTGATTTTTTGAAAAAATTCTACAATTGTCATTTGTTCTTTTTTTTTCGCTTTCTCCTTTGCTGTTTGAGATTTGTAAGTCCTGTAGCTCATGTGAACCTTTCTGTAAAACCTCTTTGTAGAATATATAGATTTCCAACATTGCCCAACAACCCCTCTGAGAAATAAATTAAGGTAGTCCGCCCCTCGGCCCTCTCCATACTTCACGCAGCCTGTGTTCTCCGCACTATTTTTGCTTCCGTACTTACGACATTCTCACAAAAATGATATCTTTGCTTTACAGAGGCGGGGCGTTTGTTGTGGGTGCCTCTATAACAACGGCTCGCCAAGAGATGTTAGTCGTTTCCCCACCGCGTTCATACATTCCGGCGAGACCCGTAATGTTCGCGGACGTCGCCAATCACAGGGTCCCATCGCGTCAGCACACTGTTTAGCGCTGCGCCGCGGGACGACAGAGACCCAAGAGGCCACACCCCTCGCCTCGCCACTCCACCTGCCGCTGACTCGAGATGACGCCCGACGCCCGTCCCGCGTCCCGTGTTTACATTCGCGCTATTATTGTATATGTTTATTCCCGCGCGGCTTTCTATGCCGAGCCGTTAACGCAGCGGGCAGGTGAGATAAGATTGCGGCCCAAACCCCCGTGGGCGGCGGGGCCTGTGTGATAAGGCTGACGCACGGGGCTCCGGGGCACGCGCGCTGCTCGGCGCCGTGTTTGTGCAGTCCGCATGAGACCGTGCATTAGCCGCACCGAGTATGTGGCCGCGACACACTCAGAGCGCCCTTTATTCCGAGCATGTCGGCGGACATGGCAGATTGTGACATCCGGCCGCTGCAGCGAGGCGCGGGGAGCAGCCAGCGGCCCGAACGGCTCAACGTTTTTACTTCCGCGACCGAAGACGACGTGTCGACAGTGTGACTGTGTGTATATGGCGCCGGCCTCCCAACCACACACACACGCGTACACACACATCATGTGACGTTCGTAGAAATCGTGATGAATGGCCGTCACTGGACAGCCGCGCGTTTGTTTTTGTCGGGTCATGGCCGCGTCAGGCGCGTAATTAGGGGGGGGGGGGGGGGGGGGGCGATGGGGGCGATCGCCCCCCCCCCTTTGGATACCCGAAGGGGACCTTTGCCCCCGAATGTAGGCAACCCGTAAAGCTTTGCCCCCTGAAGGTAGGCAACACGTAAAGCATCGCCCCCCCTTTCATCGGCCCTAATTACGCCACTGGGCCGCGTCAGGCTCGGCTCGGCTTGCGTCAGGCCGAGGACCCCCGGTCGGAATCAGGTGGGAACCCTCCTGCGGTCGCCACAGCTCCCGACGCAAGCCGGGCCCCAGCGGGCCCCAGCGGCAGCAGGCCGTGCGCCCGATGGGCCGGTGACCTTGCGCCGACCTTCCTGCTGGACAACCTCAGACCGGCCCCGCCGCGCCTTGTACGGCGGTGGCGGTGCACCCGCATGCACCCGCATTTCTGTGACACGCACACACACACACACACACACGCGCGCGCGCGCGCACGAACAATTTCGAACGGTCTCTCCCACACAGTCAATAAAGACACTACGATGACTGATATTTTTCGCCGCTTATCCGAAATAAGTCGCCGTTTTTGGCGGTAGTGAGAGCGAGCATGGGGACCAACGCCAGACTTTTTTGAGGGCACATTACGGCCGGCCGGGGCCGGTCCTGCCAGGCTCCGCGCTCCGCCGGCCACCGCCAGGCTCGCCTCGCACCACGAAGTACCGCGACGGCACTGTGGCGGCGGCGCGACGCGTACTCCAAGGCCAGAGGCGGCCAGAGGCACCGCAGGGCACTGTGCTGCCTTCCCGACAGATCGATATTCTCGAGGGCTCAGTGGAGGGATGCATATCCCACAACTAGCGGTTCATATGAGAAAAGTCATCCCACTCGAAAGCGGGTTTGCGTTCGGCGGCGTAGTGGGAATCTGCCAGGGACAGACGCTGCCGCTGCGTCTGCGTGGGCCGCGATCCGACCAAGGTTGCGCAACATTATGTGAGTCTGGCGCCCGGCGAGGGAGGCAATCCGTTCGACGGCTGAGCCTGAGGGCTGGCCGAGCTCACGGCGGCAATGCGGCGGGACGTTTCCAAACAGTCTGTCATCGTGAACGTTTGCAGTCCTCGTCGAAACTAGAAACTAGGTGGAAACTAGCTCAGCTCGGTCCCGTGTGCTTCGATTACGTGATTCCTGCATAACTAACGAGTGGTGTTTCGCCTTTGTTCTATTGCAGAATGCACGTCGTGATGCACCGCCCTGGACACTCGCCGTCTCCGGACGCCCCTCGTGGACCCCATGGGTCTCATGGCCACCACGGCTGCCGCCGTGGACCCGTGGTTGAACTGAGTATTGGACCTCACAGGCATGGCCATCACCACGGCCCTCTCGGACATGGTCATCATGGACCTCACCATGGGCCGCACGGACATGGTCATGGGCCTCACCATGGACCCCATCACGGACCTCATGGTCATGGTCATCAGTGGCCGCATCATGGGCCTCGCGGACATGGTCATGGACCTCACGGACATGGTCATGGACCTCACGGACATGGACATGGACCTCACGGACATGGTCATGGACCTCACGGACATGGTCATGGACCTCATCATGGTCATGGACCTCACCATGGTCCTCACGGAAATGGGCACGGACCTCACCACGGACCCCATCACGAGCGTCATAGGCATGGTCATCATGGTCCCCATCATGGCCCCCACGGACATGATCACCACGTTGTTGATTGTTAGGCAATCAAAACAGTATCCCCTGTCTGCGTATCCCATGGACCCTCCTGCACCTGACGGACCGATAAACACGGGCGCTTTCATTCCAACTGGTCATTATTTCATGACCAGGATGCCACTTATTGCCATGTAGATTGATAGATTTGCTTTTGTACTGACGGAACAAAATAAAATATAAAATGAAAATGACAAACTTGCTTGTATTGCTTCATTTCCCTTGGCATGATTAAACACTTCCAAAAAGTGTCTGGAACTACCTAATGAACAACACTCGCACTATATATACTAGACGTCCTTGAGCTGAGCGAAAGGACTCCCCAGAGAATACATGGCCACTGATGACCACGGGAACCACGGGAAGTTTACTGAGCGGAGCAGACTGGTCAGAAATAAATAAGCTTACTCACGGCCTGGCCAGGCCGGCTGGTTCTTCCCTGAACCAGTGGTGCACTCTGTCGGAACCCGGCGGAAACACGTCATGTGGGCAGGGGCAGCAGAGGCAGCAGCTTCAGGAGCAGAGCAGCGCAGGAGCACACTTGTTTGTTGACGTTGCGCCAAACCAGACGTGTTGGTATTCTCCTTCACTTCCCATTTTAGTGAAGGATTGTCGCAGGAAACGAGGTCAAAGAGTTCGCAAGTATTATGAATTCACGTGCAACTTATGAAAGAAACCTTGCTCCTATGGCATCCAAAGGTCTTGAGAGAAAAATCCTCTATTTCCATAACCTTTAACACCTGCTGACAGTGCTTTTACTAACTGCAAGCTACATCTTTCCTGACATTCCCCCGAAGCCTACAATATGAGACACCAGGTAGAAATAACAATATCTTGTTCTTCTAATCTTTTGGGAACTTTCTTCAAGCAAGCTTTATTTTTGTGCTGCTTGGTGCAAGAGGTCAATGTACCATACCAATATTTATATTCTATACTCTTCTTCTCAGACATGAAATAAAATTACTCAAAAAATTGTTATTTGCTTGTATGTATAAATAATGTTTCGCATCCTCTTGCTTGGAGTCTGTTAACAAAAAAAAAAATGTGCTGTGCAATGAATCCATAAAATTCACTCTTGATTACTTGTCTAGTAAGTAATGCCATCTCTGGGCTGGATTATAAACCCTGCTTCTACTCTGTCATTTTTCTGCAAAGTCTTAAAATCCTGTTGCACTCAGCTGTAAGACATGCGTACTAATTTTCTGTTTTCTTGTTTATCTTTTAGAGGAAGACTTTGAAGAAATGGATTCAGCAGAAAGCTCCCGACTTACTGCCAAACCATTCGATATGTCGAGGTATCCAAACAATATGTTTCACATGAAACCAATGACAGAGCCAGATGCCGAAGAACTTCCTCCTACTCGAAATCATTCAGAAGTTGGTGACGTCGATACCAAGAATCCAGAAAGCAGTGGTGGTGAGCCTGGTGTGGACAGCATAGATGGTGTTAGTGGTATTGATGATGGGCTTTTACCTGAGAAACCATCCTACCCTTACCCAAAACCAGGTTCAGAGCCGAAATTCCATGGAACATTTCCCGGTTCTATACCTGAAATCCCTTTTGGGGTATGTACAAATTTAGCAGTTTATTTTGGTGCTACTTAATTTTACAACCCTTATTTTAATTTTGGAAGGTGCTACTCTTGCAACATGCAGGTTGGTCCAACACCAGATCTACCAGATGTGAATGTCTATCAACACAAAAAAACAGTAGCTCAAGGAATGATGGACATTGCTCTGTTGTCAGCCAATGCTAACCAGCTGCGCTATGTATTGGAGAGTGGTGGCAACCACCCATACTACTATGCAAGTCTTATTCTCATTGGGATCAGTCTTCTACTCCAAGTCAGTACAATTTTAAAGTTTTCTCTCAATGTTGCATTGATTCATGTTCTGTGTATTTTAGTTCTACTTTTTTTCCCAGGTGGTTGTAGGAGTTGGACTGATTTTGAACAGCCGGTATAATGTGTCTTATGAAACCAGCATGCGTAAGGCTAATCGAATTAATAACTATACAGTCCTTGCTATTTTCCTGATCACAGTTATGAATGTCTTTATCTCAGCCTTTGGCATTGCCTCTGGTAACGCAAATGTAGGCAGTTTTCCTGCCTCTCCTCGTCTCCAAGAAGAAGGTACAGAAATTGAATTGAAAGCTTAAGGTCTAAAAAACATGTTACCCTCTATAATTAACACATTTGAGAGGCATTAGGTATCTATTTATCTAGTGCTACAGAACTATATGTGCTATACTTGTAATACATCTAAAATTAATAGATCTGCCTCAAGGGTAAGAATTTACCGGGATTAACACTTTAATACTCAATTAACTCATATTAGTACACTATTGTGTAGAACAGTGTCTGTGATATTTACTGCCTCATTTGTCATTCTTTTGAATGAAATTCATGTGCTATATGTGCTCACTTACTTTCATGCTAAATTTAGATTTTGGAAAGTTATACCTTCCAACTTAATAGGTGTAGGAATAATTTGTGCTTGGGATTTCACCACAAAGATATTTATTTAGTTTATACAACAAGCATTGTTCAAGATTATTGACGACCATGTGATCCAGAAACTCTAATGTGATTTTCTTCTGTCCTGTGTGTATTTATATTGTTATGTTTGCTGAAGAGAAATTGTTGTGACAAAAGATCTTCCAGATGAGATTCAAGACAGAGACTTGAGATCATTCATTTTTAAAAAAACACTTTTCATTTTGTGAAAACAGAGAACGGGTAATATATTTTAATTTTGTTTGCTCTCTTAAATATTTTTTGGTGGGTATTTGTATTTATTTTTGAGTAACTTACTCTCAATTTGCAACAGATCTTGTTGGATGACCCTTTATTTTTGTAAACTTACTGTAATAACAAAAGTTTGTAATCATGTTTTTTTTTTTACCATTAAATGTCTAAATTTCGATCAAACGTTTCCTAATATCCGTTCATTATCCTTGTCTCCTTTGGCGTTGGCTTATGTTTCGCTACAGTTCTGAGTACAAGTGTTTGAACTGAGCGCTTCTCTGATAGAGCAGGATCGTAAGCTCGGTGTGGCTCGCGGGCGCCTGGAGGGTAGGCAGTCCCGCCGAACGCGTGTGCTGGAATGGTTGCCTACCTCTCGAGCTCACTTCATTCATCCGCCGTGGACAAACGTCTTCCTGGAATGAAACTTGGCTTGCGGCTGTAAATGGGGAACAAACGGGGCAAACACTGCCACGACCACCTGGAGCAGCAGGGCAGCAGCCTTCCAGCAACAGTAAACTTCGTGCCACTCTCCGCCCATCCCCGGCACGGGTCCTAGCCCGGGTTTGCCTCGAGTCACGTGACCACGGCCCGCGAATCAATCCTCGCCGTTCTCTTCGCGAGTCGCGAGCGCTCCGCGGTCAGCCTACGCGACAAAGAGCAAAAGCAGTAGCAGCACAGTCTTCCCGGGGGCCCGAAATGTAATTACCGACAGGAAGTTTGGCGAGCTTGGAGCCAAACCGTCCAGCCAACATGGTGCGTGGACTCGCAGGTGTGGTGCCGTGATTGTCATGGGTGGTTGTGACGTGCGTGTCGTCTGCTGCTCATGGCGGCCTGGCCTGGGGCTCAGCTAGCAGACGCCACGCACGGTGGTGGGCGTCCTCAGGCTTCAGGCGGACTCATGGCTGCTCTCTGTCAGTGTGGGTCCGGCGAGTCCTGCCCCTGGTCCTCTAGTCTTAGCGGCGCGGGCTGCATGGTAGCCGTGCCGGCCGAGCCGTCCTGCCTAGCCACGATAACGCGTAGATTGGCAATGCAGTGATGACAGTAATCACCTTGTCCTGTGGATAGGTTTCGTCCCGCGGTGAAGTATGGAAAAGGACCCTCTGAAAGGGAGCGCTCACGCGGCTATTCCTCTGAGTGTGTCCCCGACGTATCAGGCTGTAGGTGGTGATCGCGACCGAGATCGAGACCGAGATCGGCAGAGCAAACAGGTTCGTAATCACGAGGCTTTCCTCGGATCGCCGTCGTCTGCGGGCCTACGCTTTTGTTGGCTTTCAGACGCCGTCGTTCTGAAGTAGGTCCAGCTCACATTACCTTTATTTCAGCGAACTCCTCGTTTTTGAACGATTTGTGAGTTGTAGGTCTAAAAGTAGTCGACGCTGTTTGCACGTTCGCCCCGCTTCTTGCTCTGCGTTCTCAGGAAAAGCTTTCTTTCGGGTCTCAGTCATGTACACAAATGTGAGGTTATATTGTGATAGGTCCGGGTCGAGGGGGAAGGTCTTCAATATATGTGTTTGTAGAGGAAATGCACGCAAGCTGGCCAATATCCAAATCTGAAGAACATGTCTACCTTACAAATTTATTTCTGGACTTGTTATCAAAGCATCTTTTATTCCTTTCCTTTAGCCATCCTTTTTCTGGGATAGAAAATCACTTTAGTTATGTAACAGCAGTCCTTGTATTGATCTAAGAGGAGAAGGAGGGGTGTTATGTAAGTGCATTCCTTGTTGCAGTATTTATATACTTCTGCTTTGATTTTGTCATTTAAATTTTTGAATTCATTAGTTGTAGGTTCAGCTTAATATTCAAAGTCACAAAATAAAACCCTTCTTCAGTCGCGTGTCGTGTCGTGAACTAGATGCCTTCAGACTTTTCACTCAATTGGCTCTGTTTCATTTCCTGTTCACCTTGGTTTGAGTTCTGGCTGCAGAAATGTGACCACTTAGATTACACAATATTCTGTCGGCCTTACCATGCTGTTAATTAGAAAAGACACATCTTCTAACGGCCAGCCCAGACATGAATCAGGTTGATGATCTCTTTGTCACATGACATGTGTGTGTACATTAACCATATGACCTCATTAGTATGGCAAGTCAGGCAGGAGGTTGGGTGTGTGCACTGTCTCGTGATCAGGTAGAGATGGAAGCAAAGGTGTGGAACTGAAAAAGGAAAGGAGGGATGTTGTTTGGGTTTTGGGTTCTAGTTGCACCCTACTTATCTTCCAGAGACCGACTTTGTTCCTGCAACACCTTTCCCTTGAATCCAGGAGAAAACAAGCCTGGTTCAGTAAATTCGTCACCCGAATCGCGCCACCCCAGGCCTATGGTTATCCTGGCAGGCTCCCTCCACTGGCGCCATCCCCTCCCCCGGCGCCACTAGAGGCGCCGCCCGCCCCCTGTGACGTCAACCGCTGGCCACGCTGTCACTTACGCCCCAGTCCCATCTTGTTCGCGCCGTATGGGACCGTGTCCACTGTCGGTCAAGCCGGACAGGACAGCCCTCTCAGCAAACGCGGCGATCGGCGCGATCAGCGGCGTCCTTCCCCGGGTTGAGAATTGAGAGGGGAGGGGGAGTGGGGCATGGGGGGCACGGGCCGAGGCGGTAGGGAAGGGAGACTTGTGAGAGTGAGTGCGCTGCGGTCCCGCAGCCCCCGCAGCCCGCAGTCGTGTTCAGGTTCGGCAGTCAGTGTGTTGCGCTGCAGGGTGCGAGTTCTGTGCTCTCCTGTGCTATCTTGTCGGACTCGACGGCACGGCGTTGACATAAGGCTTTAGGGGAAAACAGGCGTTACTCGTCTCTGCGATCAGGGAGGCTTGACAATGCCGATGTGCTTGCCGTCGGCTCCTGGGCCAGAGCCACAGCGATGTGGAGCAGGGTCCGCAGAGTGCGCCCCGGTCGCAGCCGCAGCCCAGACTACGTGCTAGTGCACGAGCAGCAGGGGGCTGACGTTGACGGGCATGACGAAGAAGTGAGTTGAGTATCGCTGTTCTGCTCCTCAGCTCCCTTCCACCACCTTCCACTTGTTGATGTGCCGGAGTGTGGGGTCGCGGTCTTTCTCACCTTCGGTGCTTGCGGTGTAGTACCTGCGGCAGCGAAGCCGAGGCTACCTCCGCGTTCGCAAACCGTCAGCGGGTTTTATCTTTATTGCTGAGCAGCGCAGGGAGAGACGGCTGAATAAAGAGACCCTAGCAGAAGCAGACGCCACGGAGCGGACTGGACGGGACGGGGTGACGTTTGCGGCTCGCGGCTCTGAAGTCTGGACCCACCTCTGGGCCTCTGGCTCCCACCCTGCTCCCACCCCCAACTCGGACTAGGGGTTGCTGGCGTTGCCCCTGAACTACCCTGAACCCTCGCTGATAAGGCAGGTCACCCTGGTGACTACCTCCACCGTTGTATCACACCGACCGACCCGACCCGAACGTCTCTGGTGATAACGCGAACCGATTCCGAGGGGGCGTGAAATCAGCCGCTCGATCAATGGCTGGGTGAAAACAAAAAAACCCAATGAGTGTCATCTTCTTGCGTGTAAGAGTGCTGGCTGTGCTCCGGCTCGCCCCCGCGGGGTTTGGGCCTTGCATGCGTGTGACTATTGCGCATCGACGCATACATAACCTCTTCTGTTGTGTGTATCTTTTGTTTGGGTCGTAGTTATTTTGCTGTGCAACTCGTTCTCTGTGGATGGGCTGCTCAAATTGGAATCAGCGCGATGATATAAGGCGAAATTTGTGTGGGTGACCCCCCGGCTTCTCCCCTCTTTGAATAATTGCATCGCGTATTTAACATTTGCTGTCATTGTGGGTTACATAACCTCCGTGTGTCAAGCATCTGTTTTCAAATGTCATGTCCTCTCTATTTTTGACATGAATGCATCCATCCATCTTCTTCTTGAAAATTAGAAATATTGCTTTGGGTCTCATTCTGTGTATACCTTGACAACTAAAAATATAAATTCTCACCTAGTTTTGCTGTATGCATCTATTGCAAATATTGTTTCTCATTGCATAGACTCAATATTGTCTCGCCATCAGTTGTAGCTTTCATAGGATGTAGTGTGGAATACTTTTCATCCCCACACTTTTAATGAATTGTATTTGTCGCATATGCATGTTATAAATACCTACTTATCAATGTATCTAATATCCTCTTTTTCATGTTTTCTTTTGTGCAGAACACTGCCAACGGAAATCAACACCGCAACTTTTCCGTAAGCTCAGATGATGACATGATTGACATAACGACCACGGGAACAGTAACTGAGCGCTCCATTCACTATGATGAGCCTGGGTTGTCCCATTGTAAGTATAATACAATATTTACCAGTTGTAAGAGCTGCATATATCATGTCGCCCACTGCAACCTAGAAATGGAAGCTTTGTTTAAAATAAATTTAAATGCAATGCTTGAGACAAGAGTGAAGCATTCTAATTCAGAATAATATGATTAATTGGAGGATACAAATCCATTTTAAGTGTGAAATCCCTAGTTCCTAATGACACTTTTGTGGTTTCCCATCGCTCATAATCAGTTTCATTGTTCATGTAGAGTAGGTTCTACACGTGCAATCCAATCTAACCTTAACTAAAGTTGCATGACATCAGAGCATAATTTTGTGCTCCTGCTTTCCCATGCCATATGCTTGCCCTTCTCCCTCTTGGGTTTCCCCTTTTGGTATCTGTAAATACAGGGTGGTCCAGGACCTTTTGTACAAACTTTCAGGGTTGGTAGAGACCACTGTGGGGATCAATTTGAGATAGGACACTTGGGGTCGCATACAACTTCTTAAGGAGTGACAGGACTTTTTGTGTTGCGCCTAGGAGGTAGGCAGTTGACGCTACCGCATCATACCAACGCATATCATGGGTTGCTTAATGTACAGGCGCTGAAAGCTGAATGTTCGATTAGAGACGCCAGATTAATTCTTTTTCTCTGATGTGCGGTTGCCGCTCGCCAGTGTCGCAGCTTTGAAAGGCCACGTGATTGTACTCACCACTAAGTTGCCAGTCTCTCGAATTTTCTGGTGAATGTTTTGAAACCGTCCAGTGTCGAGTTGAACATGGTTAGAAACCGCAATCGGTACTGTCGAGCTACTTCACGCGCATTCTCGTCTGTAAGGCCGTACACAAAATGCGTGTCCGTTAATTAGTGAACGGCAAATCGTTGCATCTTGACAGACAATCGAAATCAATCGAAGCAATTGACGACTGACGCCGAAGTAATTGGGTTACTAAGCGTGAGGATCGGATGCGGCTGGAAGTCGACGCTGGGTTAAGGTTGCAGCCAAAATTCTGTTTGCGTCTGCTATGCGTGACAAGCCCCTGAAAGGCGAAGGTAGGTAAACGTCAGGCCTGGAAGAGAAGTCGCCGTTTTTTGTCGGTGCTAGCGAACTTTCCCTTGCAATTAAGACACGTCAAGTTCTATTTTGACGTCGTTGATTAATTTTTTGTTTTCCGAAGAAAAAAAATTAATCTCGCGCCCTTTACCGAATATTTAACTCTCAACGCCTGTTCAGTAGGCAACCCATGATGCGTTGGTGTAATGCGGTAGCGTCAATTGCCTACCCTCCAGGCGGAACACGAAAAGTTCTGTAGCTCCTCTAGGAGACGTCTGCGACCCCAAGTGTCCTATCTCATATTGATCCCCAAAGTGGTCTCTACCACCCCTGAAAGTTTGTACAAAAGGTCCTGGACTACCCTGTATATTCCTTTACTTCCCATGGTTTTTCATTCCCTTTCTCTCATTTTTTTTTCCAAGTACCTGGTGTAACATACTGCATGGGAGATGGTGGAGGTGAGTGGCTTTGCTGTCTTTGTTCCCTTTTCCCTTTTTTTCCCTCGCTTAGCTAATTTGGCTATGGTAACACATATGTCCGATTTTACATTGGTCTCATTGTGTGAGTTCCAATGGCATGTGAATGTTTGTGATGCATGCAAAATACTTTTATATGTACCAGCATCAATTTGAAGAACAACTGAATAAATTGATCATTTTTTAAATGTTTCGTTGTTACTTTTTAATTTTTGAATGACATTGTCTGCAGGGATTTGTTACGTTCCAAGCTAAATATTTCTTCTGCTTTGCAGTTTCTTCAGATACAGATGAAATCCCCGGCATTGGCCAGTATGATGATTTCCACACAATTGACTGGCAAAGGGACATTGCCAGAGACCGCATGCGTCATAGATACATTGTCAAAAGAAAACAAAATTCTCTATTTGACTTAGTTAAAGGAGCCCATGACGCATGGTCAGGATGGGTTTGTGTACTCCTGGTAGGGCTAGCCACTGGTGTTGTGGCTGGTGTCATTGACATCGGAGCATCATGGATGTCAGATCTGAAGCATGGCATCTGCCCACAAGCATTTTGGTTCAATCGTGAACAGTGCTGTTGGTCTAACAATGAAAGTACAGTGAGTTTGGACCTTGGCAATTGTTCGCAGGTGAGCTGAAGATACAATAATTTCTCAAGACATCTCACTCTCAAGTATTCTTGGTATACATTAATTTCTTGTTTTGTTTATTGTCCAGTGGTTGACATGGTCTGAAGTCCTCGGACAATCGAGGGAAGGCGCTGGCGCCTATATTATAGCATATCTTATGTATATAGCATGGGCACTTTTATTTGCATCACTTGCTGCAGCGCTAGTCAGAATGTTTGCTCCATATGCATGTGGTTCTGGTATTCCAGAGGTAAAATTAATTTTTATGCTTTCAAGAAGGTGGTGATGTTTTGAAGTGTTGAAATCTGTGAAAATGTATTTTTGCTTCAGATCAAGACTATCTTGAGTGGTTTCATCATCAGAGGTTACTTAGGAAAGTGGACTCTAATTATAAAGTCAGTGGGTATTATGCTATCAGTATCTGCTGGTCTCAGTTTAGGGAAAGAAGGTCCCATGGTTCATATTGCCTGTTGTATTGGTGAGTGTATTTTCTTTAATTATTTATATTTTACTTTTGTAACTTGTCAGGAAAACCAGTATTATTGCTGACTGCATGTATTCCAGGAAATATTCTTTCTTACCTTTTCCCCAAGTATGGGAGGAATGAGGCCAAAAAAAGGGAAATATTATCTGCTGCTGCTGCAGCTGGTGTATCTGTAGCTTTTGGTGCACCCATTGGTGGTGTTCTCTTCAGTTTGGAAGAGGTGTGTTTTACCTATCTTATTATTATTTCACTTAGTATGGTCCATATACTAATTTCTTTTGAATGATTTCCATTGTTCCCTTTAGGTCAGTTATTATTTTCCTCTGAAGACATTGTGGAGGTCTTTCTTTTGTGCTCTTGTGGCTGCATTTGTGTTACGCTCCATCAATCCATTTGGCAATGAGCATTCTGTGCTGTTTTATGTTGAGTACAGCAACCCATGGATCTTCTTTGAACTTGTTCCATTTGTTGGTCTAGGGATCATTGGGGTAAGTACGGGGCACTTAAGTATTGCTCTTGACCACATGTTCACATGCTCATGATTAATATTTGTGGTCTCTTGAAGGGTGTCATTGCTGCAATATTTATTCGAGCTAACCTGTATTGGTGCAAGTACCGCAAGACATCAAAACTTGGCCAATACCCAGTTACTGAAGTTTTGGTTGTGACAGCAGTTACTGCTGTTCTTGCTTATCCAAATCCGTACACTCGCATGAGTACCAGCGAACTGATCTACTTGCTCTTCCGCAAATGTGGTGTCACCAATTTGGATGATCTATGGTAAAACCTATTGCATTTGTTGTTTATACAGTAAATTTTCTTCATCGTATCACGTTAATGTATTGAATGATGTGTTGCAGTGACTACAACCGCAATTTCACCGATGTTAAATCCCCCATTGATTTGGCCCCAGCAGGCCCTAAAGTTTACAGAGCCATGTGGCTGTTGGTACTTGCTCTCATCTTCAAACTGGTGATGACTGTCTTTACATTTGGTATGAAAGTGCCTTGTGGACTTTTTATACCATCGCTGTGTTTGGGAGCCATTGTGGGCCGGATTGTTGGCATTGGAATGGAGCAGTTGGCATATAATTACCCAACCATATGGATGTTTGGGGGAGAGTGTTCCACAGGCAAAGATTGCATCACCCCAGGGCTGTATGCAATGGTTGGGGCTGCTGCCGTTCTTGGTGGTGTCACTAGAATGACAGGTAGGGATCTACATTTACATCAGTAAGTGTATCTGGTTAAGTTTAGTTTTCATACTTTATTTAATTACAATTTGCTTCCTGCAGTGTCTTTGGTGGTCGTCATGTTCGAGTTAACTGGTGGTGTGCGATACATTGTTCCACTAATGGCAGCAGCAATGGCCAGCAAATGGGTGGGTGATGCCTTAGGCAGTCATGGTGTCTATGATGCACACATCAATCTAAATGGATATCCATTTTTGGATAGTAAAGAAGAATTTGCCCATACATCTCTTGCAGCTGATGTTATGCAACCCAAGTAAGACCTTGCTATTAGTATCGGAATTGATGACACATATTTAAGAAGAAGTCCTTACTATATATTAAATTTACAGGCGAAATGAGACATTGAGTGTCTTGACTCAAGATTCCATGACAGTCGAGGATGTCGAGGTTATGATGAAGGAAACTGAGCACAATGGTTTTCCTGTGGTTGTGTCACGTGAAAGCCAGTATTTAGTTGGATTTGTGCTTCGTAGAGACCTAAATTTGGCTCTGGGTATGTAAATTTTTGAATTCAATTTTTTTACATAGATTTCTTGTAGTTCAGAATAATATGTTTTATCCTTGTTATCATTTTAGCACAAGCTCGACGAACCGTAGAAGGCTTGAGACCAAATTCATCGGTGCTGTTCACAAGTAATCCTCCAAATCAGACATCTCAGCCAGGAAGTTCACCACCCCTTCAACTTAAAAATATTCTTGATATGGCTCCTATAACAATAACAGATCAAACACCCATGGAGACTGTTGTTGACATGTTCCGCAAACTTGGTTTGAGACAAACACTTGTTACACACAATGGGTATGTAGATTTGATATATTTTCAACTATTTTATTATGCCTTTGTACCTAAATTTTATTCATCATGCTTTGCTCTGTGATCAGACGTCTATTGGGTGTAATAACCAAGAAGGATGTACTGCGCTATGTCAAACAAATGGACAACGAAGATCCCAATAGCGTTCTTTTCAACTGAAGTTTGCTGTTATTACTACTACTACTTGCCTGGTGGACCCAGTGGATGACTGTGATGAAGCAACAGGTCTCCTCATTCACTAATTACTGGAGTGTTAATGATATGAGGATACCAGCTATAGTTGTAATAAGTTGTTATTAATCCTCAATAGCTTTTTATTGTACTATTTTGAGTGATGTCAAATGCTTGCAGTGAATGCAAGGAAGTTGTTTTATAATGAATGCATCGTATTGGTGATCTGTCAGAACTGAATGAATTGTATAGTGAAGACAATTTTAGAGTATCTTAGTGTGTTCTTGTTCTTTTTTAATCTAATTGAATGATTTTGCAAGGAAAATGAAATTTACTGTCCATAGATTATTTAGTAGTGTCCAAGTATATTCTTGTTCTTAAACATTTTTAAAGCCTGCTGCAGTTGAAAATGCTAAGCAGCTTTTAAAGTTTTATTTGGCATACTAATAGTGTTTAATGAAATTTTTATTTTTCAAACTCTCATAATTTTACAGTTTGTACTGCAATATATTTCAGAGCAGGAAGAATGTTTCCCTAAATTATGATTTTTTTTGTCTTAAATTTTCTCTTTGCATTTGCTTGTGTGAGATGTAGAAGAAAATGTTCTGTGGTGCGTCTTCCTGCGAGTTCTGTGTGGTTTTCTTCTTGCCAGACCTGATAGTAGATGACATGTAATTATGATTTATTTGAAATTTGATGTTTGTGCTATGCATGATCTTTCCTAGTGACATTCTATTATCAGATGTGGTGCTGGCAACCACACATTTGTTGAGAACTATGTGTACTCTCTTGTCATACTGAAGACAAAATAATTTATATCAAATGATTTATGATTTTATATATGTATATGGTGTACGTAAGGATGAGGTGATCTGTATTAATTGTGTCTTCAAGTGAAAGTTGGAAGACTTTTTTTTTCTTTATAAAAAGCAAAAAAACAGGTTTTACTTGTAATATTTTAAATCAACTGTCTCATTTTACAGATATAAGTTTGTAACATTTTCCTTCTCATTTTATCATAGCTGTACCACTATCTTTTGTGAAAAACGGTCACAAATTCTTTCATTTTACCCCCAAACATTTGGATACCAAGTGATCAAACTAGGGAAGAATAGCAACTGTATTATGCCCTAATAAAAATAATAATTCCTAGAATTGTGTTATTTTTTCAATTCTCCTGCCCCCACTTCCTTAATGCTGCTGTTGGCAGCCCTTGCTCGTAATGCCCTAGTCATGCATTCATGCATGTATCGAAAGGCGAGCGCGCATTATCATTCAAACACCGTTAGCTCCTCCCCTATCGTGAAATACTGATTCGGGAGGGGCACCTCGGCACCTGTACCTGCTCCCGTCTTGTGTCCAAGCGCCAGGGAAGAAAAGTGTTCTGTTCTTCCTGGGCAGGGCCAGGCCAATTTCGGAGCAGCTTTGCCCTCGAATGAGCCTTCCAAGGCCGTTCCATTTTTATCTCCGAACGCTAACAGACGAAACGGCAGGGGCCCCGCTGTCCAAGACGAACCGATCCGATCCGGACCCGAGCGTCAAGCAGAAGGGGAAAGAAAAGCGTGGGGTGAGTGCGCACTTTCGCTTTCATCCGTAATTTCCTTCCAGCCGCGCCCAGGCCCACAGTCGGTGCTGCGGCGGGGCGTGGTGGGGCGGGGATCCGCCGTGCTCCGCCCCGTCCCCATGCTGCCCCAATTTCGTCGCGACTGTCTCGGCCCGTGGAAGTGGTTTCTTTGAGGTTATGTGTGGTCGTGTAAACAAAAGCGTGGCGTTGACTAATTGTCACGCCTGCGCCAGTCCCAGGCGTCGGAGGAGGGAGTGGAGACCGCCAAAATTCAAATTCCCAAAGCTATTGTGATGTGGCTGTTCGCCTTTGAAGAGAGTGGCGCTGAAATCTAGTGAGGTGCAAAAAGTCCGAACCGAGAGGGGGAATGACCTTTGAACGATCATGGCTCACTTCTGGGGCGCATCGTCCTCACCGCAAAAACTGAGGAAGGCAAGCTAAGAGACAAGCACTTGGCTTCAGATAATATAATCGAGGAGAAACGCCACTTTGCAAAGGAGTGTACCGGGCCTGCTGGCCATTGGCGCCAGATAAGTTGCCTGCCCTGCCAGGCGGGAAGTGCCTGTGGAGTACGCGTAAAGCGGGGAAGGAGGGGAGGGGGGACACTATCGACACGCCTTCTCAATAACAAACGCATTTCGTACAAAAGGAATAGCAACACTGAGGTTGGACTTCGTCAACACGTTTCGTACGCGAGTATCTCGCAGATCGCGAACACAACAACGCTAGGTGGGGGTGGGGTGGGGGCAGCCTTGGGCGCCGTAGGAAACTCCGCAGGCGCCGGTCCGTCATCATCTCACGGCAGGGCTGGGCAGCTGCGGGCAGCTGTGCGCAGCTGTAGCCAGGCAGCTGGGCACGAGTCAAGTGGCGGAAGTTAGGCAGTCACGACTCTGACTCTGGCCGAACCCGTCTGACTCCGGCGTACGCGCGGCTTCGAAAAATAACGAACGCCAGTGTGAATTATATCGGCTGTGACGCCTCAGCAGACCACGCCCTGAGCTGTGCCGTGTGCGTGTCGTTGGCGTGCCGGGGAGTCCAGCGCGGTGCGCAGCCTGTGCGCAGCACGCATCCTGTGCGCAGCACGCAGCCTGTGCGCAGCACGCATCCTGTGCGCGGCACGCAGCCTGTGCGCAGCACGCAGCCTGTGCGCAGCACGCAGCCTGTGCGCAGCACGCATCCTGTGCGCAGCTCGCAGCCTGTGCGCAGCACGCAGCCTGTGCGCAGCACGCATCCTGTGCGCAGCACGCAGCCTGTGCGCAGCTCGCAGCCTGTGCGCAGCACGCAGCCTGTGCGCAGCTCGCAGCCTGTGCGCAGCACGCAGCCTGTGCGCAGCACGCAGCCTGTGCGCAGCTCGCAGCCTGTGCGCAGCACGCAGCCTGTGCGCAGCTCGCAGCCTGTGCGCAGGTTGCGCAGCGTACGTGGTTTGGGCGGCCGATGTCTTCTTCTTCCTCTCTGCGGCGGCGGCGTTCGTTTGCGATCGAGTTGTCAAACGAGACAATGAGTCAGGGGCAGGCGCGGCGTAGTTGCGGCTTTGAAAAAGCGGCTCGCCAGACATACATGACCATACCCAGCCAGGCAGCCAGGCGTGGCCAGGCGCTGCCGGGCCGGTGGCCTGTGCTGCCCGTGTCCTGCCTTGGCCTGCCTGCCGAGCAGTCAGCAGCCCCGCTGAGCGCCGCCCGCCCAGGAGAGGCTTTGAACCCGGATTCGCGACCGCGAGCCCTGTCTGTCCCTGTCCCACCCGGGCCGGCCTCCGCCCTGCATTTATCCTGCCTCTTGTCGGATCGAACTTCCTCGTCACCCGCGAACCGCACGAATGTCGACGCCGAGCGCCTGCGGGTTCCAGGGTAGGCCAGCCCGCACGACACGTGTGCATGCACAAGCCGCAGTTGCCTACCCGGCAGGCGCTCGGGCCTCCTCTTCTTAAGAGGGTGCCAGCCACCCGTGTCCTCTTGGGGCTGCCTGGGCCTGGCCTCCCAACTAGTCCTCGTAGCGCCGTTCGATAGTACTGCGTCGACGGCAGATGGGGCAAATTCGAGGGGCAAACCACTGGCAAAATCATGTGGACAAAGGTCGCCAAGTAACGATGAATTCACGCTAAAATCATGTGAAATCGCGAAAAGTCTCGCAAATCCCCCGAAATCAGCTGCAATCCGTCGTTCGACTTCTCGCGTAGTCACGCAAAATCTTCCAAAGTCAGGCAAAACTTTGTGAAATTTCGTCAAATCTCGCAAAACGAATCAGGTGAAGTCAGGTGAAATCATGCGTAATCTTTAATCATGTGTACAAAAAATAGGGGAGTGGTTCGCCCCGCGGGCAAATTTTCCCCATCTGAGGGGCTGCTTGCCTCGTCTTTTCCATACTTGTGCAGAACCACCACTTTCACCCCCGTCCCCGTGTTCATTTCATTGTTGGTGTAATATGATTCTTCGAGAAGCACTCAGCGTTGCGTTGACTCAGTGCCAACTCCGCTACCATTTTTGTATTCCCAATCCCAAGTTGTTTTTTTTTTTAACTTAGTCGAAGTCACGGGGTGTCGCTAACAAATTCGCTTTGCTGCATCAAGACAAACATTCCAAATCTGAACACCGTCCGTTCCTGTTTTTTGCCCTGCTTCCCGTTCGCACAGACCGGGCCTGCTTTGAATTATTGGCACCTGCGCTCATTATCCTCTTAAACTTCAATGAAAAAGCGTGCTGTACAAGAAGCCGGGAGGCTGCCTGCGAGGTGTGATGCAGCATGAGAATGAGAGGAGACGACATGGTTTGACGTGTAGCTCGCCTGCAGCCGCCCCGCTCTGAGACTGCCTGTTGGGTGCGATGCAGCAGGAGAGGAGACGACATAGTTTGACGTGTAGCTCGCCTGCAGCCGCCCCGCTTGCTCGCCTTTGTACGCTCTCGGCCTCTCGGCAACAGCTTGGCGGCATGGCACCGTGTTCATTAGATAGTCCCTTTGCATCCTCGTCCCGCCTGCCCCCCTCGGCCCGAGCCGGTCTGGTCCTGGTACGTTGGTACAGCTAAAGGCTTCCACGGTGCACCGCGCGGGGCTGCGCGGGGCTGCGCGGGGCTGCGCGGGGCTGCGCGGGGCTGCGCGGGGCTGCGCGGGGCTGCGCGGGGCTGCGCGGGGCCCTCGGGGGCCCTCGGGGGCCCTCGGGGAGGGGACCCCGCACACAGTCACGACGCCAGAAGCGCCCTGCACGGCCGCCGCACCGCGCCACCGCACACCGTCCGAATCTGCCCTGGTCATCGCAGGTCGCAACACAGATACACCGGCAATATATGTAAGGCGCATACGGGGACGTGTGGAAGGAGGGCCGACGGCTGCTGTGCGCCGCTGTGCGCCGCTGTGCGCCGCTGTGCGCTCATTGGCCAGGCCGCGGTGGCGCCGACGGCTGCTGCCTCGTCACGGGGCCAGAGGGCGGCTTTTATGCCGGGGCGCCTCTGCAAGTCGTGTTATAGAAGCGCGAATCGCTTACAGAAATGCGCTCGCCATGGAGATGAGCGGCGCATCGTCGGCGACGTAAAGGGCGTCGGTGTCCTCTGAGTGTCCTGGGGGAGAGAGAGAGAGAGAGAGAGAGAGAGAGAGAGAGAGAGAGAGAGAGAGAGAGAGAGAGAGAGAGAGAGAGAGAGAGAGAGAGAGAGAGAGAGAGAGAGAGAGAGAGAGAGAGAGAGAGAGAGAGAGAGAGAGAGAGAGAGAGAGAGAGAGAGAGAGAGACAGACAGACAGACAGACAGACAGACAGACAGACAGAGAGAGAGAGAGAGAGAGAGAGAGAGAGAGAGAGAGAGAGAGAGAGAGAGAGGCCGCGTCTGGTAGAAAGGCACACGCTCATTGTGTGGCCATCGGGCCCGATGCGATCGGGTCCCACCCGACCAGAGTTGCCAGAGTCCTGTATCTGGATGTGTAACGGGCTGCTGCTGCTGCGGCAGCGGCGGCGGCTGCTGGCCGGTGGTGCCCCTGCTCCTGCTCCCCACCCCCTCCTGCCGCTGCCGGCCACTCCTCCCTCACCTCATACTCCTCTCCACCTGTTTTTCTTACCCCCCCCCTTCCCCCGCGCCTCCCACTGTCCGCGACCACGACCCTTCTCTACTACAACACACACACACACACACACACACACACACACACACACACACGCCCGCTGCCGCCCCGCCCCCCGCCCGGTCGCACAGGTACCACACCTCGGAGCCGAGCGTCCCGTCCCGGCCCAGCCAGAGCGCTGTGCTGAGCCGTGCTGAGCGGATAGGACCAGAGAGAGCATTGCCTGCCATTGCCCAGCCAGAGCCGCATCCCGGACCCGACCCGTCCCGACCGGACCCCGCTGGACCGGACCGGACCGAGCTTCAAACGCACCTCGCGTCGACGTTGGGACGGACCGCGGCGCGTCTTCGTGTTCGCGAACAGAGACTGAGAGAGACGCGCGATCGGCGTGCTGCGCGGCACGAGTGCGGCACGCGTGCGCCACACGACACGACCCGGCAACGTGTCCGGCACGCGTGCGCCCCCCGCGGCGCGCGACCCTTTCCTTTGCAGCAGTGTGTCTCTGGAGGTGTCGATTATTAACCACGGAGCCCCCTCCCAGCAGCGTTGTCTAAATAGTGCGTCAGTGTGCGTGTGTGTGCGTGTGTGTGCGTGTGTGTTATCCACCGCAGCTCCCCAGCACTACCTCCGCAGCAACATCGACGATATTTTTACTTTCTGAATCCCCCCTCCCCCCTACAAAGAATAAAAGAAGAGGTAATCTCTCTGAAATGCATCCAGAAATCGGACAGGTTCCCAGTGGTTCCCAGGCCCAGGTCCCCCCCCCCCCCCCCCCCCCCCCGCCGGCCTGTCCCAGCCCGGCCCGGTCCGGGTTGTTGGCCGATACAGGACGACAGTATCGTTGCCTGGTCATTAAAATGCAGCGCAAATTGGCGGGGCGGCATCTGTTCTTGTCGCCTGCCGTCGCAATCTCGGCTGGCAGCGCGGCCCCGCCCAGCCCCGCCTGGACCCTGCACGGGGGTCACTACCACACCACGGCAACCAGAACCACATCGTCTTAAAGTTATTGAGAGTCTTTCCGTTGTTTTCGCGATAATGCTCGTCGCCGCTGCTCTTTGCGCTGCGCTTTCTTTTTCAAGAGGCGAAAGAAAACGAGATGAGCACAGAGCTGCCGATGAACCCGTGTAGCAGCGCCCCCCCCCCCCCCCCCTAGACTAGATCCCCTAGGTCCCCTAGGTCCCCTAGGGCCCCGAGCCGAGCTGAGCCTGGCCGAGCCGAGCTCGCGCGCCTCACGGCGGCGTCTTGTCTCGAACGTGCCGAGGCCCCCGCGGCCCCCGCGGCCCCCGCAGCCCCCGCGCACTCTGCGGCACGCGCATTTGTTCTTGTCTTCATTTCTAGAGGGAAGTCGAACGGTCCTCACGATCGCGGAAATTTAGCTTGCAAGGTATAGAGCGGGACGTGAGGTGCATTGGACGGTCAGCGGCATGCGCGGCCAGCGTCCACTCCGTGGGGCCCGGAGGCGCGGGGGCCTTTGGCCACTCCGCGGAAGTAAGCACATTATGGGGTTTATCGGCGGCCCAAAGCGTGCGAGCATAGGTCACTTGGTAAACGCGGGCCGGGCCGGACCAGGCCGGGCCGGACATGGGACCTAGAGGACAGGGCAGGGAGGGCTCGGCCGGGCTTCGGTTTCGGCTATCGCCGTCATGCACGGCTTCCTTATCGCCGTCCTGGCACGGCCAGCTCATCCACACCCGCGTCGCGGTGCCACTCCCCCAGCCGCCACAGGGCCCTTCCGGGTCCCTTCGGGTCCCTTCCGGGTCCCTTCCGGGTCCCTCCGGCCCTTCGGGTCCCTCCGGGTTCCTCGTCCTCCACGGCCACTCCACGGCCCCAAGATTTTCGCCCCCCTCTTGAAAACTGCCCGAATGTCCCCGCGGCGCGGCCTATAATTAGGATAAGATTCACAAAAATTACGTCCCCCCCCCTTTCCCCCCTCAAATAAAAAAACCTAAACTGAGAAGTAAAAAACAGAGGTTCGCTGAAAGGAAAGTGCCATATCTTTGGCGATTCGTTCTTAGGCTGTTTGTCGGTGCTAAAAGTGAAACGCAGGACCCAGCAGGCCCTGCCCTGTAGCCTGCAGGTCACCGCGTCACCGAGCGGGACGCTCCCCGCGGTGGACAAATTCATCAATCGTTCGTCGTTTTTTGGGTGCTTTTTTTTGCGTCCCGGGTAGCGACAGATTTAATAGTTTATTTCGAGGCGGCGGATCGCGCAGAGCGGCGAAGTCATCATGCAGCTGCCCCCGCCCCCGCGCGTGGGAACCCGCGTCTCAGAGGAGAACCGTAGGATTCTCTGCCCGAATTCTAATACTGGTCTGAATGCGAAAGCGAACCCAGGGCGAGGGTGACGCGGGGAGGGCGGCCGACGAGCTCGGGGGAAGCACCCCACACCCCACGCGTCGTGCCGCCGGTCGCCGGGGCCGACCCGGTCGCCGACGTGGACGTGGCCCGGCCATGCCGCCGGCCCGGCTATACTGTTTTTGCCAAGACCAGCTGGTCGTGTTGTCAGTTCGACACGAGCCCCCCCCCCCCCCTGCGGCCCTAGTCTTCCCCCTCCTGCAGCACAGCGTACTGCATACGCCGCGATAACAGCTGTTATCAGTGACGTCACCTGTCGCTGCCCTCTCGGCTGCTGCCCCCGGCGCGCCCAACCCCCCAGCTGCCCTCCCGGCACTGCCCTCGGGGCTGGCCGTCCCCGTCCCGTCCGCGGTCGTCCGCCGGCCCCCCGGCCCCCGGCCCCCGGCCCCCGGCCCCCGGCCCCCGGCCCCCGGCCCCCGGCCCGCCCTGGGCCGGCGCGGTCCGGTCCGGTCCGAGTCTACCGGCCGTCTGGCCTGGCAGTGCCTGGCAGATGCTGGCAGTTTGGCGTGGGGCCGCGGACCGAACAGAACACAGCACCGCCACCACCACTCGGCGTACAGGAGCCGCGAGACGCGACGCGACGAGGCAGCCGAGCGCAGCAGCCAGCCAGCCGGTCCGGTCCGGTCCGACATAAGTGTGCAAGTGTCGCCGCCGCACAAGCGTTAACCGCAGAGCAGAGACTTGCATCGCGGAGCGCCGCCGCGCGGGTCAGCGGCGACAACGAGTTCAATGGACCGTCGTGTAGGGACGTCTTCCCAGCCGGCCGCCTCCTCTCCTCCCCCTTCCAGCCGCGGCCTGCGGACTCAGTAGTGCGGGGAGCTGTGCTGCACGGTGCTGCGCGGTGTGTCTGAGTGTGTGCGGGTACGAGCCCGGATCTCGCGACGCGACGTGTCCCAAAACGCGCCCGAAAATTCCCTGGTGGTTCGCTCGCCCCCTGCTGGCCCTGTCCGTGTCCGCGTCAGCGCGGCCGAGCGCGGTCACCACGGCGCCGAACACCAACGCCCTTTTCTGCAAACCCACCACCACTACCTCCCTCAGCAGGACCGGCCTGCCAGGACCGCCGCCGCCGGGGCCGCCGCCGGCGAGCCGCGCCGCCATGAACGACGGCCGGGTGTCGTCCGCCCTGGTGCCCCGTGGGAGCGCCGCCGCCACCGCCAGCGACCGCCGCCAGCAGGGCCTGCATCACCAGGCGCACGCCATCAAGAACACGGAGGCCGTGAGCGCCGTCAGCATGCTTCAGAACTCGATGGCCGCGCTGCAGCGCATGGAGGACCTCCGCCTGGACGAGGACGTCGACGACGACTTGGAGCCGGCGCGCGTCACGGCGCTGGTAGCCGAGAGCCTGGGGCTGGAGCCGCAGAGCAGTGCCGAGGTGACGGCCCTCATGCGCGAGTCCCTGGCCGTGGCCGAGCGCCTGGCCGCCGCCTCCCTCATGACCTCGGTCGCCGCCCGCCGCCGCCTGCAGGCCCGCTCCATCGAGCTCAACGCGGGCAGCCACTGCGGGGACCCCGAGGAGTACGTCCCGCCCCGCGCCCTGCTCCTCTACCTCGTGCGGTAGGTGTCGTCCTCGTTGAGCTCGGACAGTGAGACAGTTGGGCCTCATGCCGGACTTCCCCAGCTGCGGAGCGGAGCGGCAACACCGATCCGTCAGTTTCAGATTGTAACGGAAGGGAAGGGAACGGTACGGAGGGGCGGAGCGGGGTTCAACTGGGCTCGGCCCGTCCCGGCAATGCCGCTCGTATGCGCTTTGAGTTGAGCCTTGTTATCGAGTGCACTAGACGTCCATCTCCGTGATGTGCCGGATCGGGCCGGATCGGATCGGATCGAGGCCGGGCCGGCACTCCGGCTCGTGGACAGGAAGGAAAGCGGCATGGAAACTTCCACTGACACGTGTCACTCTGCCGTACCCGGTGCCCTGGCGTGTGCCCTGGCGTGTGCCCTGGCGTGTGCCCTGCATGTGCCCTGGCGTGTGCCCGGCCGTGCCGTGAGATGCTGCATGGCCTGAGGCTCAGCGGCCGCGGCCCGGCTCCGGACCCTCAAAACGCGTACAATCCACTCCCCTTTCGGCCGTCCGTGGACTTTCTACCTTCCAAAGTGGCCGGCCGGCTGGTGCTCGCTGCTCACGCGCGCTGTTCCTGTCCTGTCGCATCAGCACCGCCTTGTACTTGTGACCGGCTTACTGTTGCGGAAAAGTCGATTCCACTCTGTGTGTCTTCGGAGAGTGCATCGATGTTTGTTTGTGTGTGTGTGTGTGTGTGTGTGTGTGTGTGTGTGTGTGTGTGTGTGTGTGTGTGTGGTTCGCCACGTGAGCTCGTTGCCATTAGCAACACCTTGTGGCAACACCCGCAGGCCCGCAGGCTATTTGCACCGCACCACACATGAAGCGCTGGCATTAAGTCACGTGACGTGAGGACGTGTAGTGCGTTCGAGGGGTCCCACGCTTTTCTAAATCACAACAAACCAACAACAGAAAAGTAAAGAATTGAAATAAAAAAATTAACGCAAAAAATGAAAGAAACTTTTTAAGGCAGCATATTAATGCTAAGCCTTCTAACAGTCGTTGTTTTAGGTTGTTTTTTGAAATCAAAAGGACATAAAAATATAAGCAATAAAAATGACAGAGAAGTCTGGAAAAAGTAGAATCTGAGTTGACGGGGAACCCCTCGCACCACATGGGGTGCTTTTGCAGTGCCCTGAGCGCCCCACGCCCCCCGGCCATGGAAGTGGACAGTCTATTTGGATTATCTCGCGTATTGTCGTTCTCTTTCTTCCCGTATAACGCCGTGAACTTTGGCTGCGATGACAGCGCTGCTCCTCCTGTGGCGATGTCGCGTATCTCGACGTCCATCTCTCTCTCTCTCTCTCTCTCTCTCTCTCTCTCTCTCTCTCTCTCTCTCTCTCTCTCTCTCTCTCTCTAGTAGTGACGCAGGGGAAAATTCGCAAAACGCCCGCGGACGTGTGTCTTGTGGTCGCGTGAGTCGCTGGCCCCCCCTGGCCCAGGTCCGGCCGGGTCCCTGTCCCTCCGGCTGCACCTGGAGCTGCTGCTGCTGCTGCTTCTGCCAACCCGGCAGGCGCGGATACAAGGGGGGGGGGGCAAACCCCCTTTGGCCCCCCCCCCCCCCAAGATGCTACCAAGGCGGGCGCCTGAAATTTAGGCAACCCGCCGAACTTTTTGCCTGTCAGTAGGCAAAAAGTGGTACATTGCCCCCCCCACAAGTGGCTCCTGGATCCGCGCCTGCAACCCGGCTTATCTCTCTGCGCGCCTTCTTCGTCTTGCTCACGCGTCGTTCTTGATCTCACTTTCTCCACAAACGCCGGCGGACAGCCTTTTGGATCGGGCGCCCGCATCCCGCAGCCGGCGGGGTCCGTCCGTATACGACGGGACGCAAGTGTTCGGATCGGCGGCTTGGTCGGGAGCGGGAGGCGCTGTCCGATGATTCAGCGCGGCCGCTGTGAGGTGGCCGTCGTCGCCTGTAGGGCCATCACCAGGACCTCCCCCGCCTCGACGTTGCGTCACATCTTGACACCCCTCCCGAATCTGCATCAAGGAAAGGGGCGGGGGGAGGGGTCTCGGTGGGGCGTCGGCGGGGGCCTCGGCGGTGGGCGTCGCGGCGCGGACATTGGCCGCAGTCGGCCACCACCACCGTCGCCGCCGCCGCCGCCGCCGCCGCCGCCGCCGCCGCCGCCGCCGCCGCCGCCGCCGCGGACGTAACTCCGTGAATAGCGCTCATAGTCCTAGCCGGCCACGACGGCCACTGACCGTATCGCAGACTAGTAATGAAGGCGAGGGGAGGGCTTCGCCGTGGCTTCCGCGTGTTGAGTCATTTCTATCGGAGATACTGGTCGCGCTTTGTCGCTCCTGGCGTGGCGTGGCGGGGCGTGCCATCATGCCAGGACTGACTGGGGGGGCCGCGCCCAACTCCATCCCCGAAATTACTGGCAGATCGCCCGAAAAACTATCCGGCTACACCATCCTACGGGCGCAGCAGGCTAGGCGGTGCGCGGCAGGGCGGCAGCCGTATTATAATGTGGGCCCGTCGCCCATCAGCGTGAGGTCTTTGATCCCTTCGTTTAGCTCACTTGCCGCGATATGTCAGCTCCAGCCGCGGAAGGTGGGGGAGGGGGGCAGGGGCTGCCACGCCTGCGCCAGCCAACCAAGACGGGGCGGGACCGGCCGGACCGGCGACGGACCGGCGGCTGACTGCCGCCGCCGAGGCAACAACGTCTTGCGGCCATGTGACCAATTCGGACGAATGGCCAATGGGGACTGCATCTTATCTGCCCTTGTAATACTTTCTGAGCCGCCGTTTGCTTATCAATGAATGAAATGGACCTTGCGCGTGACCTGACCTCCAACGCGCATTTTCTGGTCTGCGCGGTGGGGCTGGGTGGCGGCCGGTTGGCGGTGGGGGCACGACCCGCGCCCAGGTGCAGGCGGTGCAGGCGCACGGAGGGTCAGACGGGTACATGGTCCCTGCTGACATATGGCCCTATCTGTGTGGATGCGGACCGCGCCGAAAAGTCATCGATGATCGGTACTTTTCCGATGCTTCTGCACTGCCGGTTTTAGTTTATCGCCCAATCGCGAACGGCTCGCGAACGCGCCCTCTACGAAAACGGCGACGCCGCGAGCGCCTGCGGGTGCGAGGGTAGGCCAGCCCGCCCGGCACGCGTGCGTGGAATGGTCGTGGTTGCCTACCCGTCAGGCGCCCGGCCTGCTGACGCAGTCTTTGCCAGTTGGGCGTCAGGTGCCGTCGTATCCGCGCACGCGAATGGACGCAGGGCATCGCGCGGCTTCTCGGATCGGACACGGCTGTGTGTGTGTGTGTGTGTGTGTGTGTGTGTGTGTGTGTGCCGCCCATTGCAGCAGGTCCGTTCCGTGTCCTGGAGAGGAGGGGGCACCCAAGGGGGCACCCAAGGGGGCACCCAAGGGGGCACCCAAGGGGGCACCCAAGGGGGCACCCAAGGGGGCACCCAAGGGGGCACCCAAGGGGGCACCCAACACGGAGGGCTGTGTCGTGCTGACGGCGCGGTAGGGGTCGGCGACCTCTCCTCTCTCTCCTCTGCCGTTCGCATCGCCGTCACACCCTCACCTCCTGTGGCGCCCGCCTCGCCCGCCCGTGCGCTCGCACTGTGTTGGTCTCACTGTGATTACGAGCCCCCCCCCCCCCCCTCCCCCCCCTCCCCCTCCGCGCCGCGCCATGCAACGACCGGGCGCACTTGACCCTGACGCGGAGCCCGCGGTGCCAGCGGGGCCCCGCCAGCACCGGTCACCGGTCACCGGTCGCGTTTCGATGTGTGCCCCGATGCCTGTGTGCCCCACGTGCGCGCTGTGCGCTGCCCGCGAGGTTGGCGTGGCGCGGCGTGGCGGAGCTGCACCGGCAGCAACCACCCTGCGAGAGACTCAAATACAACGACAACTGCAGGCCGCAGGCAACTGCCGCGGGCAACCGATGCGGAGCCGATGCGGAGCCGATGAGAAGCCGTGCTGTGCCGTGCGCCGAGCTAAACTCACAGCTGCGCTCAGCACGCGCCCCCCGCGCCGCCCCGCGGGCCTGCGGGCAGCACGGCGCCAGCGTTTCCGCGATGCTGAACAACGACACGTCTAGCAAACACGCGTCAAAATATGGGTCGGCATATCATCAATGCGACATGACGCCGCCGCTCCCGCTAATTTTTTGGTGTACACCTTTGTAAACTTTAATTGAAACAGTTTTTGATTTTTTTTCCCGGTGATTTTCTGGAATTATTTTTCCTGGAATTTTCGCGAAATTTTTTAACGTTTCGTAAATTTTGAATTTGATGTTTTTTTGTTGTTTTTTTTTGTGTCTGCTTTGCTAACAAAGTTGTATTTCCCCATTGACGTAGCGGCGTGCGCGTACAGGGGGGGGGGGGGGGAGATATGAGTGAAAGTGACCGTAGGCGCGTAACGGCGCGTGGCAGCGCGGCCTGGAGAAGATTAGGACGCGGGTCGGGGCCCCCTCAGGAGTAATTGTAGCAAGTTCTGTAGGTGCCTGGCGTCTCCTCCTTGTCATGTCCATGCCGCCTGGCCGACCCGACCCGACCCATAGCACGGCACAGCACGGCCCCAGGAAGTCCGTGTACAGCCGGCGTGTCGCACTGCCTATATACTGTCTCAAGGACCCAGCTCAGCGCTGTGCCCTCTCTCCATCTCCCCCCCCCCTCTCTCTCTCTCTCTCTCCATCTCTCCCCCCCCCCCTCCTCCCTCCCCCGCCTCTTCCTCTCTCCAGCCATCCTCTCTCTATTATCAGACAGGCACAAGACTGATGGCTTTACATTGTTCTAGCGGGCGCTGCGCGTTGCTCAGGCTCATATCGGGCTTTTGCTTTTGGGTATACATGTTTCTTTGACACCTACAGGAGGCCGGCGGGCCGCTGCAGACCCGGCAGTCAAAGTCATATTTTCGCGTCGGAAATGAATTTTCCGAGTGACGCGCCCGACTTGTCTGCCCTCTGCCGATCACGGCGGGGATTTCTGTTGTTCTCCCGATGCTAATGTGTGGATCTGATCCCGACCCGCTCGCCGTCTATTTCCGAACCTGTTGCTTTTTTTCTCTTCCTTTTTTTTCCCCCAGCTGCGCAGTAACATAACATACCAGACCAGTGCGTTGCCGCTACTGATTGTACGGCGGAGGCCCGCGACCTGGACACAGGAGCCGCCAACATCTCCGCGTTCTGCAATGCTGATGAAGCAAAACAAGTGCGCAGCGCGCAGCATCGTATACATACGCCGTAGACATACCAACACTCTGCTTTGTATACTGGGGGTGTGTGTGGCGTGGTCCACTGTCCTGAGCAGGTGTCCGCACCACACACACACACACACACACACACACACACACACACACACACACACACACAGCAGGGAGGGTAGGTGGGCGCGATGGGGGTGCGATGGGGATGCGATGGGATGGGGCCACTGGGCCAAGTCAACAATCTTTTATCGCCTGTCGCCTGTAGCACTCTCGGCCCCACCCGGCCCTGCCGGCCCGTCGCACCAGCACCAGGCCGACAGCCCCACCCCACCCGGACGGGCGGCGAGCGGCCATCCAGGACACACAGATCGCGCGTTGCCTCATCGTTGCGAATCGAAAGAGCAGACGGGCTGCCAGAGGGGGGGGGGGGGGGGGGGGGTCCTCCGGTCCGGCCCGGCACGTCTAGCGACCCCCGTCAGCCGCCAGCCTGCACCACAGTCCGCCAGTGTACACAGCGCGCCGTGCTGTGCCGTCACCGCCGCCGCCCTCCGCCATTATTGGCATTTCTCCGAGAAGAAAATACAATATTGACTCACTTTCTGAGGGGGTCGCTGGGCTGCCGCTGCCACGGGGCGCTGGCTGCTGGCCTGCATGCGCACCGCTGTGCCGGGGTTGCCTACCCACTGCCAAACACATTGCGACACGGGGCGCGCGGGCGGGGCGGGGCGGGGCGGGGCGGGGCGGGGCACGTGGCCGCGATGAGCAGCAGGGGCAAGGCAGGGGCCGTACAGGACCCCAGCCCCCGCTGGGCCGCAGCACCGCAGCCGCAGCTGTCGCCCTCGTGTTGTCTTGGCAGCCGTCTGTGTTTTGAAGTTTGGCGTGTGTGGCCCACTATGCTGCCGTGTCTAGCGGCCGCGTCGCTATGTTTCGCGTTTGGCAGCGGCTCCATCGTCGCGCGCGGTTCCGGGGCGGCGGGCCTTCCGTCCTGCTTCGCGACCCCCCGCGAACGTCGTGTCGCGGCCCGCGTCCTTGGGCGCGGCCGGGCGGTGGCCGCAGGCAGTGTGGCAGGACGTGTGTGGCTTACGGGCGGCCCCTCACAGTGCCGGCTGCAGCGGCGTGCCCATGGATCATACTCCGACCGCCGTGCCGCGCCGCGCCGACGGGGACTGGACTGGCTCGCGACGGGTTCGTTTCCGGGACACCCGGCAGAGCTACAGGCTCCGGGCTGCGGAGCGGTGCGGAGTGGAGCTCATTGTCAGCCTGTCAGCACGCGATCGCGGCCTATCTTGTTGTTATTGCTGCGCGATGGTGTTCGCCGTCCAGCCTCTGCCTCTGCCGTGGGGCCGCCGCGGTGATGGAGCAGAACCTTCGCTGTACGCAAGAGCTGGCCGGGCCGCTGCCGGGTGGTGCGGCGGCGGCTGCGGCTGCGGCTGCGGCTGCGGCGTTGTCAGTCACCGCCTGCCGGAGCGCCCGCAGCATAGGCAACACCCACTCTGCTGCGCACGCGTGCCGTGCGGGCTGGCCTACCCTGCCCGCTCCCAGGCGCCGACCGCCTCGTCCCCTCGGGGCTTTGGCCTACCCCAGGGCGGCCCGCGGGGGCCTACGGCCGCGCGGCCTCGGCAGGGACGGGGAGGTTGTCGGGGCGGGGACCGTGCGTGGCCTCGTCCTCGCACCCCGCCGCGAGTATCGGCTGCTGCGGGCCTGAAAGCTGAGGCACCCCGTTTCTGGCCGCTGCGCCAAAACAGCAGCCGCTGCCAAGACTGTCGGGCCGACTTTGAACTTGACAGCGCCGGTGGGCAGAGGATCGCCACCGCGACACACATGCGGGCAGCAGGGCTGCGCGAATAATCCCCTGCGGATTTGTTTTAGTCCTCAGGGTCGCTCTCCGTAGACTCACCACTCCGACGGTGACCCCGCTGGTGGCACGAGTTGAGGGACGGTCGCGGCCCAGATTTACCCCCGCCCCCCCCCCCTCTACGACTTGGGGGGGGGGGGGCAATGCATGCACACAGCCTGCCAGTAAAGTGCGACTTTTCGTCTGCCTCTCGCGGCGCCTGCCTCGTTCGTTCTATTTTCGCTCCTTTTGCGCTCTCGCGTCCGCCCTCGCAGCTCCTCGGCCCCCTGTAAGCACACGTACACACACACACACTGCATCGGTGTACCGAGGCTGTACTTGTACACCTCTCGCGTCTCCTGCCGTTCTGCATACCCTCTGCGCAGTCGTATGCTTGTTTTCTCGTATGCCATTCTTCCTGAAAAAGTTCCTGTTTATTCCGGGTTCTAAGGTGAACTGATAAGCTCTTAGTCACTCGGACTACTAGGCCTATGCCTCTGACTTATACGGGAAAGGGGCGCTCGGAAATAATAGACTTAGCTTGGATGAGCTACCGGTCTACTCCCTAGCATAGGTTGGCGTTTGCGACTGACTCGTCGCGGCGCTCCGTCTGGGCCATCGCGCGAGCAGCCGGGCGCAATGTTATTGTTTACATGTACTGCGGCGTAGCGCGTACCATGCACTGTGAGCATTCCCGATAATTTCATCATCCCACGCGATGTCACGGGTTTATCCTATGGATTTGCATACTGCTTTTCCAATGAAGACCGACCGACACACTCGGTGCACACCTGCACCTGCACGCGACAGTCTTCTGCATACATCTCATTCGAGTGTGTCTTCCACGCCTGCAAGGCCTAACAAGGCTCCGAAATTTCTCGAGATCGATCGCGGCAGCGTAATGCAGTGGTGTAGGAAGCGCCGGGGTTAATTAAGAACGGAAACAACTGTACTTGTAGCATTCACACACTGACTTACGACCCCTTCATTCAGGCCCGCTTGTGTGTGCGTGTGTGTGTGTGTGTGTGCGTGCGTGAGCGAATGCGATCAGTGCCCAGCCCATAGGTAATTGGCACTGTTTCCTTGTTGTCTATTTTTATTTGAAACCGGTTGCCGAGCGATTTACTACGACTGACTGCTTGGCTTTGTATCTTCGCATGGCAACACACACGCACAACACGACACATCCCCATGCACTGTGTAATCCCCCCCCCCCTCTCTCTCTCTCTCTCTCTCTCTCTCTCTCTCTCTCTCTCTCTCTCTCTCTCTCTCTCTCTCTCTCTCTCTCTCTCTCTCTCTCTCTCTCTCTCTCTCTCTCTCTCTCTCTCTCTCTCTCTCTCTCTCTCTCTCTCTCTCTCTCTCTCTCTCTCTCTCTCTCTCTCTTTCTCTCTGGCTCACTCTCGCTCTCTTCTTTATCGGCCACGGCCCCGGGCCACCGCCAAAATCTCTGTCGTCACAACTCTCCACACCCACACCCGTGTGACGTCACCGCGTAATCACTCTGCCAACCTCAACTACTACTGTTGCTGCTGCCGCGCCCTTGTTTTCCCCGGTGCCGAGTGCGTTCCCTTATCTCTTATAGCGCGCCGTTTGGCTTTCGGTGTGGCATATCGGTCCTCACGTGCGCGGGTTCAAATCCCCGCCGGGCTGGACATCTGCCCTGCTCCTCGCGTACTTTTCCTCGCGTCTTCGCTGGCCTGTCTTCGGGCTTCGCAGCGAGATGGCGATCACAAAGTCTTCGTCTAGACTGACGGGCATAGCCTTATCGTGTCCTTGGTATCCAGCATGCCGTGCGCCGCGGTGCGGGCGACGCCGGGAGCCGCCGGGAGCCGCCGGGAGCCGCCGGGAGCCGAGGCCCTCTCCACGTGCCCCCCTCCCCTCCCCTCCTCTCTTCTCCCCACCTCAGCCTGCCACCCGGCCGGGATTCGAACCTCGAACCCCCGCGCCTGCGCTCTCTCAGCCTCATCCCCGTGGCGCCACTCGCTGGGCCCTGGCCTCTAGCTCTTGACAACAGCTCTGCCGGCTCTGTCTTGTCCCCCGGTGCACATCGGCGTCAGTGTTGCCCTCAGCACGCGAAGGCCGGGACTGCTCTGGGGCGGGGGCGGGACCCCCCGGGGCCTTGGCGCCGGCTTGGCTGCCTACCCTCACGGCGCTGGGTTGCCAAGGCAGCAGCCCCCTCGTCCCCCGGCCCCGTGCCCGTGCCTGACCCCGTGTGCTGTTTATGCCCCGCTACGGGGTGGGGGGTTCGCGGGCTGGGGGTGGGGGTGAGGGCCGGCCGGCTGCGGAGGGCAGTGCGGGGGCGGGCGGAGCGGGAGCGGAGCGGCCCGAGGTGGAGGTGTCCCGTATCCGGCCTGGCAGTCGTGCCCGGTCCCGGACCGGCCCTGGATGGTGATGGCGCCCTGGCACCCACCCTCCGGTGACGAGTGACGAACCGCGAGCCCGCGTACCCACCTGCTGCCCCACCTGCGGCCAAGGAATGCTCAGGGAACCCCGGCCGCTGTGTGCGCAAGGCGTTTGCAAGGTCAATATATATCTCTCTATTATCACTTGTCTACGCCATTTTCTTTTCGCTCCACTGAACCCTCTAGCGGGTAGCAGCTGACCGTTCCTGACGCATGCTTCCGCGAAGTATGCCGCAATTTTCTTGTTTTTGCTTCTGCTTTGAGGAAGGTGCCCTTGGCCTACTTAGTTTTTGGTTTTCCATATATGTTTTTTTTCGACGCCATCCAAGACGATTGTCTATTTACGCTACCACTTAGAAATTGAATAGTAAGAGCCGGGGGTATCCTAACACCAAAATATATTCTCGGACAATTTGGCACACCGGCCCCTGTTAAAGTGTGTCGCCTCTTTCTTCAGACGCAGACCCGCCACCATGCGTCAGAGCAGTGATGTTTTCTTCGCTCACAGCTTGACACATTTACAATTATTCGAAAACAAGGCTAATTGTGCCGAGAGAAAAAATTGAATGAAGCCAATAATACTGTCGCGAACCACACTGACACGCGTGGCCAGGCTGGGGAAGGCGCCATAGCGCCACTCAGGGACCGTCGGCGAGCTTTTGTTATGGAAAACATAAATGGGTGTGAGTGTTGTGTTTGTGTGAGACAGATAGAGAAAGAGAGAGAGAGAGAGAGAGAGAGAGAGAGAGAGAGAGAGAGAGAGAGAGAGAGAGAGAGAGAGAGAGAGAGAGAGAGGTGAACCAGACAGGGGGGGGGCCTCAGGCACCATGTGTGACATGGCAGTGTGTCATATGTGTAGGTGGAGGCGGGGGGGGGGGGGGTTGCGCGTTAAGTCGTCACCCTACACACTTGGCGTATGTCGCACACATATGGGCGTGATCCAACTTCAAACTGTTCATTCTAAATTTAATTTTTATTTTTCAAAAACAATCTACGAGCCCCACACGCTCTCAGAGGGTGAATATGCCACACTCCTTTCGATATCGTAAGATTTTTGCCTCTCCACTTCCGACGCGGGCCGAGACAGCCGCCGGCAGCCCTGGGCAGCCCTGGGTGGGTCCCGGTGGGTCCGGGTTGTCTCACTTGGCGCACGTTGTGTTGACAGGCAGGGCTCAGCCAGCTCGGCGCTAGTGTCGCGCAGCGCACCGGCTCGGCTCGCCATGAGCCGCGCTCTCCGAGGCATCGCCAGGCGCTGCATGCAGTTTATCAAAAGGTCTGTTCTGTCCTGTGCGCTCGGCATTGCAGCAGCAGCTGCAGCAGCAGCTGCCTGCTCCCATCCTCTGTGGCCCCACTCCAGCTGGAGAGGTGGTCAGGGTGGGCCAGACAGGCTACGCCTCGTGCACTTCGTATACATTTCGGATCATGTGTCTCATATGTGAATGACGGCAATCGGTCAGAAAAATTCAGATCGGAAGCAGGCGCAGCATTTCCGGCAATATCAGTAGCTCTTGTGTACGAGTTTGAATATGGCAGGGTTATCTGACGCTTTGGCCGCTTTCCCCTTCCAGGATGGGTAGCTTCTCGTCGGCGCCGAGGCTGGCAAACCCCGACTGGCAGGACGACGGCGTGCAGCTGCACCTTCCGGCGCGGGCCTCGCGCGAGGACGTGTGCGGCTGGTGCGAGCGCCAGCTCCACAACACCCCCGCCAAGCTGCTGCCCAGGAGGATGAGTCCGGTGCCCAGGCCCCACTGGGGCAACGGTAAGGATCTGACCCTCCCTTGGCTAGAACTAAGCGAATTCAGTCCCGTTCCGGAGTGCATGGCCGCTCCAGAAGGAGGGATTTTCTCCCCTGCGCAGTTCCCTCGGCTTCACTCTGCACTCGTTCTAACGGTACACACACACACACACACACACACACACACACACACACACAACACACACACACACACACACACACAGTTTTAGCCGCCGTGCCCGCACCGCACCGCGTTGCATTCCCAGGCGGCTTTGGCTGCCAAATGTGTCCACATTTCAAGCATGACGTCGCGAGCACGCGGCCCGGAGCGCATCGCGGTCTGGTCGCATCCTAGCGCATCTAGCGTCTAGGTCTGGCCGCGATGTCTCGCGGCGCTTGGACCAGGAAAGCCTGAGGAAACTTGATACAGTTATTGCGTGAGGTCGTGAGCGAGGGGCCTGTCCTTTCCTATTTTTGCTGCAGCAGTCAGGCCACCGCACCGCGCCGGGCCATAAACTTTGTAAAGAGTGTTTCGCGTCCCCCGGTGCACATTTTACTGCCGATCCATATTCATCGGATTCGCGTTACATTTTGTCTTTTATTTTCGCAGATGACTCGAATACGATACGAGTGATGCAGTGGAATGTTCTTTCACAAGGTAAAATACGCGCAAATGACTTTCTTTTTGTGTGTTGTTCGAACCCTATAGCGTTTCGGAACGGACGTATAACTGGATTCTGTTTTGCTCCACCAGCGCTGGGAACCAACAACGACAACTTCGTCGCCTGTCCGGAGGCTGCCCTCGACTGGAACGTGAGGCGGCCGCTCATGCTGCAGGAGCTGGCCGCTGCCTGCCCGGACATTATTTGCCTGCAGGTACACGGGTTCGAATCCCCACAGATCGGTCTGCGTGTTTTTGTTGTTGTTGTTTGTTTTATTGCTGTTTTTGTGATTTGTCTCATTTCTCTTCCGACAGGAGGTGGACCACTACAAGTTCCTGGATGCGGCGCTGTCGCCGCTCGGCTACCGAGGGCTGTGGGAGCCCAAGCCGGACTCGCCCTGCTTGTACGTGCAGGACAACAACGGCCCCGACGGCTGCGCGCTGCTCTGGAGGGCGGACAAGTTCACCCTGGTGGAGGAGCACCGCGCCACCCTGCACGTGTGGCGCATCCCCAGCAACCAGGTGAGCGTGAGAGGCGAGGCGGAGCGGAGCCAGGGGAGCCAGCGGGGCGGAGCCGAGCGCCTGCGGAACTCGGGGTAGGCAAGCCTGCGGAGGCCGTGTGCGCTGCGGGCCGGCCTACCCATCAGGCATCAGGCGTCAGGAGAGGCCGTGCCGTGCTGCTCGCTGTGTGCTGACCGATGACCGATGGTGTGTTCGCAGGTGGTGCTGTTGGCGGTGCTGCGGCACGAGGCGTCGGGCCGCGAGCTGTGCGTGGCCACGACGCACCTCAAGGCACGCGCGGGCGCCCTCATGTCCACCATGCGCAACGAGCAGGGCCGCGACCTGCTGCGCATCGTGCAGGCGCACGCCGGCGGCCGGCCCGTGCTCTTGGCCGGCGACTTCAACGCCGAGCCCAGCGAGCCCGTGTACCGCACCGTGCTGCAGCACCCGGCCCTGCGGCTGGCCAGCGCCTACTCCAAGACCAGCCACCAGGTGAGCGGGGCGGCGATCCCGAGCCGGAGCCCTAGCCGCGGGCACGTCGCGGAGGGGTGAAGGAGGACCCCGTTACAAACGGCCGCTTGTGTGTTTTCCCACCAGGACGACGGCGACCACGATGACGGCAGCAACGGCGACAGCGGTGACCCCGTGACCGACTCGGCGCAGGCGGAGCCCGCCTACACGACGTGGAAGGTACGCGAGGAGGGCGAGCAGTGCCACACCATCGACTACATCTTCTACACGCGCTCCGCCTTCTCCGTGTCGGCGCTGCTGGACCTGCCCACGGACGAGGCGCTGGGCCCGGGCCGCGCCCCCTCCTTCCGCTACCCCTCGGACCACTTCTCGCTGTGCGCCGACCTGCGCCTCCGGGACCTCCGGGACGGAGATGCGGACAGCCGGAGCCGGCCGGAGCCCAGGCCGCCGGGCCGCTGTGCCTCGGAGCGCACCAAGTAGTGCTCTGAGCTGAGACCGGTGCTGAGACCGCTGCTGAGCTCGGTGCCGAGACAGAGCACGAGACTTTTCAGCCCTGGGAGCGCTGCTGCCACTGCTGCTGCTGCTGCCCAGCGCTGCTCCGCCCCGACTCGTGACGTTGGATCCTAATCGGGTCGCTGACGATGCCATGCAGCTCGCGGCAGCTCTCTGCCGTGCAGCTCTCTGCCGTGCAGCTCTCTGCCGTGCAGCTCTCTGCCGTGCAGCTCTCTGCCGTGCAGCTCTCTGCCGTGCCGTGCCGCTTGCGAGCGCGCACATCTCTGCTCTACTAGTATTATAGCGTTAGGATGTAGACCGGCCGAACGGACATGAGAATGCACTGCATGCGGCTCGGCTCTGCACGGCTCCGCAAGGCTCGCATTCTGCTGTCCGTCCGGGGTACATGATACGATGGTTTGAATGGCCATTTGAATACGCGCGCTGGAATGTTAAGGACTCGCGCGCTGTCAAAACTGGAGTCGCGCCGCCGTGCCGCGGACCGGCCGCGACTCGCCGCGGGCTGCCAAGGAGCTGCCTAGGGGCTGCCTAGGGGCTGCCTAGGGGCTGCCTAGGGGCTGCCTAGGGGCTGCCTACGGGCTGCCTAGGGGCTGCCTAGGGGCTGCCTAGGGGCTGCCTAGGGGCTGCCTAGGGGCTGCCTAGGGGCTGCCTAGGGGCTGCCTAGGGGCTGCCTAGGGGCTGCCTAGGGGGCCTACGGGCTGCCTACGGGCTGCCTACGGGCTGCCTAGGGGCTGCCTAGGGGCTGCCTAGGGGCTGCCTAGGGGCTGCCTAGGGGCTGCCTAGGGGCTGCCTAGGGGCTGCCTAGGGGCTGCCTAGGGGCTGCCTAGGGGCTGCCTAGGGGCTGCCTAGGGGCTGCCTTGGGGCTGCCTAGGGGCTGCCTAGGGGCTGCCCCATGGCTGTGCCTGTGAGTGCCTCCTGATGTCAAGTACAATAAAATAGCGAATATGAATGTGAAGCGCAGCCGTTCTGGGCGTTGTTGCTTGTGTTGTGCGGGTAGGGTGGGTGAGCCCCGGCCAGGAGCCGGTCACACAGCCCTGCCTAAAACTGAAAATGTGATACCTGAGACAACCTATTATCGAACGAGATGCGCGAGAGCGGTTAAACGTGTGATATCTTAATTTATTGTTTATACTTTACAAAGATTAGTTCTCGTATAATTGTAATTTCTACGACTATTATTATTATTTTTATAGGTCGTTGTGTTTGTTGTTATGTTTACTCTTGGACCGGAAATCGTGTGCTGCTTTGGAACGTGTCATTTGAGCGCATCGTCACACGATTTTAAATGACGTTACAAGCTCTCATGGGCAAAAAGAAAGTGAGATGTAGGCATCACGTTGCCTTTGGCATACGCAGGACTTTAGTGCAGGAGAGGAAGCTCGTCGGTACGATGTGCTTCGTCATCGTATTATTAACAAAAGAACATGGTTAGTTCTTCATCTTAGGCTGTGTGCTTGCTTTACTTTGGCATGCTCTGTACATAAAACAACGATACTTTGGTTTGTAAGGTATATATTTATTTATTTATGATCTATTTATAATAAAAACACAATGAGTTACATTGGCCAGTTGTTATTATTCACGCTTCCATCAGTCCCCACCTGTTAAAAAGATCTGCACTGCTGCCGTACACATGATCTCCTTTCATATGTTGATGGTTTCACAGAACTGTGGAGAATCTTTTCAAAAAACAATGCAATGATTTTTTTTTTTGTTTTCAATAGAAATAATCCTGGACATTATCACAGACGTTAAAAACATAATAGAGATCAAAATCCAAATCTTAAGGACACGTCATGCTTGTATAGGTCTTTAAAAAATATATTTACACATTTATTGAAACTTAAAAGTAAAAGAAAGAAACCATATTTCACTGACAGCAAAGACCAAGGCTTATATGCCATTGCAGGAAAGTGACAAACTTTCATGAGATCAGGGAAAGCGATATCACCATAGGAAGATTTCCTCTCGGCTTTAAATTGGAATAAATCGTATTTTTAAATTTTAAAGATAAAACAACAAATACAAAAAAAAATACGGACATTAAAATATTTCTCCTTAATTCAGGAGGTTAAACTCTAGTTCTATATACATTACTTATAAGAATGAGCAAACGTAGGGACAGCACAAAAACATGCTGTCCACAGAGATATGAGATCAATCCAGTCACGAAAAAATTGAGATCAAAAACTTCGCAAAAGCCTATGAGGCCTATAAGTCTTCGCCCTTAAGATGTTCCGGTTCTAGGCTGGGCAATTCCAGAAGTTCGGGTCGAAATCGAATTCCAGCGGCTCGTGGAGATCAAAACCACTCGTGCCTGAAACAGGGAAAGAGAGAAAATTTAGAAACCAATCGCAGTCGGAAAGAAGGGTTTTCTAAGAATCCGTGCTCGCTGCACGAGGCGCCCCCGTTGCTGCCTGCTGTTGTGCTCGGTCAATGGTAAAAATGGATGCAGATGCAAAGGGCTATTTAAAAGGAGTCAACATATGCAGCGGGGCGAGCGCAGCACGCGAACGCCAGGGAAGGGCCAGGCCAGGGGAAAGGGCTGTGCCATGTGTGTTTTCTACGCAGGAGAGCGAACAGAGAAAGGGGGTGGAGGGGAGGGGGGCGTTGAAACCTTCGCGGAGGTCGGCGTGATGCCAGGCAAGTGCCCATGACTGTCATCTCAGTCTTTACGATGGTCAGATCGAGTGTCATCCTTTGTTGTTTTTTTCCTGCCGTCACGAGTCCTGCTCCGCCCTTCGCCGATCTTTTTAAAGTTTAAATCCCCTTCCCATTGTCTGGTGACACACGTGTGCACCGCTGCACACGCCACACATGCACGCCCCCGTCCCGGCCATACGGGCCTGCCGAGCCGGCCTGCTGGAGGGTAGGCAACCACGACTTCTGCTTGCATACGTGTCGTGCGGGCTGGCCTATGCTAGCATTCGCAGGCGCTCGACGCCCAACTCAAAGTGGCGACATATTTTAAAGAGCAGATTTTCGAAGGAGGAGCCTACTGCCTACTCGGACTCACCGCTGGGCTCGGTGATGTACTTGTCGACCTCCTCGAAGGGAATGAACTCGCGGATGGCCTGGTCAATGTCGTCGGCCGACGGGAACATGATTGCATCGTCCAGGGTGACGTCGGCGTCTGGAAGGGGAAACGAGAAAGACATAGTTATTTGGGTGCACGGACACCTTATATACAATGCGTCACCTCATCGCACGGAAGCCAATCAACTCACAGTGCTCCTTGTATCCCCGGTCCTCGCCGGACGTCGCTTGAGAAAACGGCGACGATTCTGTCAGAAAGAGGGGAGAAATGGTCATGCTCAGTAAATCGATCCGGAACGGGGCGTCAGCCGAGCTGCGCGTGCAGCGCCCTGCTCACCTGTGCCGAGGGAGGCCTCGCTGTCGCCAGCGGAGCCCGTGGACCCCGCCCTCCGGATCTGGGCGTGCGCAAGGTCCTTGCCGCTGTGGTTCTTGACATGCTTCCGCAGGGAGGACGGGTCCGTGTATCTCTTGGCGCATCCCGGCACCTGGCACGCGTACGGTTTCTGATCGTGCAAAAAATTTTTTTTTTTTGAAAAATGGGGAGTGTATTGTATAAACTGCTTGAAAAGATTGTGAGGTAGGAATTTAACTGGAATTCGAACTCGCGTGGTCTCCTTACCGTGTCGAAGTGCGTGCGCTGGTGCTTGGCGCGGTCCGAGGAGTTGCTGAACGCTTTGCTGCAGCCCGCGAACTGGCAGCAGTACGGCCGCTCGCCCGTGTGGGAACGCTGGTGGATCTTGAGGTTCTCCAGGCGGGAGAACGCCTTGGGGCAGCCGGGGAACTGGAATGGATGGGAGCAGCGGAGCAGCGGTCAGTAACACGTCACGGCCTCGGCCTCAGGGCTCTGCTCTGCGGATACCACAGGCGGCGGCGGCGGCTCACCGGGCACTTGTTGGGCTTCTCGCCGGAGTGCACCCGCATGTGGATGAGCAGCTTGTAGCGCGCGTTGAAGGGGCGCGCCCCTCGCGGGCAGCACCGCCACAGACAGGAGAAGTCCTCGCCGCGCCGTGGCTCCACGTGCACCTTCTCGATGTGGCGGACGAGCGGCGCGCGCCCGGGGAACTGCAGGCCGCACTCGGCCCACCGGCACTCCACCGCGCCGTCAGGGCCGTCGGGGCCGTAGGGACCGTCAGCGCCCTCCTCCCTGCGCAGCGAAGGAGCTCGTTAAATCACTCGTACACCCGATGAGACGAGACAACCCGACCCACCCAGAAGACCCGCCCCGACGTACCTCACGTCGTCCTCGTCGCTGCCGTCCTCGTTGCTGTTGCCGCTGCTGCTGAGTCGCTGGCGGCGCGCGCCGGGGACGTCCGCGGCGTGCACGTCGCTGGCCAGGAACACGTCGTCGTCGTAGTCCTCGTCCTCCAGGTCGTCCTCGGCGTCCTCGGTGCCGTGGAACATGCGCAGCCCCTGGAGGTCCTCGCTGTGGGGCCGCTGCCGGACCACGACCTGGTTGAGGGACGCTGGCGGATGGTGGTCCACTTC
Source organism: Odontothrips loti (assembly GCA_038380765.1). Taxonomy (NCBI): domain Eukaryota; kingdom Metazoa; phylum Arthropoda; class Insecta; order Thysanoptera; family Thripidae; genus Odontothrips; species Odontothrips loti. The sequence continues at coordinate 7,719,733 of CM076248.1, read as the reverse complement.
GCCGCCGACGGATGCCGGGCGCTGCCGCAGCAGGTGGCCGAAGTTGCCCTGCGTACGAGCGGCGTCGTGAACAGCATGCTCGGCCGTAACTGGTAAACTCCGCTGCTCGCTTGCGGCCACTCGGGAGACTCACCTGCTGGTTGCCGAATGCGCGGTGCGGGCCGCGGGGTGCCAACTCCCCGATCGCGTCCCGGCCGAGTGCCCCCAGCCCCACGCCGCTGCACGTCACGCCCGACACCAGGTCCACGACGTTGGCGCCCGTGTGCAGCAGGATGCTCTCGGGGCCGGCGAAGCGCGCCGAGCCGGGGATCATGTGCGGCAGCCCACCCGGCACGGGCTCCGTCTTGACGGTCACCAGGTCCGACGAGAAGCCGCCGTCCGCGTCACCGTCCTGCCGCCAGTACTGGAACGCGTCCACGAACAGGCTCTTGGAGTCCAGGGCCGCGTCCAGAGGCGCGTCCATCTCGAGCAGGGGCGCCTCCATGGCGTTCATGGCGTCCGACAGGCCACCGTCGTCCGCGTCGGGACCGCAGTGGTCGTCGCTCATGTCGGCCTCGTGTCCACCGCGGAGGTACATCGCGTGGAAGGGGTCACTGTCGTCGCACAGGTCCGGGGAGCCGCTAGAGCTCACCATCGTGGGGAGGGCGCCCAGGGCGGGGCGCTGGAGCCGGTGGCTGGAGGCCTGGAAGTAGCCCGAGTCCAGCAGCATGGCGACGGTCACGCGTCACACGAACGGAATGCAACACCGCAGCAGGCTGCGCAGCGTGGACACGATGAGTCCGTACACGAGGGAGCACAGGCAGCCGCAGCACATGACCGATCTCACTTGACTCTGCCCGCGGCGAGGCGCGACTGTGACGGGGCCGACGGGGCGCGACAGCGGAGGCAGAGGGGGCTGCTGGCTCCGCGTCCCCACCCGCCCCTGCCCTGCCCGCGCACAGCGCTTCAATTTACAGTTTTTTATATTTATCCGAAGAAAGGGGGAAAGAATGTAATGCCCCCCCTCTCTCTCTCTTCGGGAGGAGACACACATGATGCAGCAGCTCCCCGCACCTCGCCGCGCTGCGACAAGTGCACGCACACAGCCACGCACGCACACACGCAGCCATCACGCACGCCGCGCCACGTTCTGGCTGCGACGCGCGACAAAAAAAAAAACCGTCAGATCGTCAGGACGAGGAGAAGGGTAGAATGGGCGTACGTTGTCCTACGCGCTTCCAGATGTGGGGGGTAATGGATAAGGGGGAGCGTTGGGAGGGAGGGGGGGGGGGAGGGAGGAGGAGTCGCCTTGCACATGCTAAATGCTGCGTCTTGGCTGTGTAAGGTGCCAGGTTTTGTTGTGTGGAATTCGGGGCGGTAATAATAGTATGCATGTGACAGTTCAGTCTCGGAGGTGGAGCGTCGTCCATTCATTCGTCCGAATTTCCTCCTTCCTTGAAACAGCGAAGGCTGTTTGAATAAGTGCGCCTCCGTATTCGCGATGGCCAAAATTGCAGAGCAAAGCGGCCTCCGGCTTATCGATCCGGGTGACAAACAGGCGACACGTAGCAGGCGGCTAGACTAGGCTAGACGTGTCGGGTCGGGGTCACAAGCATTGCTCCGGGACCCGTGAGTACTCGGTGGTGTGTGTGTGTGTGTGTGTGTGTGTGCGTGTACCTGATGTGTATTAGAACATAGAATACGGATACGCCACATATGACAATTAGAGAGGTAACCCACCGACCGCAGGGACATGTAAGCCGATGCCAGTACTCCACCAGGGTACTGTATCTCTATCGTACATACGGGGCTGGGGCCGCTGCGGGCTGCGTGCGCGGCGAGAGTGCCTCCCTTCAAACCTGTTCCTGTCTCGCTCCCCCTCGTCGTGGGCCTCGGCGAGGGCGACAAAGACGCATCGGTGTTTCGGCAGCACCAAGTCTTGGCGTGCAGCTGTTGAACGCACTGCGGTTTTAAAAAAAAGGCCCAAGACGACCTATTCATGAGAGATGAATGATCAGCTCTATGGCTGGCTAGACTCGGCTGAAGCAGAAGTCGGTCTCCGTCACCCGCTTGGATCCTCATTTCTCAAACTGGTTTGGGTGACGCGGGGTTCGGCCTTTCGGCGGGAATTCCCTCCTCCAGGTCCGTTCACATGTGCTGATGCTCTTCACCTGTGCGAACCCCGTGAGCATGCGCAATGGCAAAGTGCGAAAGCGACAAGGCGCAGAGCCGTGGCCAGGCCGGCCAGACGGAGCAGTTATGACGGGACGGCCTGGTCCCTGGTCCCGGCCGGCGCCATCTGGTAATGCCGTACGCACTGAGGCTCCTGTCCTGACATGGGTGTAGCTGTGCTGTAGCAGTATGCTGGCATCACATGGCACGCACGTCATGGCAGGTCCGTGGCAGGCCATGGGTGTCTTGTTACTTTTTAATATTTTTTTTTTTCGTTTAGTTGGTGAGGCTGCATTAATGTCCTGGAATGCAGGCCTCTGCGCCCATTTCTCAGCTCATGACTTATTTTTCGGAAAATATGACACGCATATTTTGTCACTTGTAGAGGCAGCACAGCTGGCCTCTTGGGTTTACTACCGTGTGCACGGTTACGGGAGCCCATCCAGCTCTCTGTACTACGGTATCACACCGCGTAACCCCCCCCCCCCCCCCCCCCCCCTCCCCTGTGAGAGGTGATCCACGTCAGAGGAAGACTGCATCAAAGTAAAACAATTTCCACCAACAAGTCCCCACCTTTCTTTCTCCTAGCGGAAATTAAAGAAAAAAAATGACGGTGCCCTTGATCAACTTAAACAATGTGTTTGTCTGTGTACTCTATCCATGAAAAAGGATGTGTATACACTCTAAATTACTTTATTACAAAATAACAGAAGAACAAGATTCCTGACATCTACTACACAATTAATATGAAGGGAACATGATAAGAACACAATAACAATTTTATGCTATTAATTTAATTTCTTCAATCCACGTAAAATGACTCCTTCTGGAGGATTTCCTAAATTTTGAACGTCCCCAAGGCCCTGGGATGCATAGTTGTTCCAAGCAAAGTTTCCAAGTGCCTGAAAGTAATATGCAAACAATAAAGATTTTCCTCTTTTCCAAACAGAGGCAGAGAATTTGTTGAACTAGGTTTGAGACATAGATACCTTAAAAGTTCTCGGCTCCCATGCTGATAAATCTGCAAGACTGTGGTAGTCCAAGCATATCTTGGCAGAGTCAAGACCTCTTCTCAATACTCTAATATCCATACCTAATTCCTCAGCGCCACTGGCAACACGTTGAGTACGAAGCTTCAAGAAATATAGATCATATTAGTGAACATGTAACATTAATTTAAAATTATAGCCAACCATAATAAAAAAATGTTACCTTCATCAGATCATCGCATTTCGCTTGCCGTCCTTTGGTGGCATACTGCAGAGCTTTCTCCAAGGTGCGGAGAGCTAAGCGATAGCAATTCCTCCTACGTCCAAAGTAATGCTGGAAGGAAAAGATTATTTGAATTTCTGTGCAAAGTGCACTTCAATATTATCAGAAACTTTTAAAGTAGTGTATGTGAACAACATTACAACTTTGAAGAACGTTTTAGTAAAGAATTAAATTTTGTGCAGTTGATGACAGATGTTTGTTATCGTGTGTTACGAGTGCGAGTAAGCAAAAATATTCCGAAATATGGAACTGGCAATAGCTCATTGGTTACGGTGACTAGTGTCTAATTTACAAAACTAAAATAAATCTGCAGCCACTGAATGGATCTAACCTAAAGTGTTCATGTGTACTTACAGCGGCCTGTTTTAACACTCGTCGTCTTCTCCAGAACTTTGTTGGACCTGGATTGTATATTCTATTTGGGTTAAATTTAAATGATAGCAAAGAACTCAAAAACATGATGAATGTTTCGAATTGACTGACAAAATAAACAGCAGGCAAGCTAAGCTGTCTCCTGTAGCAGTAGACAAGCACACTTGGCCACGGGGGAGGGTGGGTGGCGCTTCAAGGTGTTGAGTTGATATGTTGACGCAGTTGACGCTTTCTCGGCGTAAGTGCAGCCCGGAAGCTGCTTGTATGAAAAATGCATATTATGAAAAGTCGAATGAACGCAGACCTCACTTCAGATATCTTCGGCCATCGCCGCCAACCCGTTCCGCAACTCCTCAAAGTTTGTAAAATACCGCGCGCTTCATAATATGACAATATTCACGTGACTTCCTGTCGGAGCCTTTTCAAAGCACCCGCAAATTTCTTTTACACCCCGTCCCCGTCCCCCGTCCTCGTTCCTTCTCTCCCCCCTTTGCCCCCCCCCCCCCCTCTCCATTCGTTTCCTCATCAGACAAAAGTCTGACGGCTTCTTATTTAAGTTTGACACGTGAAATTTAGTTTGCTTTTGAGTTATTTATTTATTAACGTGAGTATTGGCGCATGGACCCTTCTGTACTTATAAATCAGTGTACTTCCCCATGACTTAAGATGAATGAAAATTACTTGGTAGTCGACAGTACGTAGAGGTAGCATGCTCGATCAGCCATCAATATTGCAGTTTATCGAATACTAATAAATTACGTTTTGATCTCGTGTTGAGCCCTTATAAACGTTTCATGTGGCACTTCCTCTTCTATGTCTATGTCCCCAACTCGACGGATTTTGGATTGGTTGACTACTTTTCTGTAGGTTAGGAAACTGTTAACCTACAATCTCCCCACTTTTTTTTTTTCGCGAGGCACTGGTGCGCAACGGGACAACTGCACCTGAGCAGCTTTACTCCAGTCACGGCTGAGTGCTGGGTTCAGGGAAAGTTGCACTTTGCGGGACGGGGCGAGGGTCGCGTAGGCTATCAGTTTAGTATGTCCTCATTAAATAGGTTTTGAAGAACTCGTCCTCTGAAGATATGTGGTTCTTGTGGATTTGCACCACTCTTTATTTTAAATTTTCGCAAATCTGACAAATTCTCAAATAATTGCTTAATTTACTTTACTACCCCAATTTAACAATAAATTGATGGAAGTGTTTGTAAGTGGAAAGTCCTTTCAGTTAGGAAAGGAATTACTTTTTTGATTTTATACTCTAATTATATTATTTTTTTGTGAAGTTTCAGACTTAAACCATGCCTTCTGACGCTAAAAAGAAAGAAGCACAGAGGAAGAAGGAGCAGGCCAAAGCACGTCAGGGGGGAGCCAAGAAGCCTACAGATGGTAAATCTGTGTCGGCAGAGGAGAATGGGAAAGTTAATGGCTCTAATGGAACTGAGAAGGCACCTGAAGAACTGAGTCTAGAGGGTAATCACTCAATTTAATTATCAGCTGTAAGTTGAAATATATTCAGCCCATTTACTAACACTGACTTGCCACATTTGATTGCAGAGGCACTCTGTGCAAAGCTGGAAGCTGATGCTCGGATGAATGCAGAAGCAAGGTCTTGCACAGGTGGTTTGGCTGTGCATCCACGGAGTAGAGACATTAAAATAGACAATTTTTCCATCACCTTCCATGGCTGTGAGCTGATTCATGACACTTTGCTGGAATTGTCATGTGGTCGCCGATATGGTTTGTTGGGTCTCAATGGCTGTGGTAAGTTCTTTTAATATCTTTTCCAGCAAAATTTTTTTTTGGTGTAGATCTCAGTTCACCTGCTGAATTTATCATTAGGTAAATCAACTCTCCTTGCCGTTCTGGGTAATCGAGAGGTTCCCATTCCTGAACACATAGACATATTCCATTTATCTCGGGAGATGCCAGCTTCGGACAAGACTGCTTTGCAGTGTGTGATGGAAGTTGATGAAGAACGTGTGCGCCTTGAGAAACTTGCTGAGGAATTGGTAGCCAATGAAGACGATGGTATGTCTTGATTTTGTATTTTTCTATCGTACTTAAGGTATTTTCAAGTTTTTATGTATCTCTCTTTTAATCCCTTGCTTAATACAGAATCACAAGAGCAGCTTATGGATATCTATGAGCGTTTGGATGACATGAGTGCTGATACGGCAGAAGCAAAAGCTGCTCACATCCTCCATGGTCTTGGCTTCACTAGAGAAATGCAAAACAAAAAGACGAAAGATTTCTCTGGTTTGTGATATTTGCTAATCTTCTCATGGTGCTTTGTTTGCCGATTTTGTTTTTACGCTTCCATCACCATTATTGTTTTAAGGTCTGATAGTTTTTTTAGACTTTTCTTTCACTTTTCAGGTGGTTGGCGTATGCGCATTGCACTGGCAAGAGCATTGTACATGAAACCTCATCTGCTGCTTTTAGATGAACCAACCAACCATTTAGATTTGGATGCCTGTGTTTGGCTGGAAGAAGAACTGAAAACGTGAGTTCATAGATCATTTAAGCTGCATTGAAGTTATCTTGATTTGTATGCTCCATGAGTTGTTCTCTATTTCCAAATTTAGGTACAAGCGCATTCTTGTAATAATATCACACTCCCAAGATTTCCTCAATGGTGTATGCACGAACATAATGCATTTAGACAAAAAACAACTGAAATATTACACTGTGAGTACTATACTTTTAGTCAGGATGTGTTGTGTATAGCATGTTTTATTATATTTTAGCACTATTTGTTTTACGTTGAAAATGTTACTTCTGCAAAGTCATTTCCATTCCAATTAAAAGTCCATTCCTTAAGCTTCAACAGCTTTATTTACTTTGTAATTGGATTACATTAGGATATGGATTATTCAAGTATGAAGCTCTATCTGAGCATTATCAACCACCACATCAGGTAATTTCGGAAATATGTCTGAACCTTGGTTGGTATCTGTATTTTTCTTCATCAATGATTTCAGGGTAACTATGAGGCTTTTGTACGAACCCGCTCGGAATTGTTGGAGAACCAGATGAAGCAGTACAATTGGGAACAAGACCAGATTGCACACATGAAGGTAACTTTTCATTCTAGTGCTATAAGGATGTTTCTCTTCTTGTGAACTATTATGCTTATGTAAAACTATTGTTTTTCTTTTATGTAGAACTATATTGCCCGGTTTGGACACGGAAGTGCTAAACTTGCCAGGCAAGCTCAGAGCAAGGAAAAAACATTGGCAAAAATGGTTGCTGCTGGCCTTACTGACAAAGTAGTCAATGATAAAACAGTCAATTTTTGTTTCCCGTCATGTGGTACAATTCCTCCTCCAGTTATTATGGTCCAGAATGTGAGCTTTAAATATAATGAAACATCTAATTATATCTACAAGAATCTTGAGTTTGGTATTGATTTGGATACTAGGATTGCTTTGGTTGGTCCTAATGGTGCTGGAAAGAGTACTCTGCTGAAACTGCTGTATGGAGATGTGAGTTTAAACACTGATTTACTTCAATATTTAATGACCTTCTGATCTGAATGTGTGTGTGCTTACTGTTGGTCTCAATGTGCAGCTGATTCCTACTGAAGGAATGATTCGAAAGAATTCTCACCTTCGAATTGCTCGCTACCATCAGCATCTTCATGAACTTCTAGATTTGGACCTATCTCCTCTGGAGTACATGATGAAATCATTTCCAGATATCAAAGAACGAGAAGAGATGCGTAAGATTATTGGTCGCTATGGACTTACTGGCCGTCAACAGGTAAATAATCTGGATCATCTAACTAGAAATTTGGACACAGACTACGTACCAAATACCAAACTACCTGTTACACTTTGTCTTGCAGGTTTGCCCTATCAGGCAACTGTCAGACGGGCAAAGATGCCGAGTGGTGTTCGCCTATTTGGCATGGCAAGCTCCTCATCTCCTTCTGCTAGACGAACCTACTAACCATTTGGACATGGAAACTATTGATGCGTTGGCTGATGCTGTTAATGATTTTGAAGGCGGCATGGTTCTTGTCAGCCACGATTTCAGACTTATCAATCAGGTATATATAAGTTTCTGAAGTCAAATTACTTGTTTTGACGATTTGTTCTATCTCATTTAATCATTTTTATTGGATATGTTGTCAGGTTGCTGAAGAGATCTGGGTGTGTGAAAATGGAGCTGTTACTAAATGGCAAGGTGGTATCCTGAACTATAAGGAACACTTAAAGACAAAGATTATGAAAGATATTGCCAGAGCTGAAAAAGAACAGAATGTGCGGCGGAAGTAGATTCTTTTGCAACTGTTACATTTACTGAAGTTATCTGCAAGTAAGAAAATAAATTTTGAATGCACTGAGCCATGCTGCTCTTAATCATTTTCCCCTGCCGAGATGATGGATTTTTAAATAATACCGTAATAATACCTCTCAGAAAACAACTTCGATTTTACAAAGTCAAGCCTGGATGATGTGTGCTACAAGTAGCATGTACATAACGAAGTTAGTTCTGATGTATTTGGTTGTAAATAATTTTGTGAGGGTACTGTCCGCCTGTCCTCTTTGACAATGTCCATTTGATTTATGTCATAATAAGTCACTTAACTTACCCTAATCAATGTGATTCAAAGTTACCACCGTTAACTTTTCATGTGAATCTTGACTTGGGGACATCCAGTGAAGGTGCAAAATGAATTTTAATTGTCTTCCTCCTATTGAAGACAGTTTCAAATGAAAGTTCTCCTCTTACATGATCGTACTCTGCATTTGATTGTATGGCCAAACCCACCCAATTCACTGCAGCTTGTGAGCTGAATTGATGCTCTGGTTTGAGAATTGAGAATTTTTGGCCAGAGCTTGTCACCAAATGCCTTTCCGCCCCAGTTCTTATGATGTTTGGTCTGTGATTATTTATAGTACTAAGTAAGTTGTTACAGGTGTCCCCAAAGACCAAACACCTGCTCATTTTTGGCAGGCATTAATCATGTTAATAAATTAAATTGCTGGTCTTGCCATTTTTGATGAGTGTGGCCAATAGCTTTTTACTGTTATTTCTTGAAGGCTGACCTGTGTTGTTAAAGATGTAGGAACACAATGATTTTTGTAGATTTCATTGTTGTTTTAAGTGCTCTCAGTATTTGCATTAAAAATATTGACAGTAGAGAATTGGCTTACATGTTGACTCAAGAGACAAAAAAAGTAAAAAGTAGTTATTGGTCTGATCTTATTGTTAAATGGAATGAAACTTCACCCTCATTAGAAATAGTATGTCAAGGCAACCCTAGGAAGAAAACAAATGGCAATAAAATATGTTTAAGGAATCGAATCTTTAATTGCATTTTTCTATCCCATCTGAAACAACAATTTTAACATGAACAAGTAGGTGTCAACAGCAGGCAAACAATAGAAGGTGCCACTGATAGCAATGAAATGGAATAAAACTGTCAATACATACATCAGTTTTGTTCTATACGATGCCTCCTCGCCCAATCATTCAAAATAACAAGACAGGCATGGAGAACACCAGCGTGTTCTAGGACAGGCTAGTTCTTTTAGTATGGGGATCGATGAGGAGTCCGTGGACTTCATTAGTAGTTTTTGGCAATTTTCATTTCAAGCATAGGTTCAAACACACTGGGGTAAGCCCGGGAGCACCCCCTGTCCGGAGAGTGCTTCCACATTATGCATGAGTAGTAGAGGAAGAAAAGAACGAGTAACAACTTTAACAATAAACACAAACTTGTAACAAGAAGACAATGAACCATTAAAAATGGTGCTCGTTCTTTACACATCTACTTCATTTTTATACCATTCAATTCCGCGAATTTTATGCCAGGAAAAAAACTTCTTCCACGGCATTCCCCCAACTTAGTTTCGCCCACAACCGGTAGGAACGCTAGTGGGTGCGTGGTCTTAGTTCGGAAACCGGCCACCAGGGGTGTGGTCACATGGTTACAAATGTAGCCGCTAGGTGTCGTCATCAACACAGCCATCCAGTGCTAGGAAACTCCCCCGGTTTTAGCGATTCACTAAAAACGAAAACTGGAGGATCAGGTATTACCAGCCTGACAACATTAAACAAAAAATTTACGGCCAGGAGGAACGCTAGTGTGTATTCTTAGTTCGGAAACTGAACAACAGAAGTGTCCTTAGGCACATTCGCTCGGCTGTAGTGGCTAAATATCATTATCAACACACCATCTCTGACATCTTACTTGAGTCCAACCAAATAAATGGCGCTACCAACTTCGGAGAACTGTAGAGGATTTCGGGTCCCAACAGTTGGCACCCGCTACATAACGCGCCTGCGCGTTGTGTCCTTCGTCTGTGTTGTCATGGCGGCCTTCCCTGGCCTTCCCTGTTTGTGCAAAAAGATATGTCCTGTGCTTTGTGACCTTACACTCCATTCCCATTCCACATCGTACCCACCTTCCTTTTAGCGTATATTTATGTAAAGTAACCCACCGTCTAAAAAAGGTGATTAATACTAAAAACAATCTAAGTTTATATCTCCCACTCGAATACATATTTTAATGGCAACGCAAGTCTCTTTAGATTTATTTTTCTCCAAATCGAACTTCCAGTCACCAAAAGTTAAATTAAAATATTCAAATTGTTTCACACAAAAAATCATTATAAATTGAATTTTTTCTTTGCCATGTTGACTTCGAACCATCATCCTTTGGGTTAGAATGCCAGTTTCTTTCATTCGTAGCTGTTTCGCATTTCGACAACCCATTGCGAGGACCTTGTTTTATCCCTTGGCTACGTGCTCCCGTCGTAGTTGGCGCTAGTTGCGCTAGTGGCGCTAGTTTCGCCGCTAGATGGCGACACTGTATCTGTCATCTTAGTTCCATTAGCTGCCACCTCACCAACGTCCTTCCAAGGTTTGGGACTTAGAAGAAAAAAAATTTTTCACAAAAAAAGTTTGAAACTTTTCAGCATTTCCGTTGAAATTCGATAGATGCTCAACCTCTCTCTAAATTCCACAAAAAAAAATTCAGTTTATGTTCTCCCTTCGCGTTTTATAACCTATCAAAACTTTGTATTACAAATTTCTTTTAAAAATGTATACACAACAAAAAAAAACCTTTATCATTTCTTTGTCATCGGATCACAACCTTCAAAATGATACCTCACACTCATTTGCAGCTGTTGTACTTTCACAGCTGAAAGTGACCGACTAAATTGCACACCTACCCGGTACAATACTCGTTCATCTTACCCACATATGTGAATATGTATATGTGGTTTGGTAAAGAACGAGTAAAAACGTGAACAGCAAAGCTTTGGATGACATAAAGCTACCTCACAACATATTACTATCTTGACCAAAACCACAGCCCAAATAGAATGGTTGCACTCTTTATATCAAATAAAACTTGCAGTCAATATTTCAAAGATTTGAATACAGGCTTTCCAACTGAAAAGAAAGAGTGGGAAATAACAGTTGAATAAGAATGGCACTTATAGCATCACAACCAGTCACAACACAAGAAACTCAATGGCAGCCCATCAATTACCATGTCGCTCCAGAAAAGGGGACACTAAATGTGCCAGACACACTCTGACACAGTTCTTTTTAATCACATTTTTCTCCATAACAAAAAGTATATATATATATATTATGTCTTAACTTCTCACAGCTCAAGTACAAAATTTTAATTTCTAACTCTTGGTAACAGGAAGTACTCCTCCAATAAAAATTGACAGTAGTGTTTATAAGTCTTTTTCACATTTAAAACCACATGGTCCACCATTGGAAAGGTAACTTTATCTTAAATAGTATCTAGTATCTAACAATCAGTCAATCAAATTTTCTAGTTTGCTTTCTTCCATTAGCAACCCAAGTAGACCAGGTCACCATGTTACACCACCCAATGTGCCAGATATTAAATATCACACTTTTCCCAAGCCACCTAATAAAAATGCATGTGATAACTTATCATTTATTAATTTAAAAGTACTTTTTAAGCTGTTGTAATAGGTCGACAGAGGAATGACAACTATTGTGTGTTCACATAACATGACTTCTCAATTTTCCTCCTTAACTGAGCAAAACTATCTTAGTTCCACAACATGTCATTCATTACATTATCAACATGCGTTTCCATGTGCTTGTCCAACTCTAGCTTGTTACAAAACCTTTGGCTGCAATTCTGGCAACTAAAATCCAAGCTACCCATACCTCTATGCAGCTTGTCAGATATTTTTGCTGCCATTTCTGCAAGAGCTAGGCCCCCACTACGGAAGCTTGGATTATTAGAATCAGTTACATTTATACATAAATGAAGACGGTAGGCATTCCGTGAGGAAAATTGTCCATCACAAACAGAACAATAGAATGGTTTGGAAACAACAAATCGCTTTGGTGGACGTCCAAGGGGCCCGGTCCTTACAGATTCTACACCATGTTGTGTTCGTCGATGCCTAACTAAATGATAACGGCGACCAAATGTCTTCCCGCAAATTGAGCACGGATGTCGTCCTGTAAAAGAAAATGTTGTTAATAAATGAAAAATTGTGGACAGAATTTGTTCTCAGAAGGGTAGCACTTAGCACACCTTTATTCATAGATACTGAGACAGAAGGATTTGAAGGTAATGAAGACTGGGTGCTACCACTTTCATCATCTGCTTCATCGTCATCATCATCTCTGCCAGATTCAATAAAAGAAACAGAAGTTTCCAAATCTTCTGCACCAGGTACTTTACCCAAACTTTGGGATGCAGCATGTGCAATTTCAACGTGAGGATGAAAACGGTTCAAGTGGCGAACAAGGTGACTTTGATGTGTAAATGACTTCTGACAAACCTAGAAATAAGCAGATTGTAAAACCACACACCATAATTGATGTAAGGAAAACAAAAAAATTACTATCCCCCAAAGTAAATACCTCGCAATGTAGCAAAGCATCTCCAGGTGATTCAGAGCCTACTCGAGCTTTCCGCATGGCTTCATTCATTTGTAGTGGCACTTTGTCTTCTTGCTCAGGTTCCATCGCATCATGATCAGCTGTGAGTGCAAAATGAGGATCATCCTCTTCATTTATCTGGGCAGGATCACCTCCTTCTATTGTACTCTCAGCATCAGATTCATCCTCAACCAGGTTCACCTCTACCTAAAAAAGATGAAGTTAAAGACTCAAAACCAAAATATATGGGACCATAAATGAGTAAGCAAAATGTTCTCACTTCAATTTGTTCCGGACTTCCTAAAGAATTCTTGTCATTAGTATATGATAAGGGAGATTCTTCATTCTCAACAGGAACAGTATGGGTGAAATGTTCATGACATGAGCACACATGTTCATTCTCCTCACTCATGGTGGCAAATGATGTATTACAATTATTGCACCTTAAATCAAAAACAAATATCAACAAAATGTGTTAGGAACAAGAGCCAAATTAATAAGGATCAAGAGATAATTCAAATGACTTTATGAAAAGTTGGTGTTCATATGCAAAGTCCACAACTAAAAAGGAAATGTTTCAAATCTTATGGTTGAAAAGCAATAAAAGAGAAAAGCATGCAGATATAACAACTAAAACTCCACATCAATATTAAAATACTGATTTAAACCAGGTAAAAAACTAGGACTGAAATCAAATTTAAAATTTGCAAAGGTTTGCAGTGTTCCAAAGCAATTAAGGGGTCCTGTAAAATTTGCAGGCTTGTGACAGGGAAGTTAAGATTGACTCATACTTTAATTAACTACCAAAGTCCATGTACCATTTACTGGATTGGAGCACATGTAAGAAGAAACTACCAAAGGTGGAAGTGTTCTATACTCAATCACAATTGGAAGAAGTTCAGCAGCAAAAAAGAGAGAGAAAAATTGATTTTTTTTAAGTTCCCAAATACCACAAACTGACATACAAGGGCCAAGCTTATTGTGTTAAGCACAATAATGTACTGTGGTGTAAAGTTTGTCTACTAAAGCTCAACAGCGAAAACAACCACCAAAAGGTTACCTAAATTATCTTACTTCATTGCAGATATTGGACACCAAATCCTTGTGTTAAGGAAACAGAGGCCTACAATCATTAATCACATATTATCAGCAACTGAAGGCATTGAACAATATTAGACCTTGAGGATACAAATTTTGAAATAATACTATATGTAAAGAGTGTGAAAAACAAGTCAGTAAAAGAAGATTAAAACAATGTGAAGTTTTGTCTAAGTGTAAACATACAACGAGCAGAGGTAATAGATAACTAAAAGGCACAAATTGTTTTAGAATGTTGATTCATTTTTGAATTTTCAAACTCTTCTTTATTGAACACAGGATAATGAACTGATCAAGGAAATGTTTGTGAAACCGATACAATCACATGACTATGACAAGTGTAAGATGAAATATAAAATTTACCTGTGCAGTTGAAAATCTTCTTCACAAGGTGGTGTTGTGCATCCATCCATGAGCAAGTGAGCCCGTCTTTGGTGTCTCCGCAAATGTTCCTTATGCATAAAGCTTTGAAAGCAAATACCACAGGTATAAGGCCTTGAAATAGAGGTCCCAGGCTCTTGGTCTAAGCAAGGAAGTGAACCTGACGAATTTCTTGCACATGCTGGATTACAAGCCAAATGGCGAGCTAAGTGCTCTTTTCTTGTGAATGGCTTTGAGCAAGATTCACAGCTAAAAGGACGCCCTCCAGTGTGGGACATCATATGACGGGAGAGATGTTCTTTCCGACTAAACCTAGGGGGAAAGGAAAAAAAATAAAATCAGAAAACGTGACATGGCTTTCCAATAATCCATACAAGAAGTATTCTATTTACCCTTTACCACACAGTGGGCAGAGAAAACTTCTCCCTTCAAAATGTGACCTCAGGTGACGTTTCCAAGAGGACCGACGGGGAAATAATTTTCCACACTCAGGGCAATCAAACATGCCATCCTTTAAAGAGAATAGCATGTTAATAATATTAATAATACGATGTCAATGAAGGACAGGTTTACCAACATTTCAGTTTTAGTACATTCCAAAATTCCTACATTGCTACAACCTAGCTGCTCTTTTAATAAAACTACAGGTTAACTGCAGTCATTGATAGGAAAATTGTACCTGAGGAGAATGAGAACATCTTGAGTCTTGAATCTCTTCATTTTTAGGTACCTGGATATCTGTTTCATCATTAGGTACATGCTTTGCTTTTAGCGTATCTTGCAGAGTTACTTTAATTTGACTTTCCTGTTTACTTGAATCCAGCACTTTCTGACAACGGAATGCTACACATGATCCACAGAGGGAACATGAAAATGATTTTTTGCTGATAATATATCTACGGTGAATAATATTTTCATTGTCAGCTCCCTTCTCATAGACATCCCACATTGGAGGCAGGACAACGCGTCTTTTCAGTTGAGTTCCCACAACATCAAAATCGTCATGTTTTAGTCTGAATTCATAAGCGTCCCTGCAATAAAAAAAATATGCCTTTGGTTTTCATCACTGATAAGTTTAAAGCCAAGGGCTTTAATTTTGACTCCAGGTTTACCTAGTATATTGGACTGCAGGATCCACTCTGAATGTTTCTTCTTGGATAAGTATGTAATCTTCAGCAGATGGATTTTTTAGATGTGGAAGGGGTGCAAAGGGAGCAGTAAAGTCCCACTCAGCATCATCATCACCACTACTTTCTAAAATGTTGTTTAAAAGATATTTTTTTTTTAAAGACAGGAAACAACAACAATTTACAGCAAACGAAGATTTTGATTTTTTTCACAAATAGTAAGTTGTAAACACATACCCGAGTTTCGTAAAACAGGAGTGATAGAAAGTGCTGAAGGGGAATCAAATACATCTTCAAATGCTGCTACTTTCTGGAGTTCTTTAGGACCAACAGGTGTTATGGAGAGAGCAGATCTCTCAGCTTGGAGACGTTCAACTATTTTTTCAGCCTCCACTATAGCATCTATTGAAACCTACAATGTAAATAGTGAAAATAAATAAAAAAGTACAAAAATTTCAAATAAAGAAATATACCTTTGCATGAAACATGACACAATAAATATCATGTACAGTTCATACCTCTTGAGTCGGATGAACATTCTCCTTTTCTAAAACTGACTGAGTGCGGATACATAATTGTTGATATGCATAAATGTCGTCTACTCGGCATACACATGCCTGGCAGACAAATTTTGTTAAGGTGTCTTCCAAATAAATCTGATGGCAAAGTAAAAAAATTGTTTTCATTCATCACACCTATTTAAAAATTGAAGGTATACAGCTGTCTCATCTCTCGCCTGGCACTTTTGTGAACAATTATATTTACTCCAGCATTCTCTGATATTGAACATGCCTGATTTGGTCCATTCTATCATAACCTCCATGTCGAGGAATGTAAAGGAATTCTTTGACATTACAAAATAGATCACTATCAAACAGTATACGCTTATTTAAATTTTATTCTAAAAACTACATGTAAAGCTATAAATATATGCTTGACAAAGTCAATGAATTTATCCGCCAATAGCCAAGATGATAAACAATAAATTTTCTCATATTCCATTCAATGAAGTAAGTTTACAACCACTAACAATTGGAGGACAAAAGAGTTAAATTTACCTGAATTGACAAGCATCCTTTAATTTTCTGACATAAAGGACTTTTTTCTCCGCCATGAAATAATTTAATTTGACCTGGTTCTGTCGACATGCACAGACGGCAGACGACAGGTTTCGTATCTTCCACTCTATCTGACATTCTAAGAATTTAAAGCGACAAAAGAAATCACAGGCTCCCAAATAAGTTCATAAACAGCATTTGAGCGAGTTGCACGAGCGTGACAATACAAAGAAAACGTTAAAAAATCAGATACTGCAACGTAAACAAGTTTGAAGTGAACACGCCATCTTGCTGGATTTCAACAAATGAATGGCAGGACAGCCAGCAGAGACGGCACCCCACGTGACTACGTGATTTCATTCGTCCTGCACAGGTCCTGCACCTAGCCAGCAAAGAGCAAAATCACACTAAAGGTCATGCGTTGTATCGTAAGGGATGGTAATTACTCTTGAGTCACAATTTTGTTTGCCTTTGTAGTATGTCTACAGACATCTCTCTTAGCCCAGTGGAGTGGTGAGCCTAGTAGGTAGGCAGCCGCATCGCAACGCACCCCCCCTCCCTGCCTGCCCTCCCCTCCCCTAGCCGCCTAATGCCGAGATTTAGCGAACATTTGGCCTATCCTATATGGGACTTATGTGACGATCATGTCTTAAATAGCTTGATCTTCTTTCATTTGATTGCAAGTCATTTGGAAGGAGTAATGCATCGAAGGAAAAGGCAAGGTGGTGTGACGAGGACAAAATTTTGCAAAAGGAAGACTCACAAGCGAGTCACTCCAGCAGTGGCCATTGTGGGTCCGTCCCCACAAGTTTTGAATATCCCTTGAGACAGCGCACGCTCTTTCAGGTCTCGTTGATGTAAGTGGACCAAACAGGCACAGTTTATTTATTGTTTCCAATTCTCTAATGTTCGTAAATTATTCTGCACCTTCCCCCTCTTTTCCCTCACACACTCGTCGCTCTCGAATGTGGGAAAAACTCCGGAAGGGTGTGGTTGGGGTCACGTGGCCACAAATAGGCACTCTGCGCGGAGCCGCGGAGGCCGCGGAATCCCGCCGTGATCTGCACTCGCCCGCCACCATCGCCACCCACCAGACTACCAGACCGTCAGCACCAGCAGGCCTACCGGACCGGACCGGACTGGAGTGAACGCCACGCTGCCGCTGCCGTAGGAGGGGCTAGGCGGCCAGGCGATCCGGCAGCGCGGTGCGGCAATGCCGCGTACATGGCCCACGGCACGGCCCTCACGCTCACTCACGTCGCTGCCGCCGCCGCCGCCGCCGCCGCCGCCGGCAGCCGCACCGTGGTCGGCCGCAGTACCCCCAGTCGCCTTGCTTGCTTCGGCCGGCCGACGCCGTCGCAGTCACCGGCACGTGGCCGCCTGCGCCTGCTGAGCCCGCTGCCACCAGCACGTGCCTCCACCTCAATATGAAGCGCTTCTTCCACGTCGGCCAAGAGGTGCTCGCCAGGGTCAGCGGCTTTGAACCATTCCCAGCCGTTGTAAGTGTGAAGTATAAAACGCGTTCTGGAATAGGATGCGTCGACCGTAAAGGATTCACCTTTAGAGCGCCTGCGCCACGCCTTAGTGTCAGTGGGGTGGGAGGGGCGTGTGCGCCTGTGTGTGTGTGTGTGTGTGTGTGTTCGCGCGCGGGCACGCAGTAGCACGCGGTTTCATCTCACGAAGATATGTCAAAGTAATTAAGGGGTATCCCTCGTCGAGGGTCGGGGCTTCCCTTTGAGACACAGATTGCTACCCAATAGCGTATCCGTGCAGCTGCTGGGAAAATACAAAGGCTGCTTAGGTTAAGGTCTTGGCGCATGCGCACAGACAGCATGTGACGTCAGAGGCAACTTTTGGCGCGCATCTGCATGAGAGCAAAAGTGGCGCTCGGTATCATACCAGGTCATACCATGTCTGTAATGGTCATACGTATCCGTCTCAAAACTATAGTGTGATAGAAAAATGCAAACTGTTTCCTCTTTTTAGCTTTATTGGTTTTGGTTTCTGGGTTATCAACTCATAATATTTTTGTGTGTTACAGATTAATAGTGTACGGCTCACAGAGGATGAATGTTCTGTTTTTTATTATGTCAAATTCGACGGAACAACAGAAATGTAAGCTGAATTGTGTTTCTTTTCAAAGAAACCAAACTTTTATCCTGCAGCAAGCAGCTTATTAATATTTTCTGTTTCCAGTGTGCCATTAAATAGTGAAAACTTGGAACCATTGGTAGGAAATAAGCACAAATTCAAGTCAAAATATAATGAAAAAGACTTGAAAAGAGAATCAAAGGTAAACTAACACATAAAGTGCTGCAATGAGTTGTTTTATAGGGTAGCAAGAGTATGGTCCTCAGTAACTTAAATTGTATAAATTGTTTCTTTACAGCTGAGAGTTGATGCCCTCTTGGGTGCTGAAGATGAAATTCCCGAAGTCTTGATGAACTTTATATCAGTTGACAGTGATTTTGAGGAGGTGTCGCAGGATGCAGTAAAAACTCTAGGCTTGCACAGCATTAGACTTACACCCAGCATGTAAGTAATTAGCAGTGTGTCATTGGTTCATATTCTAACTAGACATTCTGTTAAAATTTCTTAGTTTTTTTACAATTTGTAATCATGTTATTTTGTTTCCGCACAGGGTTAATAGACTAGACAAAACAATAGCAGTAGGAAATGGAAATGCACAAGAGAATTTGATTGAGGTAGGTTCCTTAATAAATATGGAATTAATTTTGCTTTCATTTTCTTAGACAAAACATTTTTCGTTGCAGGACGATGAGTATATAGATGTTGAAGATGTGAAAGCAGGAGAAGAATCATCAAGATTATTATGTGGTGACTCTGCATTCGCGTGTTCAACTTGTTTTAATGCCTTCAAGTCCAGAAAAGCATTAAGAATCCATAAACAACGTAGTGTTCTGTGTCAAAAATTGAGTTTAAGACAAGCTAATCAAGGGAAACAATTGAAATCTCGTAAAACCAAGATAGATGTCTTGGGAACTGAAGGTAAATCTAATAAATCTGATCTCAAGAAAAGCAAGTGGGCCAGCAGATCAGCAAGTGGCTACTATCCTTGCAAGCTGTGTTTCCGAAAATTTAGATCAAAAGGAGAAGCTCAGCTACACATGTCTTCACATAAGCCTCATGTGAAAACAGACACAAATCAAATTTTATCGCCTGAAGATAGCTTGGAATGGCAAAGTGAAGAATCAGACTCTGGAGGAAATGAAGAAGGAGGTGGTAAAAATAAAGAATTACATTGCTCCTTAGAACGTCAAAGAAGATCAGAGATGAAAGTAAAGTTTGCTGAATTAGCAGCTGCCACTGAACTTGGATCAGGAGCATCTAAAGTGAGGGTTTTGGAAACGGCTAAATCTCATATAGCAGAGCTTGAAGCAGAGGCAGAAGATCTAGACCATCAGTTAGCCGCTTTGCAGGAAAAGAATCAGAGGCTAAGAGCTAAATATTTAGAAATGAACCCTAAGGAGAGATAATGTATATTTATTAATGCTATGTGCTTGTGGTATGAAATAAAACAGAAGTGAAATGGAATGTTAGCATTTGTTGGGTTTTAGAGGGGACCAAAAATGAAGATCAAAGGACTAAGGGCTTGTATCACATCCAACATGTAACAACACATGTTTTTATTTAAAACGTTGATATCCTTACAACGGATACTGCATTTTTGTACAAATGTAGCAATATACATTACAGCACAGAGTGTAGGTGACTTGATGTGGATCATATTTATATGAGGTAACAAATAAGTCACTTCTAATGAGAAGTGTAAATTTTTTGCTCAGAGGAAGAAAGAACATATTCCATTGAATGAAAAATAAAACAAAAACAAATTCTAGAATCAGATCATAAAATGAGGATAAATAACGAGCTGGAAGGCATTCCTAATCAACAGTGAAACAGTTTTACCTGGTTTTTCATATGTGCCAAAGTTTTCAAAATTACAACAAAAATAACAAATTGCCCTGAATCATGCTTCAAGTGACAAAATCATTTGTACAGAATTTTAATAAATGAGGAAAATAATATTTTATACATCTTTCTTAGTAATTTCATAGTCTAACATTAGCTTTTCAATAATCTTTTTTTTACAAAATAGTGGCTCTGAGTGCCAACAACAAATATATTTTTCTATGATTTATACAAAGCTATTTTAAGAATCACTGGAAAATAGACGTAATGAATGAGTCGTTAATCCGGCAAACGGTTCATTCGAACGTTCGAACTTTACATTCCTATATAACAGCCTAATCATACACTTGGGTTTGGCAGTGAACACAATGAAATTTAAGTAAACTTTAGTACCATTAAGAGCATAGAGTCTGTAGTAGTACTGACAGCCCTGTGACCAGTAGTACTACAGCCACCATAAACAATCTACATCCACACATTTGCTTTCTATACATAAAATAGCCTTCAAATCAAAATTTTAACATTAGTACAGCCTCTTCAAAATCAAGAACAGCCGTAAGTGAATCAAAATCATGAATTTAACATAAATTATATTGGTAATTCGTTGGAGCTTCTTAGGCAACACCTGCGATCCATTCCTGGGTCCTTCACAGCGCTATTTGTACTGGTTCCTTGTGTGCGCAAGGGACTTTGCCCTCAGTACAAAACTCAAACCTAATAATACAAATCTCATATTTTCCAGCTAAGCTACATTCTTGAGCATTGAGAGTGGGAGCAGCACTGTGTAGCACTGCATGTGCTTATCTTTACTGCTCACCACTTAACACATCACATCATTTCAAAAATCTACAAAAACAACAGCCTCAACTCCATGCTCATAAGGCCAATCTGGTCCATCAGGTTATAATAACTCCAAGAAAGAGAAACTTCAGTAGTGGCAGTTGTGAAATAAGTTCTGTAAAACATGCAAGAGGCTGCCTCACAGAGGTTTAAAACAGGAAAACGAATCAACGTCTGGACCATTCACTTTCACAGCTCACATTGAAAAGCTCCCCATTGCACAATGTTCATGAAAATAACGGATGTGATTTGAATGAACCAGTGCTTTCATACATGAAAAAAAATATAGCCGATAATATCAATTGTACTTCATGTCACTCATGTCGACAAATGGTGTATCTGTATCAACACATCATAGTCAGGTCCTGGTCATAATGTGGAAGAAACACTTCACAATCAATACAATATGTACAGTGTGGGGGCTAGGACTATCACAACGCCCAACCGGCTGGTAACACATGTATGCACTGCACATGCACAAATTTGATCCCTCCTGCCCTCCTTTCTGTGATGTGTGTACACAACACCTCTACTCTACAGTACATTGTAGGTATAAACAAAGTAGCTGCAACGCTCTGTTGCTCTACAAAACTATACATCTTTTAGTATTTAATTCCATCACCATGCCCGATTTTGTTCTATAAGAAGTTAACTACAATAACAAAAATAGACAAGTTAGCTCTTTCATATACTTTTCAAATACATTAGTCAAGGAAGATTCCCACACCGGCACACAGCTGCAGCTCTAATGGGAAGGAAAATGAAACAAAATCAAGCGAAAGAATGGAATGTAGGAAAGAAAAATAAATAAAAATTTTGTTCAACTGAAATTTTGAGACCATATAACAAGAAGCATGAGAAAAGCAAAAATGTAGCTAAATACAAGAATATCAAAAAATTAAATTAACTAACATGAACAGAAATGTCCTGTAAAAGTTGCTTTGAAAACAAGCACTAAGCACCCCTAACATTACACAATGTGAGGTACACAAAGGGTTCGGCATGTACAAACCGTACATTTAAATGTACATTACTAGTGCGCGGGACGGCCGCCGGAATGTGTAGGTACAACACAAAATGTGACAAAACTAATTAACAATAACATGAATAGTGAAGAAGTGAACCGTCCTGAGGTAGCATCATCTACCAATCTCTTTCCAGTTTTGTACTTTTTGAAGGCAGCTAATTCTCTTGATATCAAGAATTACAGGATCTAGAAGGTATTCAATTTACATTCATAAAAAAATAAAACAAATATATATTATCGTGTAACTTAAACCAGTATTTAATCTTCTATCAACAAAAATATTGGTCACTCTTCTTAAATTTCAACATGATTTTTACAGAGGTATCTCACAAGAAATGGACACAACCCACTGACTAATGAAGGTATTAACAGATTTAGCAACAAAAACAAGCCAATAAATAGAATTTTTCTGTGTTGTCAAACTCCACTTAACAATAAGGACTCAATACCAAACTATTTTTAACATATTGCACATAATCCTTAGCTTTTCTTAAATAGCTTAATAACTTGTTCCTTTGGGAAAGAAAAACACAACAGAAAACATGCCTTAATAATTTCACAGTAAGTGCAAGGATAATGCATAGATAATCTTTTTACAAAATAGAATAATGTACTAATTTATTTATATTATGCACTATGTTAAGCTGTACAGAGGTAACAAACATGCGTGGGCCAGGAGCCGCACAGTGTTAGGTACATTGGCAACGTCCGAGAGCTCTTTACCGGGCGCATTACGTGATGTTTATATCAAGACTGCACATGCCATACACCACAGATTGGAGATAATTTAAAACTGATACTAGATTTATAAATAAAATAAGGATGTTCCAATCCATAACTTGACTTTCATTGACGGAACTTGTCATGTAAGAAAGTAGTGGAGAATATACCATGACTGACTTTGGTGCTCATGACACAGTCATCGTCTTTGCGCTCCTCACAACTTGGTGTCAGGTTGAGAAGTGTGGCAGGGTCTGGAGGGCCCAGCCCTCACAAGCTCATGCCACTACAACTCTAAAGTGAACAAAGAGGAAAGAGAGAGATTAGATGATGCCAAAATAACAAATGCTAGTAAACATGAAACGAAATAAGGAATAATTACCTTGGCAGTGCACTCCCTTCTCGTGATGGGCAGGTAAATGGTAACATTATGACTACTTGCGTTTTGCATGCAGCATTTCCATCAATAGTGTTTGTGTTGGTGCTCCACCTGAGCAATGCTTCTGGTAAAGGTGGTCTTCCCCTCGAGCTGCCATCTCATGAATATCTGGCAGGAGCATGAGCAGTCTGTTGAATTTATCCTGCACACACACATAAAACAGAATTAGTAAATCATTCTAAAATAAGTTTTCACTAGCAATAGGTTTGCTTTTCTTTTTTTCCTCTTGCTTCAGTGATAAGTAGCACAGAAAATTTTATCTTAGTGCTTTGAAACCAAAACGGATGCAAGAAATCCAAGCTCCTATATGGTTTACATACAATGCAATCTCGTAACAGTAGCTCCTAGGTGCCAGCTCTTTCCCATTAAAAATAATAATAATATTTTCTTTAGCAGCAATCTCCATAGCAAAGAAGCCAGAATGTTATCTTAACAGTCAATACTCACAGTTTATGCGAATCTTCCCAGATGCCATTATTAAAGAAATAAATGCACCTTGCACATACTTTACATGAAAATTTTTAACTATTTCATATAGAGCTCAATAATGCAGAGATAGAAGGAAAGACACAGACACTGTGATATAAATACTCCTCCTTTACCAACCAGTCTCAGAAAATAAATCTAGGTAGTTTTCTCTACAAGCTCTGCTTCATGAATGCAGAGAAGAATATGCCACTAAATCATGGTATGAGGTGCTAAAGTAAGTGACAGAAGAGAGGAAGAGGAGATGAAATCTTTGTGTTTGGTAGGGAATATTTCAACTATGGAAATGAAAGAGGAGATGATGTGCATGGACACTCCCTGGAGAACGATTTCTCCCAAGAGGGAGAGCAGCAACGGCAGGTAAGCAGTACGCAGGGTCTCAGTGCGACACTGGACACACGTGCGAACCTGCAAACACAGCCAAGCACAACATACCACAGAAGCACAAGCAACGGCTCCCAATCAAATTATTTGTTGAATCTCAAATCATATCAAACTGAAAACACTCATAAATATAAATTGGGTTCCACACATAGAATTTGAACACAAATGTTAAAAGTTGGACGTGTTGCTCATGTACGGGATGATTTTTTGAGAAAAGACATCCAGAACTGTCTGAAAGTCGGATGCAGGTGCTAAGAATTAAAAAAAAAAAAACTACTATAATTATAACCAGGACTTTGGAAAAATTTACTTTGGATCCAAAATTATATTGAGCAAGTGGAAAATCCAATGATCTTTCAAAATGTAAGACACATGATCAACAGTTCAACTACACAGACATTCTGAAACACATTGAACTGTATTACAAGTATAAAAGTTAGTAGCTTACAGTTGTCTGTATTGTGATAGGAGAGTGTCATTACAACTATCAAGTCAGCAGGTCATTAGTAAACACAGCGTCCTCCTGTAATACAGTGTCATACAATGCTGTTTGTCCATCTGTCGAAGCTGACAAGAAATCTGAGATTGGTTTCCAATGTAAATTACAATAATCATCTGAAGGCTACAGGCAGTTAGTTTGATGATGACTTTTATATAAAAACGTGCTAGTGTGTCCCTATTAAAACTACCCAAGAACTATGACACCAAATTTTCATTTTAAAAGCTTTGCTCTGGAATGTTAGTTTATGGGCATTATGAGTGTTTTAAGAAATGCACAGAATGCAGACTAATAAGCTGATCTTAAGGATGAACTATCTCTCATCTAATTCTTGCAGAGTGAATGATGGTACGGATGAATGAAAAAGACGTAAAAGAATGAATACAGTAACAACACAGAGGAGTTCAGGGACATTGCCTGCTCCAGTGCAAGAGTCTGGTCAGCATTGGCAGGCAGAGCCTTGCAGCCCACTGTCAAAAGCAACTGAGTGCATTCTTATTAACAAGAAAAATGCATATTTTATGTAATACTAATCTAATACTTAAAACCAAATGCACACTATACTGCTGCATCCTATTGCATCAAGTTTCAAGTAAAGATGAGACCGCAGCTTCTAAATCTATTAGAAAACAAACATTTAAGAGAAATACAGACCTGAATTTGGGGATAATGCGTGAGACTGTAGTCGTGAAGTGCTGTTTTCACTTGGTTGTGACCTTCCTGCACGTGCTTTCGATTCATTATTCCTCTGACATCTGTGGTGACACAATAACCATGTCATAAATTATTATGCTCCTACTCAAGGTCCAAAAAAAGTTCCATGCAACAACAAACCGCCTCAGCAAGTTAAAGACGATCAACGGTTTAATAAAAAAATTAACAAGGTAGAGAAATGCCGTCATGATAGATAGCCACCACGCCGTGTGAGGGCCGATGATAGGCAACGCATCACGTGAGGCCCAGACGCAAGTACCAGGGTTGAGCAGCAGCAGGAACTTGAGACAGATGTAATCCGAGACATCGAATTTGAGGAGGGCGAATTGGTGCGCCAGCGCCGCGAACTGGTCCGCCAGGGACGCGACGCCGAGGAGTCCCAGACAGAGCAGGTCGAACTTCTGGCCGTTGGGGAGGGTGGTCTCGTCCGGCAGCTGGTTGTGGAGCCGCTGATGGAGGTGGTCCAGCACCAGCATGTCCGACCACGAGTACTGCAGGAGCTTCATCTGGTCGTCCACCTGAGGGGGAGGGAAGACAAGGGAACAAAATGAAAATCATGTCTAGGGCGCGAAACACTGCAGTGAGGGGAGAAGCTTAATTTTCAAATGCATCGATAATAAGACCATCTTCCCTCGCTCGTCCTTCCGAGGACCCCTTTTGAAACTTGAACTCTCACGACCAGGCTGAATACTGACAACCCCTTACCCTGCCCCGGGGAAGGACACCCCATCCCTGCCCGGAGTACTTACTCACTTTTCATAATGGATGAACCTCCTCTTCCCCTCCCTCCCCCATTCCCATAGTGCCAGCATAGCCCCACAGCTATGGCCCCACAGCCCAGCGCACGCGTACAGACCAAGCCGCACTATGCGCCCGGCCCGGCCCCTCCCCTCCCCAGGCCACACCACGCGGCCCTGACCCAGTTTCGACTCGGGCAGTGCGTGTGCGGCAGGCCCGGCCCGGCCCGGCCCCGGCCAGCGCTGGCTGCGCCTCGGCTAGGCCTGCCCTGTCTACCCCTGCTCCTTAAGAGAGGTTAGGTTTGTCCACTGCCACCCCAGCGGGCTGCAAGAGGCAATGCTGTACCGGAAACTGCTACCTTTCATTCTTTCCGTGCCACGGAACGGAGCGTAGCCCCGCGAACGGGGTAGGGTGAAAAGCAGTGTTCGGAACTAGTCGCGCCGCCGCCGCCGCCCCCGCCGCCCCCGCGGGGCCTGGACTGGGCCGGGCGCCGAGGGCGACTTTCGCTTTCATGCGACAGGGGCGGGGCACCAGGGGCAGCAGCATCAGCAGCATCAGCTGCAAGCACAATGGTGGTAGACCGAGCCATGCGCCCGGGCGGGCGGGGCGGCACCGAACCGAACCAAACCGCCTCGCTCGCTCCGTTCTGGCCGTATCTCCCCTCCCCACCCCTCTTTTCCACTTCCACTGGGTGGGTGGTGGTGACCTTGGCGACCATCCCTCCCCCTTCCGTCCCGGCGCGGCGCCACTCACTCCCCTCCCACAAGGTCGCGTTACGACACTACGCTGCGCCACGCCACCACGCGCAGCCCCCTCCCCCTCCCTTTTACTCGCATCCTTTCCCCTTCCTTCTTCAACCCCCTGTTTGCCATCCCCTAGAAAGTGAACGTGGTGGTGGGTGGGGGCTCAAGGACTCCGGCTTATTGGGGGCTTCAGACCGGGCCGCTCCGCCCCCGGCTGCCCCCGGCACGGCACGGGCCCCTGTAACTGAATGGTCCTACATGGAACTGCAAGAGTTATCGCCCGTCATAATCAGAGTGAATGGAGCGGCGAGCGGCCGTCCGAAAGAAGACGGACTCCGACTTCGGCGGGAAACGAAACGCGAACCAGCGAGACCGGATGCTCGTCGAGTCGATTCCCCGGCGAAAAATCAGTCGTGTTGACCAATTTGGTTCCCGCGTCACCTCGAACTGATTCCCTTACTCGATTTGAATCTCAAGTTTATAGCCGTGCCGGAACGCGCCCTGTTCAGAAGCGAAATGGACTCCTGGCTGCTCTGTTCCTCCCTCCCGTAGCGCGGAGCGTGGCGGAGCGTGGCGGAGCGTGGCGGAGCGTGGCGGAGCGTGGCGGGATGGGGCGCGGTGTTCACTCTGACTCTGGCGAAGCGAGGCATGCGGCGCGGCGCGGCGCGGCGCGGTGCGGTGCGGTGCGGTGCGGTAATCCCGAGTAATATTCACTGCCGCGAAAGAGCCGCCACGCCACTCCACCGCGCCGCGCCGCGAATGGAGAACAGCGGGGAGGAGGGGGGAGGGACGCACTTTCGCTCTCGCAGTGTCCTAGACCTAGGCCGTATTTTCCCCCTCTCTACCATCCTCTTCCTTCCAACCCATGTCCCCTCCCCCCTTTCCCCTGTTCGCGAGCCCCGCGCCGCGCCACACGCTGCCGCCAGTCGGCCATGCGCTGCTTCCGTCGCCGATATGCCGCGCCGTGCCGCGCCGTGCCGCGCCGCGCCATATCAAGAATCAATACACTGCCAGCCACGCCCCGCGCTGCCATGAACCGTCACGAAGATCGGCGCGCACGCCGTGACACAGTGTGATACAGTATCACTGTCACACTGTCACGCAGTGTCACAACGTGCCTGTATGCCACACAGTGCCATGCGCTGGATAGCGGCGGAGGGCGACGGCTTGCGGGTCGGGGCGCCTGGTGGGTAGGCAAACGCAGCGCATCCGTGTCGGAGGCCGATGCATGTTGCCTACCCAGCCAGGGGCCCTCTGTGCCTGCGGAGCCTGCCTTCTCTGGGCCGGCCGGGGCCGGGGCGTGGCCGAGTGCGTGGAGTGGAGACGAGGACGAGACGCCCTGTGGAGTACGGGCGGAAGAGGCAGACATATAGGAAGGCTGAGGCTCACACGGGGCGGACCTCTGCGCGACTTACGTACAGCCGTGGAGGGGTCGAGTGCAGAGCAGCCGGCCCAGGGGCATGCCCAGCCCAAGGGCGGCGCTTGGCCAGCACAGCGACTCTAACATACTTACCTTCTCGGTACAGAAACAATAGAGAAACCACCCCTCCCCGCCCAACACGCACAACATTTTAACAAAATCTCTACGTAGTTGACACAATGACACACTCGCCTCACCAAACCCAGACCCAAACCCCATCCCATTCCCCACTTGGCACTTTCACTCTTTCACTCGCACTTGCAGCACACTTTGGGAGCACTTCGTTATTACCTTGAGGTCCTTGAAGAAGACTGAATTTCTCGCCCAGTCTACTTGCGAGAAGAGGTTCTGGTCCAGCACTTTGCACATGAGTTCAAACAGGTCCACCTCGCACTGGTTGTACGTCTGGTTTTGCAGCAGGCCAAACAGCGAGTTCTGCCACTCCCGGTCATCCACCGACTGCACGAGGTCCCTCATCATGGGCGTCATCTTGCTGGTGGCCGCCGTCGGCGAGGCGGAGCCCATCAGCCCGTCCAGCAGGTCTCTTGAGGGCGTGCCGCCGCCGCCGCCGCCTCCGGTGCCGCCGCCGCCCGTGCCGCCCCATAACTTGTGTTCCGAGCTGGCCGTCAGGCTGGTGGCCGTGCTGGCCGGGGTGGAGGTGGGGGCGGAGGTGGGGGCGGCCAGCTGTAGGCCGGGGGGCGCCTGTCCCCCCGACGCGGACGCCGACGCCTGTCCGAGCGCCACGGCGATGGGGCTGGGCGACGAGTCGGGCGACGACGTCAGCGACGACACCTGGGGGATCTGGATCTCCTGCTTGATGTGCAGCGACGCAAACGACTGCGCGGCCGACTGGCTCGGATACGACAGCCCCGAGTCCGACAGCGTCTGGTTGTTCTGGCCGCCGTGGCCGCGGATGGTCTGCACCGCCATCTGCCGCTGCCGCATCATCTGCAGCTTCCGCGCCCGGTCCCGCTTGTACATGGGGCCGAACTTGTTCCTCCCGCCGCGCATCCGGTCCGCTCTCACGGCTGCAACAGACAAACACAAGGGGGGGTTAGAAGCGGGCTGGACACCTGCAGTGACATTCCTGTACCGTTATCTGCAGGAGCCCTATCTATCGGTGTCAAGGGCGTCCTCGAGGGCCGCGTCGGGCCGGTTGCGGCGCAGAGGCGGCAGTCCCGGGGGCTCCGGTCCAAGGCGGAGGCCGCGGAGGCCGTAAAGCTGGAAGCGGGGGCGGTACACGGGCCGCCAAGGGCCACAGGCCGCGGGCAGCGAGGCCGCAGCGCCCAGAACTAGAGACAACGGCGGCGAAAGAGAACAAAACGGACAGGGAAAAGCAGCGAAGGAAAAGGGGGAAACATGAATCAAGTGGGTAATTGGGAGGGTGAAAGGGGCGCGCGATAAGGGCGAGCCGGATGGCCTTGACGACACCCCCCCGCCGGGCGTCCTTGAGGGGAGGGGAGGGAGCGCAGACGGCACGGCCGAGGCACAGCCCACCAGGTCAGGCCCCCACGGCCCCACCCACACGGGCCGGGCCAAGCCGGGCCGGGCCGGCACCAGCCACCCCCAGGCCCCAGGCCCCGGCCCCAGGCCCAGCAGGCCTCCCCAAACCGGTGCCGGTACAGATGTACCCGGACCTCGACGAGCGGGAAACAGCTCCGTTTTTAAATGTACACAGGAATTTTACATTTAGATTAGGGGAAAATTCTAAAATTTAATGAAAAATTCAAACCAATTAAATTTAAATTCACAAGGGTGTACAGAAATAAAAAAACAAATATTAAGAAAACACCTTCGCCCCTCGTGCATCTCACCGCTCGTCTCCAGGCCCCAACTCCAGACCCGGCTCCAGCCCCGGCTCCAGACCCGGCTCCAGGCCCGACTCCAGCCCCGGCTCCAGACCCGACTCCAGTCCCGGCTCCAGACCCGGCTCCAGGCCCGGCTCCAGGCCCGGCTCCAGACCCAGCTCCAGGCCCGGCTCCAGGCCCGGCTCCAGGCCCGGCTCCAGACCCGGCTCCAGACCCGGCTCCAGGCCCGGCTCCAGACCCGCCCCACCCTTCCAGATCCAGGCGGATGCCTCCCCGCGTAACATGAGCGACACGACACAGAAGGACGCTCCCAGCTCCATCTCGACCCGTGCCGCGTGCTGGCCGTGGCCATGCCCGTGCCCATGCCGGCTCGCCCGGCCGTGCCTCGCCCGCTGTGCCACGCGCCCGGCCGGGTCCCGGCGCCCCGCTCCGCCCCACCCAGGCCGGCCGGCCGGCTCCCAAGGCCACCGGCAACCCAGCAACCCCGGTACGGCCCGGCCACATACTGCCGCAGGAAGAGGCCGGCATGTAGCGCACAGGGCGGGGCTCGCGCGGCAGCTACTACCTACCCCCTCTGCGCCCCGAGGATGCAGCAAGCACAGCTCGCTTCGCTTCCAATATTGCTATAATCGTTAGTCCGCAGGTAAGAGGGTCGCGTCTGAAAACTACCCCCTCCCCGAACACAGGGCACATGCCGTCCTCGGGAGCTGCACGTCGCCGTGCTGATCGCGCCCCTTCCCACCCCCTCGTCCAGTTTATGGTTGTGCAGGGAGATGCCCCCCCCCTCCCCCGGACCAAACTTCCGCATTACCCCCAGCGGAGAGCGGGGGCGGGCAGGGGCAGGTCTGGTGCCCGGCTGGCGCGCCATTCGGCGGCGGTGCTTTCGCTCTCGGGCCCGTCCACACGCCTTCCCCCGGCCCGCCCCCGGCCCGCCCCCGGCCCGCCTACTGCGAGCCCCCTCTGGACCCGTAGGCCGGTCCGGGCGTTAGGGGTTGCTTAGTGCGGCGGGTCTAGGAGGCGCCGGGGAGCGGAGAACCAGAACAAGATAAGAGGAGAGAAGAGGGCTCGCTTCTGGTTATGACCGGACTGGTCGGAGCGCTCCGGACGCGGGGAGGGGAGGGGCAAGAGGGGGCGGGGAGGGGAGGGGCAGGAGGGGGCGGCGACGCCTGCTTCGTCCTTCGGAGCACAGCGAGCCTATCCCAGCCCAGCCCAGCCCAGTGCTTGTTCGCCTTTCGCCTCATGCTGCGCGCGGCCACAACTAGGAGTGCGTTGGGCTGAAAGGGGGGGGGGGGTTGGCGTCGAGCCAGCCCGCGCAACGCAGCGCTGCAGTGTAAACCACCTGGTGTGGCCTGGCCGAAGCACCGCCCCACCGCCCCCGCTAAAATTAACCAGGATGCATGTCAGACCCACATCGCCGCCGCCACTGGGGTCCTGCGGCGGGTCCAAAGGCTCAAGCCGAAGTTTTCAAGAAATACTCGCCAAATTAGAACAAAAGAAACAAAGGACATTCGCAGCCGCCGCCGGCCCCCGCCGCTACGCCTGTTCGGACGCTATCTGCGCTCTCTACGCCGCGCGGAGTGGGGGGGGGGGGAATCTATGCGAAAAGGGGGAGGGGGGCCTGGCAGGATGGGCCGGGCAAACGCTACGCCTCTCGCTCTGTCTGTCTCTCTCGCACTGCTGCTTCGCTTGGACCACCGTCACTTTTCAAGGCCAGGCGCGCGCTCCCTGCCCCCTCTCCCCTCTCACTGTCATGTCTATTCGAGCCCCCTCTTCTATCCATCATCTCTGTCCGTCTGTCTGTCTGTCTGTCTGTCTGTCTGTCTCTGTCTGTCTGTCTGTCTGTCTGTCTGTCTGTCTGTCTGTCTCTCTCTCTCTCTCTCTCTCTCTGACTCCCTCTGTCTCTGTCCCGCGGCAGAATATTTCTGCTATATCTAGTCAATACGCACACCGCTTCTCTCCACCTGCGCTGCGGTGCTGTGGGTGGGAGTGGGACGGCGCTAGGCCGGCCGCCGCCGCTACGCTACCCCCCTCCGCCCGATGGCATGGCTGATGGCTGCTCAAGTGTTGCGACACGCCCCTCCCCCTCCTCCCGTCACTAGATACTGTAGTACATGAAAGGCGGCCGCACGCGGCCCGCGCCTCCAGAAGCCCTTGCAGACCGCACTATGTCGTCCTTTGATTCCCTCATTAGGGAGATGCCAGGGATCCCCCGGGACCCCGGGGGCCCACGGCAGCCGCTGGACCCGGGTCCTGCGGGGTCCTGGAACGGGCGCACCACGCACAATGGCGGATCTGATGGCGGAGGCTTTGAGCAGCAGTGAACCAGCTCATTAGTGAGTGACCCGGCGGCCGGGCTGGACCGGGCGTGGTCAGTCCGCGTTAGAGCGAGCGAGCGAGATACAAAGACAGAGAGAGAGAGAGGGAGAGAAAAAGAGGGAGAGATAATAAGGCAGTGTGTGAGGGGAAGGGGGAGGGCGGGCAGAGAGCGACGACATGCCGGATGCGGGGACGGCGCCGGCGCCAACTAGACGTAAGTAGCTTCCTGCTGCAGGCCCAGCAGCCCCCCGGCACGGCACGGCACGGCACGGCACGGCACGGCACGGCACGGCACGGCACGGCACTGGACAGACGCCTAGACTCATCGGACGGCCGGGTTGCCTACCCGCCTCTTGGCAGGCTGACGTTCCCCCGCTACTCAGCGCACACCAGCTACAATAAGTGATTGGTATCGAACGTGGACAGGACCATGAATGATACTACGCGTTAGGCCGTGGCGTGTCTCTCGCAACGGCACCACGGCGGAGCCGGGTCCAGTCCCGGCACAAGCCTAGCCCCCTCCTCCCTCCCCTCCCCTCCGATTTCCCCTTCCTCGTTTTGGCGCACAACGCCGGGCTTCGCGACGCAAACAACGATATGACGTCACGGCGGTGGTCCCCGGTGGTCCCATAGGGCCCCCGGGCGAGGCGTAGAGCCACGGCGCAGCCCGAGGATGAACAGACGAACAGCAGCACAGCAGCAGCACAGCAGCAGCACAACAACAAACAGCACCGCGGCGACCCGCGCGTGCGCCCGAGGTTCGCGTCCCGGCCCCGGCGGGATAGAAATATTGTCGAAAAATGAAAAAGTTTGATTATCGAGCTCCGGTGACGCAGCGGCGGACCGTGACGGAACCTAATCAGAGCGACAGAGGCAGAGGGAAGGGATTGACGCGGGCAATACGCCAAGACGGCGTGTGTGTGTAGGGGAGGGGAGGGGGGGGGGGAGGCAGTGAGCCACGCCGGCATGACGCGAGAGAGATAGAGAGAGAGAGACAGAACGAGGCGATGAGAGGCGGATCGTCCATATCGACGCCTGTCGTCATTTTAGTTCGTTTTTCATTCGGCGGTGAGTCGGTGAGTCGCTGCCGGCGTGGCGCTCCGCGGCTCCGCGCTCGGCTCCACACAGCGGGAGCGAGCCGCTTCCTTGTCCAGCGGCGACTGGACTGGAACTAGACTCCGAGCGGCGCGGCTCCAGCGGCTCCAGCGGCTCACACGTGTGCCCGATAAGGGAGCGTTCACAAACCAAGTGACCTTTCTTCGAACCATCGCAGCGTGTGGGAGGGCGGTGCTGGAGCGAACTGTCGCGGGCTTGGGCGTCACCCTGTGACGGCAACAGGCTTGGTGGGTTCGATTCCCGCATACAGTCCTACGCACTCCCCCCCCCCCCCCTTCGCGCTGAATTTTTCTGCGTACCTAGATTACGTGTCACGGGGAAAATCAGGGATAGTTGGTTTGATTAATGGACCGAATTCGATTCGGGAGTTGTGTCCAAAGTCGATTCGACTCTCGTTTTATAGTTTCCAGGTTCAAATACCGGCTCCAAGTGAGTGTGATTTTCTTACCTGCGGCTTTTTTTTTTGGGCTGCACATAGGGTGTATGTGCGGGGGGGGGGGGAGACAGAGAGCGAGAGCGAGCGAGCGAGAGAGAGAGAGAGAGAGAGAGAGAGAGAGAGAGAGAGAGAGAGAGAGAGAGAGCGAGAGAGAGAGAGAGAGAGAGAGAGAGAGAGAGAGAGAGAGAGAGAGAGAGAGAGAGAGAGAGAGAGAGAGAGAGAGAGAGAGAGAGAGAACAAAAATAAAAAGGCAAGAACGAAAAGTGAACAGAGTGACTTGAGTTCGTTTTTCCCACGTCACGGTGCGGTGCGGCCGAGCGTGGACTGGCGTGGACTCGGCTCGGCTCGGCCCGGCGAAGGGGAGAAGAGGAGTAATAAAAGGTGAAGTCATTAGAAGCACCGCGTCGCCGTGGCCGTGTCGTGGTCGCGCCGTGGCCGTGCCGTGGTGGTAGAGGCGTCTGACGCCGACGGCCTCCTCGGGAGGCGCGGCCGGCCGCAATGTAGGGCACAATCGAGGAGGCGGTGGCATCACAGCTGAGCCGGCGGAGCGTGTGTGCGCCCAGCGCCTTGTAACATAAACCTCACACACAGGGCAAGGTGTTCCGTCGGCTGCCCGGTTCGTATTTTGCAGTGAGCAGGCGCGGATCCAGGGGCGGCTCTAGGGGGGGGGGGGGGGGGGGCGATGTACCGCTTTCTGCCTACTTTCAGGCGGACTGTAACGCGAATTGCCTACCTTTCGGGCGCCCGAGATTTGGCCGGGGCATAAGGTTTCCTGCGTGCCACGCCGGGTCCGGGCCGGAGGCCGGTCTGTCCGCTATGGCCGTCCGTCTGTCACCCTGCAAGCCTCTTTTACGATCCCACATGAAGAATTGTCGTCCTTTTTCAGTCATGAGGAGAATCCAAGGGCGGGCGACGCGCAACTAACGGGAACTGAAAGCGGAGGAAGGGAAAGGGCCGGCCGAGACCCGGCCCAAGACCCGGCAGGACTCGGCTGTAGGGCTCGGCCCAGGGCAGGGGCTGGAACTAATCAAAAGCCAACCACGACGGGACGGGGCGGGCCCTCTCCTGGCCCTGCACGGCGGAGGGGGACCGGGGCGTAGCGATGGCCCCACGGTCCAAACAAGGATAAAACTCGACTACAATTACGCGTGAAGTGCCCCCTCCCCACTCCCTTCTTCCTCCCCGCAGCTGCTACACGAAAAGCCATTACGGCCGGCCGGCCAGGAGAGACCAGCGCGGACCACCAAATTGACGGGACTACAATACATACAAGATGTCCCGGCGGGCGTGATGATGGTGAAGGTGATGGTGAGAATGGTGATGATGACGAATCTAGAAAAATCAGTTATTCCGCCCTTTAGTTTACCCCCACCCGTCAGACGGGTCCTTCGGGTCCGTCAGGCTCCGAGCCCCGTCCCGTGCCGTACTCCGTAGCACTCTGTGCTCGGCAGGTAGACGCCGGCCGCCTCGCAGCCGCCGCTCCCCCGCAGCCGGTGCGCGGCGAGGCGTGGCCGAGGGGGGCGGCCACGGCAGGCCACGCCGTCCGGAGCAGGGCCGGAGCCGCGCGGGGTCGGCGCTGCACCTCTCTGCACTTGATCTTGATTACACACGCGACTTCCCGTTGCATCCCGGACCCGCGACGCACAGGCGGAATCACAAATCTGGCTTCCCAAACGCACCGCTAAAGCGACTGCGTGTCTGGGACATGCGGATCCCGGGAGCAGAATGGCGAGGCGGA
Organism: Odontothrips loti; assembly: GCA_038380765.1. Classification (NCBI taxonomy): domain Eukaryota; kingdom Metazoa; phylum Arthropoda; class Insecta; order Thysanoptera; family Thripidae; genus Odontothrips; species Odontothrips loti. The sequence continues at coordinate 7,684,014 of CM076248.1, read as the reverse complement.
GGGAGGAGGCGGAGAGCGACCGGCCGGGCGGTAGCGGAGCGGCTGGGGAGCGCCTTGCAAAGCGACGATAGGCAGCCCGCTGTGCAGCCGTGCGCGCCGCGGTGTAGCCCGCAGACCGCTGCAGGAGCCCGGCCGCCGCCGACCCGCCGCCTCTGCCTGCACAGCGCACAGCGCACAGCGCACAGCGCACAGCGCACAGCGCACAGCCCACGACAGCCTGCACTGCCCTCTGGCTGCCTCTGGCCGCTGCCTCTGGCCTGGCAACGCTGCGAGCTGCAAGGCGTGTGCGAGTGTGGTGGGTCGTGCGATGTGCGCGCGAGAACGGGGGACCGAAGGACCACGTGGGGAGTGGGATCCAAGGGCGGCGGAGAGAGTGGGATCCAAGGGCATCGACGAGAGAGGGATCCTAGGGCGGCATCGGGAGTGGGATCTAAGGGCAGCAGAGGGAGTCGGATCCAAGGGCGACGGAGGGAGTGTGATCCAAGGGCGGCGGAGGGAGTGGTATCCAAGGGCATCGACGGGAGTGGGATCCAAGGGCGGCGGAGGGAGTGGGATCCAAGGGCATCGACGAGAGAGGGATCCTAGGGCGGCATCGGGAGTGGGATCTAAGGGCGGCGGAGGGAGTGGGATCTAAGGGCGGCGGAGGAAGTGGGATCCAAGGGCGGCGGAGGAAGTGGGATCCAAGGGCGGCAGTGGGAGTGGGATCCAAGGGCGGCGACGGAAGCGGGATCCAATGGCGGCGGCGGCAGAGGGATCCATAAGTGATCCATGGGGGCCCAGGAGCAGGATCCGCAGCCCGCCTCGGCCTGACTCACCGCACCGCAGCCCGCCGTCACAACATCGGGTACTATTCATACCAGAAATCGACAGATACAAACCTGCAACAAACAAGAGACACGAACACGTTAGTGACTGAGGTCGCCACATTATATCAACACAAACCCTCATTCTGCAGAGTTGCCGAAACTAAACAACACAAACTGATGGCGCAATATGTACCAGCGCACTCCGGTTTGTGTTCGAAGCACACGACTTGTGAGCACACCGGGCGCCGTCGCGTGGCGCCACGCCTCGCCACTTGGCATACGGCTGGCGAGGCCCGCGCACACAAAGGGACGTATGCCATTTGTTTGTCACGCCGAGGGCGTACGCCTTGGCGTGTGCGAGCGAGCGTGAGCCTCCTGCATGCACTGGGCGTTGCATAACCATACCGGTGCGACGCCGCCCGTTCGACGCCCGTGCGAGGGGCGTGGACTGGCGTGGAATGACCACACGCAGAACACGGGATGTGACATAAACTCACACCGGGTACCTGGCCGGGCCCGGCCCTACGGGATCCTACGGGAGCCTGCTACGGGCGCCCGCACGGGAACACCGACGCACAGCGAGTGCAGCGGGTGCATTCCGCGCAGCTACGCCCGGCCACGACCAGACCCGGTCCGGTCCAGGCGGAGGGGGCAGTGCCAGTGGTCGGAGCGCGCGGCGGGGTCCTGGTCCCCTGGTAGCCTACATCGTGCCTTACATCACCGCCGCGCCGCGCCGCGCCGCACCGCGCCGCGCCGGGCTGGGCCGCCACGCCCCTCCACGGCGGCCAAGGGGAGGGGAGCACGGCGGGGCCCGAGCCGAGCGCAGCCAGCAGGCCTTGACCTTTCCTTCCCGGCCGGCCAGCCGGCTCCGCGCCCCCGGTACCTGTTCTAGGCTCTAGGCCAGACCGGCCCGGCGGCACCGCGGAGGGGGAGGGGGGAGGGGGGGGGGGGGGGGAGCTGGCCGCTGCAAGCCGCCGCACTGCAGGCACTGAGTGAGCGCATCCGGCCCGGCCCAGCCTGACCAGGCAACGAGTCCCCGCGAGCGCACCGGGGCGGGGCGGGGCGGGGCGGGGCGGGGCGGGGCGCCAGCGGAGCGTGCAGGAGGGTGGAAAGGTGCGTCCCCGCGCGGCCACGCCCGGCGCAGCTCCTGTTGCACATGCACCGCCCGGAGCACGAGCGCAGAACACGTAATGAGACGGCTCACAGAGACAATTAGCCTAATGGAGGGGAGTGAGGGGCGGGCCGGGCCGGGCCGGGCCCCGGGCACAGCTCCAAGGAAACATCTCATCGGCGGTGACCTTGGTGCCGGAGGGAGAAAGTGCGGCAGCAGTGGGAGAGAGAAAGAGAGGGGGGGGGGCGTGGGGGCGCGTCAAAGAGCGAGGGAGGGGGAAGGGGAAGTAAGCCGGGGCCCAGGCCTCTCCTCGGGGGAGGCACAGCTATCTACCCCACCCCCGGCTGGAATGTCGCCCGCCGACCCCGCCCTCTCCCTGCGCAACACCCCACAACGCTCGCTCTCTCTCTCTCTCTCTCTCTCTCTCTCTCTCTCTCTCTCTCTCTCTCTCTCTTCTCTCTCTCTCTCTCTCTCTCTCTATCTCTCTCTCTCTCCGTTCCCCCACGCACGTCCGCACTCGCTCCCTGTCTCTCTGTCGCTCCTCGCCTGCCGGCACCGCCCCCCTTCAACCCCCTACGGAGTGAGGCGGCGCCAGAGAGACAAGACCCGCCAGACGTGTGGACCGCCACGAACTGGCTGGAGGACCAACAGCTCGCGACGTGCCTTTCAAATAACGCGTACACACAAATACTATATTCATAGAAACAAAAACGCAACACAAAATACAATACCAGCAATACTTATCATCGACTATCATGGTCACAAACAGGGCCATATGATACCCGTGGCGCGTTCTTTGTGCTCTGCACATCTTATCTGCACTGATAGATAGAGGAGGGAAAGCCCGGCTACTGCCGGCAGTCTCCGTTCAATCGTACTTTCAAGTGTTCCGCGGAAATACACGCGGCGTGATACGGCTCTGATGATAATAAATGCATCACGGGACCGATCTGCGGAGATAGTATTCTCTGCGGTGACACATAGCGTAGCGGTGCACTTCACAGGTGGTGAGCGGTGCACTTCACGGGTGGTGAGCGGTGCACTTCACAGGTGGTGAGCGGTGCACTTCACAGGTGGTGAGCGGTGCACTTCACAGGTGGTGAGCGGTGCACTTCACAGGTGGTGAGCGGTGCACTTCACAGGTGGTGAGCGGTGCACTTCACAGGTGGTGAGCGGTGCACTTCACAGGTGGTGAGCGGTGCACTTCACAGGTGGTGAGCGGTGCACTTCACAGGTGGTGAGCGGTGCACTTCACAGGTGGTGAGCAGTGCACGGAGGAAAAAAGATCAGTGGTCGCGACCGATTTTTGTTGTTGATGATTTCTAAACAAGTAGTAGATTTTGGTTCTGAGAACCACAATTTGGTTGGGGAAGCTATTTTTTAGTTGTACCAAGAGAACGTTACTTGCTGTACCGAAGAGGTTCGTAACACAACCAAAAATTAGTGTAGTGCACGCAACGTACCCTACCTCTTCGTTAGTGCAACTAAAAGAATAGTTTCCCCTACCAAGTTTTAGTTTTCAGAAACCAAAATTCACTGCTTGTCCGGAGATCAACTATAAATTTCGTCGCGACCCCTAATCTATTTTTCTCCGTGTGGAGATTACCCGTGCCGGGGGTGATTACTGCTCCGATGCGCACGGCCGGGGCACCCATGGTCACCCCCAGCTTAGCTCCCATTGTGAACAGCCCAACCTACGAGAACGGAGTCCGATTCACACAGCTTCGCGGACCGGGGCCGGGGGCCAGCCTGGCCGGCTTTGGGCTGCGGGCCCGGCTGGTGGGCCCGGACCGGGGTGGGCGGGGCGGACAGGGACAGGACACGTGTCGACACACGGCGGCTCGGCTTGCGACACGACACGACACGGGACCCGGCGGGACGGAACCCGACGGGACCGCGGCGTGCGCTGGCCACACCCCGCCACACCCCGCCACTCCCCGCCACACCCCGCCCCACCCCGCCACACCCCGCCAAGGCTTGCCTCACCGCAGAGTGCGGGTGGGGCCACGCCGGCCGGGCCGGGCTGCGGCCCTGCAAGCCCTGCAGACCGACGCCAACCCCACGCGCAGGCACAATATGCGTACCAGGCCACGAAAAACAGTCACACCCTTTAGAAACGGCTCGCGAACCCAAGTGCCCCGCACCACTGCTGAGCGAGAGGGAGAGAGAGAGAGAGAGAGAGAGAGAGAGAGAGAGAGAGAGAGAGAGAGAGAGAGAGAGAGAGAGAGAGAGAGAGACCTCTGGGTGGTGATCGCTGTCGCCTCGCAGCCGCCTTCGCCCCCGCCCTCCGCGCGCCACGGGGAAGAACCCGTTCTTTAATCCGGGACGGAAGCAATGGTCCGAAAGCAGCAGTTGGTTTCGGAGTCGTCCGGAATTGTTCTTCTTACCCCGCCGCTCTCGCTCCGGCTCTCTTTTCTCTAATGGAATGCTCCCCGCCCTCTCTTTCTCTCTCACACACACGTTACGTAAAAAGTGGCTTACATCGCCGCTAGCCGGATGCAGTACCACTGCCCTGCTGTAAGTGTGGAGGAGATAGTCATGACGATCACACAGGTTCGGTCGTTGTGAGAAAGACAAGTCAAGATTGTGTAACGGAGCGGCTGCCTCCGCTGCCTCGGATTTCGGTGGCGGAAGGCCGAGAAATAACAGACGAGAAAATGGGATACCATCTCTCTCTCTCTCTCCCCCTCTCTCTCTCTCTCTCTCTCTCTCTCTCTCTCTCTCTCTCTCTCTCTCTCTCTCTCTCTCTCTCTCTCTCTCTTTCTCTCTCTCTCTCTTTCCAAAAAATAAAATCCAAACGAAAGCCGACGTGAACTATGGGGATGACCCGAAGAGGTGAAAGCGCCTCCTCCTGGGAGACAGACACACGCCCCCCCCCCCCCTGGAACGGCTCCTCCTCCAGATCGGGGCGTCGCTCTGTGGCAGGGACTCTTCCCCCCCCCCTTCCCCCGCGGCGCACTGTCGAACCCGGCGCACCAACAACAAATAATAACGTTCCTGACGGCCTTTTATTTTTGGTCCGGTATACACGGAGGCGGGGCGGGGCGGGGCGGGCCACGCTTAGCCCTTCGGACCGCCGGCCGGCCGACACACCGCTTTCTAAAACACGCCGTAGGGCTGAAGAGCGGCCAAAGGGCTCTGCTGCTCTGCTCTCGGTGCTGCAGGGCACCCGGCAGCCTCCTGGTCCATATGAATGGGGAGTCATCACGCGTAGGCACCGGGGCCCACTGGGGACTGAGGGCACGAAGGGAGCGGCCTGTAATCCCGCACCGTTACCGTGTATTTTGAAAAAATACACCACTCCACGCGGCCAGTGCGGGCTGCAGCCGGAAGGGTAGGCAACTCGAGGCGGCCAGCGCACGGCTGCACCGCGGGACTGCCTACCTCCCAGTGGCAGGGGCTATTCGTGAGTGGCATATAGATTCTCGGGGAATCGATACGGCTTTCATGCGGGGGTGGGGGCCTAAACTGGGATCGGTGCCGAGAACGCTGACACCCACGCCGCACCACCGCGCGCCGAGCCCAAGGGGCACCCGCCGCCCCCTTCCCTTCCCCCTGCCGCCACGCCCCGCGCGCGCACACCTCAACCAGGTCACTGTCAAGGCTATTGCGTAACTCTGCGAGGCGAAGCGAGGCACGGCGCGCCGGTTCTGCTGCTGCCGCCGCGACCGCCGCTGCAGTCGTGCCCTCATAGACTGGTCTACTGCCTCCCCCCCCCCCTCCTCCTCCGGCAATGCAACCCTAGCGCTCGCGTGCAATGCGCCCACCTCCCCTCCTCCTCCCTTCTCCCCTCCTCCTCCCTTCTCCCCTCCGTCTCGCCTTTCTCCGCGAGCCAAGCGCGCCTTCTCTCTCCCTCCCTGCCCATTTCTTCGCTGTCGCCGTCTCCCCGTTCTCCATTACCATCTCCCTCCTTTCTTCTTTCTCGCTCCTTGTTTCTCCGTCTCGATAAGGACATGGGCGTGCACAGCGCTTGCACGCGAGGCCGGGGGGGGGGGGGGGGGGGCTGGTCTGGCACGCACGGCGAAGCACTGAGTCGGCGGATGGGACGGACGGGTACATACACTCCCAGAGTCAACTCGTGCGACTCGCTGAACTGCTGCCCGACTCGCGTCAGAAATACCAGCATGATTATTCTCATTGTAATTATTAATAACCCACACTGTCTAAAGGCAAACTCGGCAGGCCCGGCTAGCCAGCCAGTCAATCAATCAATCTCGCTCCCCGCCCCTCTCACCAGGTGTTGTCGTCTCACAATCTGTGATAACACCGGTGGCGTACAGTCGTGGTGGTGAACAACAACACGTTCTGGCGCGGGCTGTACCATAGTGTCACTGTCTGCGTTATTGTGGTGTGTACCGATAATACGCACAATGAGGAGGCGTCAGTCACATCACAGATGCTCGCCTACCGTGTCGAGACTAGTCGCGCAGAGAAATTATCAGTTTGTCACAACGGATTTGTTTGTTGATTTGTGGACAAACAAGATACGTATTTAGTTGCGTCAGCGAAAAGTCAATTTTTTAAAAAACTGATTGTCTGAAGCTACTGACTTTAGTTGTCCCAATAAAATCTTACTTCTCGCAACCATGCTGCTTGTCCCAAAATCAACGAACAAATTCGTGGTGACGATAACTAATCATTTTTTCTGCGTGGTCAAGACGTGCCGGTCGCAAGGCAGCGGCACCGCACCGTGAAGGAGTGAGGTTAGGTTAGGTCAGTTTCCGGCGGGGATCTCTGCCCACGGGCTGTCGCTAGCTGTCGCCGTGCCGCTGTGCCCACATCCCAGAGCAGTGCGGCCTGGCCTAACCTACCCACATGACACGGCGAGGCGCCTGCCCACATCATGGACGACGCATCGCGACGTTACGTAAGTGCACACACACACACACACACACACACACACACACACACACACACACACACACACACACACACACACACAGCGGCAAAGCTTTCGTGGTGCGCGCGCTCGGCGTGCAAATAAGTAAATAATCCCCCACTCCTGCCCTGACTGACAAACTGACGGACGGACTGACATAATGATGTCAGTTTGCACATCACTTCCACTTCCACTTGCACATCACGGCGTAGCGCGGCGCCTGCTGGGTAGGCAACCGGTTGCCGTACATGCAGGCGTGCCACGCGGGATGGCCTACCCTCTGCCACTCCTCAGGCGGCTCGCTAGTCGTGGCAGCTCTGGTACTTTTATTGCTGGTCCCAAAACGAACACCGGATAGAGAACCCGGCACGTCCAAATCATTTTATTGTCGCACTCCGCAGTGATGACGGTAGCTCTCTACACAGTCCCACTCTGCAGTGGTGACGGTAGCTCTCTACACAGTCCCGCTCTCTACACAGTCCCGCTCTGCAGTGGTGACGGTAGCTCTCTACACAGTCCCACTCTGCAGTGGTGACGGTAGCTCTCTACACAGTCCCACTCTGCAGTGGTGACGGTAGCTCTCTACACAGTCCCACTCTGCAGTGGTGACGGTAGCTCTCTACACAGTCCCACTCCGCAGTGGTGACGGTAGCTCTCTACACAGTCCCACTCTGCAGTGGTGACGGTAGCTCTCTACACAGTTCCACTCTGCAGTAAGGACGGTAGCTCTCTACACAGTCCCACTCTGCAGTGGTGACGGTAGCTCTCTACACAGTCCCACTCTGCAGTAAGGACGGTAGCTCTCTACATACTGTCTCACTCGTCAGCCGGCCTGCTGTGACGAGTCGTTTTCGTTTTTCGATTGTCGTCAAACGTGACACTGTACTTTTTGTTTCGCGGTGTAAAACCAGTAAAACCGCTGATGGCCAGTGGCCCCGCGCGCCACGTAGTATGTACTTGGTTTCTGCATCCTGCGACACTTGCTCGTCCCATACAGTTGCAAGGGATCCTGGAGGATCCTTACTCAGAGGATCCGTCGGGATCCCACCCTGTCTAACCCGGGACCCATCGGGATCCCACCCTGTCTAACCCGACCCAGCAAGTGCATGAGCCATTTGCAGCGGGGCCTGGCGGGGCCTCCCGGGGCCGGGGCCTGTTCGACCCGCACCGACAACTGGCTGCGTGGCGCGGCGCGGCCGGCACGACGGCGCAGTCGAGTGCGCGAAGTAGGACGAGGTCGCGCTGTCAGGCCGAGGAGGGAGGAGGGGTGGGGGTGAGGGGGGAGGGGCTTTGCCTAGAGCTTGCTGGCGGCCTGCCACGGGCTGATCCAGGGGCAGGGGAGGAGGGGCAGGGAGAAGGGGCGGGGCAGGACCCCCGCGATGCGTCACATATGCATCGGCGTCACAACGCCTCCACCTGTGTGCGGCCCTTGCGGCCGACGGTGATCTGACCCGGGCTTGGGGCAGCGGCTGCAGCGGCTGCAGCGGTAGCTGACAGCCGGTGACCGTCCCGCAGCAGCCACTGCAGCGCTGCGCTGCTCTGTGCTGGCCGCCCTTGAGAGCACGGCACCGCCACCGCCTGCACCGTGTCGCCCAACCGGAAGCACAGCTTCCTGCGCCTCCACTGCCGCACTTCTAAGCCCACGTCCCCTCAGCGTCCGCACCGGCCGCCCCGTGGGGGGGCAGGTACACACGCCACACCCGCGCTGTACATTTTATCACCCGCGACTCCTGACCCGGTTCCCGGTTCCGACCTCACCTCGGACCACTTGCACTGGCCGGGTTTGCGAGAAGCGTGCTGCCGACCCGATAACGCGGGCCGTGGCTTGCGGCGCGGCGGCCTCTGCCTCTGCACGCACACGAGCAGATCGCTAGCGCGGCGGGGCAGGCGGGGCAGGCGGGGCGCGCTCAATCGCCGCCGCCGCCTATTTTTATCCACGACGCCCTCTCGCTCGCTCGCACTTGTGTTCGCGGATTCAGTGATAAACGAGTCGGCGTGGGCCCCGCCATACGGCACGATGGCCACCACGCGGCTCGGCTCGTCGCGGACTCGCCTGGCCGGTCTCGCGGGACGACGGCGGCGTGGCGCAGCGCGGCGCGCCGGCGCGGCTGCGGCGGCCCGCGGCGGCCCCCTCCCGTTCCGACCCGGCCGGCTCCGGCGGAATTCCTTTCCATTTCGTTTGGCGCACGGCGGCACGGCGCACGTCACCGTTTGCAGGTTCTTAGCTCACAGCCGACCTAACCTGCCTCGCAACCTGCTCGCCCCCCTCCGGCCGCGAGGCGAGGCGAGTCGAGTCGCTCCGTGCCGCTCCGCCGGGGGCCCGGCGGACGCTCCGCTCCGGGGGGGGGGGGGCTCGTAGGACCCGGCGGCGCCGCGTACCGCGCTAGTGGCGTCGCGGCGGCAGGAGCACTCCGGCCGGCCGCATGGCCGCACGGACTGGACGTCTGTGAGCTGCTAGCGCCGCATGACTCGCCATGTTGTACCAACAACAACAGCGGCGGCTGTCAGCGGGCCCGGCTCAGAGTCGGCTCAGGCCCGGCTAGGCGTCGTTGCCAAGTCGCATGGCGTGGCGTTTCCTCAGAAGGGGACGACGATGACGGCGGCAGCGTGAGAGGAAAATGGAGAAAACGAGAAACTGTAACGCGGACGACGGACGACAACCGTCTGGCGCACGGCACGGCCGCCGTCCCGTCCGCATGTCGCCGGGCGGAAACCCCGCCCGGCCACGCCCACGACACAGGCCGGGACCCGGCACACGGTGACGTCATGCTGAGGGGTCACTGGGCACACACGGCGCCTGCCGGGTAGGCAACCACGACTCCTGCATGCGCACACGTGTCGTGCGGGCTGGCCTACCCTGGCAGTCGCAGGCGCTCCGCCAGCCGCATGCGATTGCAGCACGATCGGGTCCCCGTTCTGTCACACCCAGCGCCGCAGCGCCGCACGCAACAGACCACGCTCCGCTGCAAAGCGCTGCAAGGCCTCTTGGCGACGGCGAGGCGGGCCTCTGAAGGGCAGAGCAGCTGAACGAGGCCAGAGCTGCGACTCGAACAGCGGCGGGGCGGGCCCAATTGGCGAGGTAAGGCCATTTATTGGTGACCCCGAGCGTCTTTGCAAGTGGGCCGACCCCGCTGCAGTAGTTCGTATGGGAGACGGGCAGTCATTCTGCTGGAGTTTCTTCAGGTAACTGCTGAAGATCCATGCTCCAGGGGCGTAGCCCGGGAAGGAAGTCAAAACTCCCCGAAACCAGACGACCGGGGTAGGCAACACGCACAACATACGCCTGAATGTAGTCGATTAGCGTGGCATATGCCCTTCCGAAACCCAAGTCTGTCTCCGTCCCCTGGACGCTCCACAGTCTGGAGACCTGCTCCCGCTCCGCCATCCCAGTGTGGAGACCCCCGAGGGCCCCGGGCCGCGGGCCCCGCATTGTCGAAGCCCAGCCGTCCCTCACGTGCGCGCTTTGACGACGTTTTGGGACGTCAGTGATGTAACGCCAGGCCAGGCCGGTCAGACCCACTGGGTGCCACTGGGCCAACCGGCTCGTTTCGTGTCGGGCCGGGCCAGCCCAGCCCGGTCCTGGGCCCAACTCGACTGGGCGCCACTGTGGTGTACTGGGTCACCAGGCTGCCGCCAGCGCGCCGCCAGCGCGCCGCCAGGCCACGCCACAGAGCCAGGCCGCCACAGGACCGGCAGCAGCAGCAGCAGCAGCAGCAGCAGCCGGCGAGGCCCGCTTACACCGGCAGCCGCCGCCGCAGTCCGCAGTGCAGGCCGGACTAGCGCGCGCTAACCGCGGTAACCCTAGCGTAACCGGGGCCGGTCCAGCCCGGCTACTACAGCACATCTCCTCAAACAATGATAATACGAGGCCGCGACACGGCGAGACGCGACGCGACGCTGCGCGACCCGGGACCGACCGAACGTCAAATGTCAGGGCAGCCAGGCCAGCAGCGGCACGCCAGCCGCAGCACCCATGCAGCTCGCCGCTGTCTAGGGAATGGGAATGGGCTTGGGGTCTGCCGCGGTCCGGCCGAGCCGAGCGGCAACACTGCTGCGGTACGCGGGCGGGGAGGAGGCGGGTCGCGGGGGGCCGCGGGGATGCCGCGGGGGGGCCCGACGCCGTGCCGGTCCCACGCGCGGGGAGCGGCGGGGCAGCACAACACACTCACACACACATACATACATACGGCCCCCGCTACGTCACGCTCCGCCACCGCGCCTGCAGCGCGAGACGACCAAGACCTCTCCACGTGCCCGCTGCACTTGCACTGGGCCATCTGACGGCGCGGCGCAACGCGGGACGACGCAGGGCGCGAGATCCATAACCCGTTCATAACGCCGGCGGTCGGCCGGGATTCGAACCCGCGACCACCCGGACCACCCGGACCAGAGGAACCCGCGAGGGACCTGAACGCTGGCGGGGGCGGAGCGGACGTGTTCCCGTCCTACCGACTAGCACGGCCCCGGCGATGCCGGCGGACGCCTGGCCTGCGGACGCCTCGGCTCGGGCGCCTGGTGGTGGGGCGGCCGCCAGCCGGTGGCTGCTGGGGCCTAGGCAAGCCTAGGCTAGCCTAGGCCTAGGAGACTGCTGCAGCCTGCAGCATCGCACAGCCGCGCACCGCCTCGTCACTCCGCTCCGCTCGGTTCGGCTCGGCTCGACGACCTTGCCCTCGTAACGGAATGGGGACACGGCTCGAGCTAAGGGCCGCGGGGGGGCCGCGGGGGGGCCGCGGGGGGGCCGCGGGGGTGGAGGACGGGGCGCTGGCGGGCCGCAGGCCGCAGGGGTTGGCACGCTCGGCCACGCGCCACGTCTTCGCCGCCCCTCCTCCCCTCCGCCCCTCCGCCCCTGCGGCCTGCGGCCTGCGGGGCCCCGCCGCGGTCCGATCATCTTGCGCAGCCTGAGTTACCTGACGACTCCCAGCGGCTCGGTCTGGTCCGGCCTCACGTCCCCGACCACATCCCACGAGCGGCTGCATTTAAAAGATGCAGAGCCGACATGAAGAAAGCTGGGGTCGGCGGCGGGGCGGGGATACTGGGGGGGGGGGGGGCACAAGGGAAACGGGACAGCCGGGGCGGTACCGGCGGTACCGGTACACAGGCATAACTGCCGTCCGACCCCCGAGCTGAGCCGCCCGACCCCAGCCTTCTCGGAAAGTATGGCATTGTGACGCGAAGACCCAGCCCGGCCTCGGCCCTGCCCCGCCCCGCCCCGCCCCGCTTGTCGGCGGGGTATATAAGACCCGACGACGGCATCGACATTTATGCCACATACAGCCACCACAGCCGTATCGACCAAATTCATAATTCATCGTGAGAACAATACGGAATGTGCGGCGTGCGGGACGCTGGCTGGCCGCTGGCTGGCCGCTGGCTAGCCGCTGGCTGACCGCTGGCTGGCCGCTGGCTGGCCGCTGGCTGGCCGCTGGCTGGCCGCTGGCTGGCCGCTGGCTGGCTGGCCACAGCGCCCCGCCCAGCCCCGGCCTCCGCCGGCCCCACACCCTTCCCCGCTAGATATGCCGGGCTGGAAACGCCTTGGTGGTGGCTATATCGGCATGGATCTCATGCACAAACGACACGCGGTCTATGAATGTGGGACAAAGACAAAATACACAACCGGCGCTGAGCGCGGGACGGACCGGAACTTGAGGGCACGCGGCGGCAGCTCGTGTCGTGATTCGTCTGAAACATTCTTGGTCGCGGTGCACATGGGTCACCACTATGACACTGAAGTCAACCGCCTAAGTCCGGTACTTTGTGAGGCCGGGGCCGGAGCCGGCCGGGGCCGGGGCGGGCAGCGGCCAGCGCTTCTTGCATGCGGCGCGCTCGGCCTGCTATACGCTTCGCAGAACCCCGATCGGAATCTCCCCCGTCGCCGTCCCTTCCCGTGTCCTGTGTTCTGCTGCATCGGCCCCGAGTGTCACGATTCACGTGGCCAAAATAGCGGGTGGCTGTGCAGTGATCGGGCATCAGACACAGGCACAGGCTCCACACTCTGGCTCCGCTGCTGCGGTCTGGCCCGGTCCGCCCCGCCGGTCCAGTCCGGTCCAGCCAGCCGGCACAACGCAATCCATTCAGAGCCGGCGACTGGCGGCGGGGCGGGGCGGGGGACCGAACGCGCAGCCAACATATGGCGCCGGATGGGTAGGCAATCCCGACTCCTGCATGCACGCGTGCTCTGCGGGCTGGCCTACCCTACCATTCGCAGGCGCGCGGAGCGTCGTCGTTTGCGGTTACGTAATAAATGGATGACCCTTATGGATCCCCCCCCCCCCCCACTTCTCACGGGGCCTCCATTTCTACTGGAGCGCCTGCTTCGCTCATCGGCTTGGCGCCAACATCATTTGCAGTTTGCACATACTCAGTGCGCCGTGCTCCTGCCAGGCCAGCCGGAGCCCGGCTGCCATAGACCGCCCCGCAGCCAGAGACCTTCAACCCCCCCCCTCCCCTCCCCTCTCCTCCCCGCCTCTCACCTCCATCTTCGCCCCCTCCTTTCTCTGTTTCAACACCGCCACCGGCACGCCGAGCCTCGCTGCAGCCGACGGCTGGCTCGGTCCGACCCGACGCAGAAGTGGTGGTGGCGGCGGCGGCGGTCCTTTTCGTCGCCTTCTTTGCAACTCGTTTCGGTTTCGATTTCGTTATACGATGTCGTTCTCTTTTTCACTCCTTTTTCATATATTTTTTTTCGCCCGGCCGCTGCCGCCTCCGACCTCGTCAGCCGCCATTGCCGCCGCGGCTGCCGTTCGCTGGGACTTGGTTCACCCCGTTCCCGTTCCTCTTCGGGAACATGTTGCGAAGAAGCGACACACCACCGCACTCAGTGCCCAGCCTCGGCCCAGCACATCCCTCGCTGAGTTCGGCAGGGGCGTAGCCGCGGGAAGTGGAGCAGGGCGACCCCGAAACCGGCGACCGGGGTATGCAACCCGAATAACAAACTCCTGAATGTAAGGCAATTACCGCGGCATATCCTCCTCAAAGAACTAAATCTGGCTACGCCCCTGGAGTTCGGTGGTCTGGGAATCATGAAGCCTCTGCCTCTGCAGTTGGGGCGCCGATGAGGGAAGGGAACCCAAGGACACAGACGCGCCCGCAGGCGAGAGGGGAGGAGAGGGGCCCTTTTTCGGGGCACATTTTGCGCGGGGCCGCGTGGGGGAGGCCGGAGCCGCCGGCAGTGGCTGGCAGCCGGTTCGGGGGCCCTGTTTCGGGTTCGCGCCGACCGCTTCTGTCGCGTTTTGGGAAACCGTGGGGGAGCTCCGCCAACGAAAGAAATTGAGAATCCTGAAGTAAAGCACTCGGTGCGGCTGCGGGCGGAGCAGTGGAGTCCTGGGCAGGTCCTGAACATGTCCTGAAGCCCCGGCGGCGGGTCACAGAAGGCCCCCGCTGGACAACAGCCCGCAGGTGCATGACAACGCCACGCCAGCCGTACCGCTTTCACTTGGCCCGGTGACACACCGTGCACACCCCGCCCGAGGAGATCTGTGACGGGGTACCCTCACCCCGGCGGCACCCCGACTGCACCCCGGGCCGAGGTCTGTACACACACGCGCACTTTATGGAGCCATTGACAACGTGCTCCGGGTTACCGCCACGAGGTACCCACGCCGCACCACGCCATGCCGCTCCGGGGCTCGGGACCGGGGGCCGCCGGGGGCCGCCGGGGGCCGCCGGGGGCCGCCGGGGGCCGCCGGGGGGGCCGCCGGGGGCCGCCGGGCCCACGAGGAGGAGCGCAATGTTGTAACTCGTTGTGAAATGGCGCGGGGCGGGCGGGGCGGCCGTCTGGGCTGCGGCTGCGGCGGGCGGGGCCGGGCCGGGCCCACGGCGGACACCCCGCGCCCTCCCCTCCCCGCCCGCCTCCCTGTTTAGCGACCTGCCGCGCGTCGCGCCGTGTCGCGAGCGCTCGCTGTCTTTGTCTGATCCGAAGGCCGGCGGCATGGGGAGCGACAGAGACAGAGTCACGCACTCTGACCCGCTCGCACACACATCGCCGGCAGGGGGCAGCCGGAGGGGAGTGGAGGGGACAGGAGGGCGCCGACGGCCGTTGCGCGGGAACCTCCCAAAATCCGACCCAGTTTTCGAGAGGTTTTGCTGCTCTGTGTGCCTCTGTGTGTGTGCAGTCGTACACATGCCCGATGCACCGCCACGCTAAGCGAGCGCGCGAGCGCGCGCGCGCACACACACACATACACACACACAAACACTAACACAGGGTCACTTTGCAACAGGTACGCTATGAAAATACACTCGCCTCCCCCGCGTCGACCCGAGCGGTTCGTTAAGAGACTCGCTAAAAACCACAACACCGCGGGTGCCCCGCGACCTGCGGCCCCCGCGGCCCCCGCCTACGCTGGCACTGTACTGCTGGAGCACACATACAGCACACACGGCACACACGGCCCGGTGCACGCGCTGTCCAGCGCTCTGTGTACCTCGCCGCGGTGCCGCTCACACTGTACAAACACAAACACTCACACACAGCCAGCAGAGCGCCGCCGTCGCGGTAAAATAATGGAAAATACATCGGCTGTCCCAATTTTGGCATAAATCCCTAAAGCGTGTCGGGCGTCCCGGCCCGGCCCGGCTGTGCCGGAACAGTGCACGCACATCCTGCTGCCCACTGTGTGTAGGGTGCTGTGCCTTATCGCTATACGGCCACTATATACTTTGGTGTACGCCGGTTTGCGCAGAAAAAACAACAACAAATGAACACACATGAAAATGACAGGCGACAAAAAAACGAGTTAGGACGGCGGCGGCGACGCGAGCGTGAGGTCCGCTCGGCAGCTCCGCACGCACACGTCCAGCCCCGGCCTGTCGCTTCGCGCCGCGCGGCTCGTCCTCATCCTCCGTATTCTGTATTCCAACTTTCGCTCTCGTTTGCCAAAATGTTGCGGTGGCGGCCCCTGCGGCCCCTGCGGTCCCGTCCCGTCGGTGTGGAACCGGCCCCCGACCCCCCGGCTCCCCGCCCCTCCCCCCTCCCCGGCCTCCGGCCGAAGCCTGTTCGCGCTCCGTCGTCACACGTCACACATGCAGTACCCACATGCAAATGAATGGCAGGGACCGCAGTCGCTAATCCGACCGCGCACACCGGGCACGCGCCACGCGGAACCCCCGCGGACCCCCCGGGGACCCCCCGCAAATAGTAACGCCGCACTTCCGCGTCGGGTTATTCGCGGAGGCTGGACGGAGGACGTACGGGGCTGCCGAGGGGGTGCCAGCCGTGTCCTTGAGGACCAGACCAGACGCAGAGAGAGAAAGAGAGAGAGAGAGAGAGAGAGAGAGAGAGAGAGAGAGAGAGAGAGAGAGAGAGAGAGAGAGAGAGAGAGAGAGAGAAAGAGGAGAGGCCGCCGAGGGGTCCGAGGCGAACAAAGGGACGCGCGCTGCAGTCAGCGGGGTGGAGGAGGAAGGGAGCGGCGGCGCTGCCGAGGGAGTCGAGCGGAGGGGTGGGGCTCCTTCGGGGTTGTGGCGGGGTGTGAATCACTCGCCGCAGTGGGGGCCCACCCCAGGGGCCTAGCCCAGGGGCCTAGCCTAGGAGCCTAGCCCAGGGGCCTAGCCCAGGCGGCGCCGGGCTCGGTGCGGCGCGGGGCGCAGAGAGACGCTCACCTGTCCAAATAGGCGAGCAGGCAGGAGGCACCTCCCGACAGGCACCGGGCACCAGCCTCGCGACCTTGGGCTGTTCTCGACATTCTTGCAAGACGCCGGCGCCAGAATGAAAACCGGTGGTCACGCTACAGGCGCCACCGTTGGGGAAGACCGCTGGAGAGCACGGACGGAGACACATGGCTGTGCACCGCCACGCGCCGCCACGCGCCACCACCCAAGCCGCTCGCGACCAACCCAACGCGCAGATACGTCGGCCCGAGATATGACAGCGCAGCAGCGAGCGGGTCGGCCGGGGTCGGGAGGCTAGAGGGAAGCACCAGCCCGGACCGTCTGCAACAGTAGCCCGAAGGCCGCACACGCAGGCCGCAGGCAGCAGGCCGCAGGCCGCAGGCCGCAGGCCGCAGGCCGCAGGCCGCAGGCAGCAGGCCGCAGGCCGCAGGCCGCAGGCCGCAGGCCGCAGGCCGCAGGCAGCAGGCCGCAGGCCGCAGGCCGCAGGCCGCAGGCCGCAGGCCGCAGGCCGCAGGCAGCAGGCAGCAGGCCGCCGCAGGCCGCAGGGCCGCAGGCCGCAGGCAGCAGGCAGCAGGCCGCACGCCGCAGGCAGCAGGCCGCCGACGAAAAGGCGGCCTGGCCAGCCAATTGGCGGACCCTTTCCATCCCCTTCCCTTTTCCGCCGTCGTCGACGCGTGGTCACGGCGTGAGTGCAATACAGGCTGTGCGTCCATCTCCACACCCCCCAGGGGACCACAGCGGGCCACAACCGGCCACAGCAGCACCCCCGCGCGGCGCCACGCACCACAGTGCTGCCACCTGTTCATTCCGAAACGGGCGGCGCGCATGGCATCGCGTAGGCAGTCCAGCCGGGCGTGCACCGGCGGCTCGTCTACTGCAGCTGCAGCATGGTTGGCGTGCAGCAGCAGCCGCGGGGCGCCGCGCCGCACAGATAAACCGGCGAGCGCGCGGTGGATCACGTGATACTGTATTCCCCCTCCGCAGGGGCGTCAACGAGCGCCAGCCTCAGCCCCACCGGAGGCGGAACGTCGAGGGACAACACGTCGTCTGCTAGAGTCGTCTGCTAGCGTGGCCGTGCGACGCACATGGCGGCCCGGCGCCACCCGATCAAAATAGACGAAGCCTCGGCCAACGGCGAGCCTTGTCTACAACACACGAGCCCGCCTCGCCTCGCCTCGCCGGGCCGGCTTGTTTTTGCGGGCGGTGTGCTCGCGGCGCGAAAAACAGATTGGGCGTCATTAGACGCACGGCACGGCATCGGCGAGTTGGTTCGGGCCGGGGCAGAAGCTACAACGATGGCAGTGCCAGCACAGGCCGGACCCAGGCCTGGCCGGGCCGGATGCACCAGATAGATGTTTCCAGCAAGGCTCAGAATCGGAAGCTGAAGAACAAAAACCCTTCCAGACCGGAAACTCCCGAGATCAGGTATGAGAAATATCGACGCACAAGTGCCTCGCCAAATATGGGAACTAACCTCCAAATTCACTCGAAACGCCATTCAAGTTTCTCATACCTGCCCTCGAGAGTGTCCGTTCTGGAAGAGTTTTTGTTCTTCAGCTTCCGTTGCCAAAGTATCATTGGAAACCTCTATTGCACCGGATCATCGGGCGCAGCCGGCGCAGCCAGCGCAGCCCGGCGGGTAGGCAGATCCGCGGCACACCGCAGCGGTAGGGCTGCCTACCTCCATGGGGCCAGCGCCGCACTATCTAGGCGAGGTGACTCATGACTCGAGCGACTCAAACGACCGGCCACAGAAGACACTCACACACACACACACACACACACACACTCAAACACACATACATATTCATTCATGCGAAGGAACAAAGCCAGAAAAAGAAAACAAAGTTTTGGCACCAAACGTTTTCCCCACCACGGGATTGTAATGCATGGTATATGATCTTGGCGGAATGCAAACTTTCGTCACGTCCGGCCGAAAGAAGAAAAATAACAAAAATAGACCAATTAGGAGAACCAGAACAACAACTCCTGTGCCAGGTGAGCTCGCACGTGGTTTATTTTCCAATACCTGGATTTTCGTTTGGTTTGGTTTTTGGGTCATAAAAGATGCGACAGAAAATCGCGCCACACGGACGCTTCTGCCATCAATGAATTTCTCGCGGCCGGGTTCGTTCTAATGGACCCGACAGAGCGGCTGCCGAACCCAATGCCTGGCGGGCGGGCCCAGCAGCGAGCACATGGCGGCCCATGGCGGCCCATGGCACAGAGAGGCTCGAATTGGGATTCGGCCCGCGTTTCCAGTCACGCTCCACCTACCTTTAGCGAACGCGGTAATCCACAGGGCGTTGCTCATGAAATCGGCGCGTGAGGGAAAACCGGGTCCAATCCGAATTCGCAAGTAGCACAGCAGGGCAAGGAGGGCTTCGTTACCCGAGGCCAACCCCTTGGCAGCACACACACATACACATACACGCACACACACTCACCACTCCCTTTACATTTTCTCACTGCGACAAGGATAAAACTGCGGACCGGTTTTGAGTCACCCTTCTTGAGAAGCTCGACACAGCAGGGCGAATATGTACACGGGCGCACAATGTACTACAGTATTTATACACACATATGCGGAGGGAGGGAGAGGTTTTGCGGCAGTATGGTGACGGCTCTCAAGGACCCCTCCTTCCTTTCCCTCGTGCAGAGTCCTTTCCCTTTCCTTCCCACGGACCGTTCTCCCTTCTTATTTCCCAGAAAGCCCACCATGTTCACATACGTGTCTAAGCCTAACGGCGACGCCCAGGCGCCTCCCCTGAACCACCCGACCGGTTTTGAATTTCCCGCGCGGAGTTTAAAACGAATGAGTGATGGACAATAGGCGATGGCCAATACGCGATGGCCAATAGGCGACGGCCAATAGGCGATGGCCAATAGGCGATGGCCAAATGGTCGATAGCCGTCTATAACGTACGATCGATTGGTCGTTCCAATTGTCCCAAATGCTTGCCGGGTCTGGCCGGGTCAGCAGCATCGCATCACCGTGCTCTTCAGCCTTGCGCACACAAACACACACACAGACTGGGGCACTTTGCATTCTCTTTGTGGTACCCTCGCTTTTCTTGCCAACTTTTTTCAAAACTCCTGACCTGACCCGAAATGCGGCCGAATAACCAACCACACACACACACACACACACACACACACACACACACACACACACACGCACACGCACACGCGTACAAAGTATGTAAATGAAAGCAATCGTCTGTGCCCGTTTAGATAAACTAACCGACGACGACGCTATGCAGACGCACGACACACACACACACATACACACGCGCGCACTGAGAGTACATGTGTGTGTGTGTGTGTGTGTGTGTGTGTGCGAATGTGTGTGGTACAGTACACCGGCCGGGCTCGGGCTTGGGCCGGGCTTGTGGGCCGGGCGGAGCCGGGCGGAGCGCAGATGTGCCCCAGTTCTCAAATCTGATGAGTTGCACGCATTGAGCGCTGCTGTTACGCCGGCCGGCCGGCCGGCCGTCACAGCCAGCCGCATGCAACTTGTACACACTCACACACATACATACATACACACACACACACACACACATACACGCGCGCACTGACAACCGCGACGGCAAGGATGGCAGCGGCGGCGGTCGCGTCATCCAACGGACAGTGAGATGACATGCATGTCATGCGGTGCGGTCGGATTCCTCCTACCCTACGGCGGCAGGGCGGCAGTAGTACTGACCCACGGTACTAACCCGGCCCCGCCGTGCCGGGCCGGGCCCTGCGTCCCATCCTACAGCCTGATAAGCGGCGTGCCACTGCCATACTTATCGCATGGCCATCCTGTCTCGTCTGGCCCGACCCGGCCCGGCATATCCCGGCATGCCAAGCCTTCCCTCCTAAAAGCCTTTCTGCCCCGCGGGACCACTGGGCCGGCACCTGCAGCCGGCGCGGGCCCCGGAGTCCCTCCCAGACGCGGTTCCTCTCTGACGGGGTCCCTCCCTGACGGGGTCCCTCCCTGACGGGGTCCCTCCCTGACAGGGTCCCTCCCCAGGGACGGGGTCCCGGGGTCCCTCCCGACGGGGTCCCTCCCTGACGGGGTCCCTCCCTGACGGGGTCCCTCCCTGACGGGGTCCCTCCCTGACGGGGTCCCTCCCTGACGGGGTCCCTCCCTGACGGGGTCCCTCCCTGACGGGGTCCCTCCCTGACGGGGTCCCTCCCTGACGGGAGTCCCTCCCTCCGCCGGCCGCGGTGACAAGTTCCGAGAGCGCTGGGGAAGTCCCGTGTCGCTGCCGGCGCTTGTCACGCGCGTCCAGTTCCCGCTTAAGGCTACCCTCAGGACTTACCTTCCAGCTTCATGCCGACCTCGAGGCACTTCTGGAAGCGGCAGAACGGACAGCGCTTGCGCTGCGTCTTGTCGATGTGGCACGATCGGTCGGCCACGCACGTGTACACCTTCTTGTTCTGCACGGTGCGCTTGAAGAAGCCCTTGCACGACTCGCAGGTGAGCAGGCCGTAGTGGTAGCCCGAGACCTTGTCTCCGCACACGGGGCACAGCTCCTCAATGCCCTCCTTGGTGTCGGGGAGGTCGGGCCGGACGGCGCCGGCCGGGTAGTCTGCGCCCGGAAACAAACATGCGTCCAGGTTACTCATGAGCATGCCGTGGCCGACGCCGTGGCCAACGCCGTGGCCCTGCTGCTGCTGGTGGTGCTGCTGCTGCTGATGGTGTTGCTGCTGCTGGTGCTGTTGTTGTTGCTGCTGCTGCTGCGGCTGCTGCCAGCCGGTCAGCGGCGGCGAACCGTACAGCGACGGCGGCGCCAGGCTGGACGGCGTGAGGGCGGCTGTCACCCCCGAGCCGCCGCCACCGCCGCCGCCGCCACCGCCGCCACCCTGGGTGCCACCGCCGCCTGAGCCGGGGCTGAGATTGAACGGGCTCATGTTGAGGGAGAGCAGGGCACTGTGGTGCTCCATGTCTAATAACATAGTTTCACTCTAGGGTACGTAGGCCGGGCGCGCAGCGCACTCAGGTCGTGGGGCCTGGCACGGTATCCAATCGCATGGCGTCTGCGGCACCTGCACCACTTTGGTTGCACTTGCACTTCACACACACACAGACAGGGCAGCGTAATCCACACAGAGTAATCCACAGAGTAATCCAATGGGCGTCGGGAGGAGCACTGGTCACACGCACACGCACCGGCAAGCGTTAGCCACTCGCGTCACCGCGACACCCCTGGCGCACTCGCGGTTCTTGTTGTTGGCCCGGGGGACGGGGGTGGTCGCGCATACTGTTAAGGCCCACGACGACGCAGGGGCACGACGACGGCCACGAGGGTCTTGGGGTCCGACGGGACGGGTGGGGACGGGACGACGCGACGAGAGACTCGTATCGTATCGGCGAGCCGAACCGCACCGCACCGCACGCTACGCACTCCCAGGGACCGCACTGCGCTGAGGTACACTAGCTACTGAGCGCGAGCGCGCGCTCGGACGGGCCGCCGGGGGGGAGCGCGGAGCGGCGCGGGGCGAAGCGGGACGGGGCGGAGCGGGGCGGGGAGGGGGCAGAGGTCCTGAGCTGCGCGCGCGGTGGGGGCGGGAGGGGGCAGGGTGGGCGGCGAGGCAGGCGCGCGGAGTGAGGAAAAAAGGGGGGGGGGGCTCACAGAAAGAAGGGGTTGTGATAGTGGGGACCCGGCCGAACTCTCGACACAAACACAAATACCCACACACATACGTTGTTACTCTGTGTCACACACACACACACACACACACACACAAATGCAACACGTACATCGTCCCACGCAAAAATGTACCGATCAGAAATTATAGGGGAAAATACCCGATGTCGATGAGCTTTGTCTATCACAAACTGAGTGTAATAGTTGAGGCAGTGCGGGCTGGCGGGGAAGAGATGGGGGCGGGGAAGGGCTCCCCCTCCCCCCTTTCCTCTGCTCGCCTCACACAGCGAGTGGAGCTGGAAGGAGGCGGACGGAGATACAGAGAGAGAGAGAGAGAGAGAGAGAGAGAGAGAGAGAGAGAGAGAGAGAGAGAGAGAGAGAGAAGGGAGGAGAGGCAAAGAGAGAAAGAGAAGAGGGGGCAGGAGCGGGTGGGAGTGCCCGAGTTGGGCCGAACGGAGCCCGAACACCCGAACGTGGCCGAAGCTGTGATACAATGGAAAATGATTAGAACGATGTAATAAGTGAAAGTGAGCGGCGTGCCGCCAGCCCGGTCTGGGCTGCCGCGGGCTGCCGCGGGCTGCCGCGGGTGGGGAGGGCGGTGGGGAGGGGGGCGCGGAGCCCGGCGGAGCCCGGCGGAGCCGAGGGGCCTACCTGTGCCGGGCCGCGCGGGCCGGGCCTTGTCCAGGCGAGCCCTGCCAGCCGGCACAGGTGAGGAGAGGAGAGGAGCGGCGGAGTGCTCACAGTGGCAACCCGGCACACCTAGCCGGGCCCGGCAGCCCGGCAGCAGGGGCACAGGGACTAGCCTTGACGGGGCGGGGAGGGGGGGGGGGGAGGAGGCGCGTCGTACCATCACAAACCCTTTTTGCGTGGCCGATCACCGATCACGGCGATTGCGTTCGTTAGCGGGGGCGTGGGTCCTTCACGGCGCGGCGCGGTAGTATAACGGTCTCGGAGTGACCCGGCCTGCCGCCTGCCGGCCGGGGGTTTGTCACGGAGCCGCGGCCACGGCCTTGCGGCGCTCATCGAACACCAGGGAAGGGCTGGACTTGTGATGCGATTACGGCAGCTGTGGCAGTCGTCAGAGCCCTGGCAGAGCCCCGGCAGAGCCCGCGTTGGGCGGGCCATAGCTGTGGCACGACACGCCGGGCCGCCGCTCCACGGTCGAATCGTATCGGATTGGATCGGAGGTTGACCCACTTTCTCAGAACACAAAACCAGGCCTATGTTAGGCGCGGTAATGTTTGCCCGCAAAGGCCTCCCAACAAAGTCACCCTGCGTGCCGCCGACGGGGCGGGAGCCCACGGGAGCCCACGGGTGCCCCGCCCCGGCCGCCTCTGTGCCGCCCCCGCCACGGGGGTCGACCACACGGACCGCACGAACCGCAGGGGTGTCACAACCCCCGCGCCGTGCCATCGCATAGGGAGTCCGAGTCCGGGAGAGGCGGCGCGGGGCCGCTCCACTCGTGGGCAGAGGGCTAGGGCTCAACGGGTGAAGGGAACCGAAGGGAACGCTGAGAGTTCCCGTCCCGAAGGCCGTCGGATGGCCGAGCCGAAGCCGGGCCGAAGACGGCCGGGCCGGGCCAGGGGTGAAGGGGAGGAAGGGCAAGGGAAGGGAGGGCGAAGGGAAGCGGCCCTCGCTGGGACCAGCCGAGACCGGGACTGCCTCACTCCTGGGAGCCGTGCCGTTGCGAGTCGCAAGCGAGAGTGGTCCAAGCGGGTGGGGAGAGGGGGGAGGGGGCGTTGCAGCGGGGCGGTGGGGAGCCAGCGCGCGCGGGCGGAGTGGCGGGGGGAGAAGCGGGGCGGGTTGGCGGGGGGCGACGGGGCGGCAGGGCGCCCAGCCCCTACCCGTCCTACTGACCCACTTAGACACTATTCAATCCCAACGAATGGTCGCCTGTCTGTCTGTCCGTCTGTCCGTCGTTGTGCCCGCTGCGCCGCGCCGCTGCTGCTGCGCCCGTGGCGGCGCGGCGGCGTGACGCGGCCCGGCGCTCGGCATAGCTAAGGCAAAGCCCATGCCGTAACGTTGCGTCGCGTTATGCGTCGCGTTGCGGCCATCAGTGCGACGGGACGCGACGAGACGAGACGCAGTGCGACGTTGTCGGATCGGCAGCCTTTCTCCGCCCCGCCCCGCCCCGCCCCGGGAGCCGCAGGGCCCACAGGGCATACGCTCAGGCAGTGGCCAGGTGTAACCGGTGCGGTGGGCCAGGCTGGTTTATTTAGGTATTTTCAAGACCAGGGGCTCGGGCGGGGTGTGAATATGAAGAGCCCTCGATGCCTGCCTGCCTGGCGACTCCCTCTCACACTCACACACAGTACGCACACACACACACACACACACACACGAGCGTTCACGTACACAAACGAGCCGCGTCGCGACTTTGCAATCGACGCCTCCGTCTGCTCCGCCTTGTTCACCTCATCTCCACACGCCACTTTTTCACTAGTATTATCTCATGCTCTTCGTTTACTTTTTATTATTTGCTCTCTCTCTCTCTCTCTCTCTCTCTCTCTCTCTCTCTCTCTCTCTCTCTCTCTCTCTCTCTCTCTCTCTCTTTGTGCTGTGATAATGTCTGAATATGTGTAAATGTGTGAATATGTAATGATGTGCTATGTACACTGCCTCTGTACTAGTCAACTGCTATGTTAACCGCATATTTTTGAGAGCGGGTCCATGTTCTCGTGGGACTTTTTAGTCCTTTTACGTAGACCCTAATAAACAATCAATCAATCAATCAATCTCTCTCTCGCGCGCGCGTCGGTGATGGCTGAAGAGCCATTTGCGAAATTTCTCAGAGCAGCAACAGAACATCAAAAACAACAGCAGCAAAAACAACACAGCGCTGATTGGATGGTGCCCGGATACCGCAAAGGAATCTGAAAATCGTGATTTAAGAACATATGAAACCTGAATAAAATGGGTGGAATATTGTATAGAGCATAAGGAAAGCAAGCTGTAAACACGCACCGCAAAAATTAATTAAATCACAGGTATGAGTAGACTGTAATGACTGTCAAATACGGAAGACAAACCGTTCAATAACTGCAAGGAACCGAAAAAAGTACACTGATATCATTACAGAGACAAGAAGTGTGCAAAAAAAAAAAAATTAATGCTAAATCGACGGAGAGTGAGCTGCTCTGGAAGCTGCAGAAGGCTAATCGCATGGACCGTCTCCTCCCCCGCTACCGTTCCGCTGTCTGTCCCTCTCACACACACACACACAGGGCTCAAAACAAAACGCCTCCGTCCGTCCGTCCGTGTCGTGTCTTGTCATGCCATGTCCGTCGTAAGAGCAGTGTGCGTGTTGATTTATTGCCGAAAAACCTTTTGCTTTGACAAGAAAAGGAACGAAACTCGGGCGTCGTGCGCGCTGCACGGTTTCTCTCTCTCTCTCTCTCTCTCTCTCTCTCTCTCTCTCTCTCTGTCTGTCTGTCTGTCTGTCTGTCTGTCTGTCTGTCTGTCTGTCTGTCTGTCTGTCTGTCTGTCTGTCTCTCTCTCTCTCTCTCTCTCTCTCTCTCTCTCTCTCTCTCTCAAACGATACCGTGACACAATTTCGTTGCCGCTGGAGAGCGTTTTGTTTGCTGGAGAGTCCGGATTTCCATCCTCAACGAGGGAACGGGGCGTGGCAAACGCGCTCCCGAAGCGTCGCCAAGCGCGGCGCGACGAATCGCGGCCGTGCTGCCGGGCCACTGCCGGACCACACGACGTCTGCGACCTGTGCCGGCGCCGCCCCGCTGCGCAACGCGTGGGGCTGTGGGGCTGCGGCGAGGCTCAAACCACTCAAATACGGGAATATTGACTCGGGGCCCACTTAAGTCGCACCGCTTCCGAGATCGGCCACGTCCGGTTCTGCTGCTGCTGCTGCTGCTGCTGTTGCTGCTGCTGCTGCTGCTTCTGCTGCTGCTGCTCCGCACGTCCACCCTGAACTCGTACTATTGCCCTCCACAGCCCTCAAGACCCGTTTTGCTTCTCGGGGTGCCGCGCGCGCAAATATGAATTTTGAGACATTTTCAAAAAATTAAAATAGTTCAGACCTTATTTTTTCCAAAAAAAAAAAATAATAATGTGAGACTTGACCTAAAAATAATAATAGATGACACCGATACGTGTAGGGAGACCCTTGACAAAGAGATCACTGGAGAAATATAGCTCGCTTCCCAAACGGGACCCGCTCTCCAAATCTGCATATTCGGGGGGCATGACTAACGCCGCGCCCTGCATTGTTTGCACACACGCGCGGCACACCGCCGGCACGCGGGGGCAAAAGAGCGCTGGCAGCGTGTCGACTCTTTACATGTTTTCTCTTAAAATGTCTGACTCCTCCGTGCCCCGCGCGGACAATAGGCGCCCTGCACTGGTATGCTGTATCCCCCCCCCCCCCCCCCGCCTCACCTGCAGAGCAGCACAGAGCTACCTGGATAACGGAGACCCGTAGATGCAGTTGTCACGGCCAATTAGCCAAAGTCGGAGCGGGCAGCAGCAGACGGCAGCAGTGACGCGCCGCTCACTCAGTGACACGCGGCCCGAATGATATATTTACGGGGAACGGGGCGGCACGTGTGTGACCAATTTATCGCGTTCAGTCAGATTGGAGTTGAAATTCCAGCTCACCGGCCTCCAAACTCCAAATTTATCATTTCCATCATCAACTACTGTCATGATCGCATCGTCTATTACCATCGCCACCATCATGTTTACGTTTACAAAGTTCAAGTACATATAGCAGAGATTTCCCTGACAGAGCGGACCAGCGGACGGGATGCGCCGAGGGCCGTGCAGCGTGACCCAGATAACATGGTCTGCGTGCATTATATGCACTTTAAAGGTATGAAATATGGCGGCCGTGTCGTAAAAGAGACAAGCAGCCCCCCCCCCCCCCCCTCCATCTTCCCGCCCGCCTGGGATTGAATCTTCAGGGGTGCCGGCCGACGGTAAAGGGAAAGGCAAGAACCGTACCGGCACAGGCTCTTGACAGACGGCCCGCAGACAAGACGTCGTTCGCAAAGGCGAGAGAAACCGTGAAAAATAAAATGAAATCATTAGAGAGTGACGTGGCGTCGGGCACATATCAATACTACGAGATGATCGGATTGGTAAAATGCATTACTTCTGTGGCGACGGCTTACGAAGGGCTCAGTTTTCCTGTTTCGATCGACTGGGGGATTGTGGCGCACGGCAAGCGACACTGACCGCCCCCCTCCCTCCTCCCTCTCTGTCTGTCTAGCTGCGTGGGTCGGAGAAGTAGTAGTGCCGGAGACGAAGTGCGACATACAAGGCTCAACACGGGCTCCTGCTGCCAGGCCTGGCTGCTGTGGCAGCACCACGTAAACATGCGGTACGGACTGCAGTCAGCCCCCCCCCCCCCCCCCCCCAAAAAAAAAAAAAAAAATATTCGTCGATCGCCACTGCCTCCATATTACGATGGCCGCACGCCTGTATTTCGGTGTTCCTTGTCCGCTTCCGGGGGGGGGGGGCGGAATTTCTCGAAAATCGGTGCACGGAAGGGACGACGAGATCGTACCGCGCGTTGCGCCATCACAGGGTGCCCCGGACAAAGGGACACGCCGCGCTGCGAGGTATGAAGAGCGTGGCGGCACGCGGTGTCACGTGGACACGCCTGGTTACACGCCATGCAGCGCGTACGCCGAGTCATGGGGGCCTTGTTGGACGGAAACGCGCCACTCCTCGTGTCTGATGATGCCACGCTGCGGGTTCAAATACTACAACTGCCCCATCTATGGGTGCCTCTGGTGTCTGAGCCGCGGAACGCTGCTATCGGCCTGGAAGGGGTTGGCGGTGTCTGGGGCTCCGGGTGTCTGGGGCTCCGGGTGGCGGTGTTTTGAGCTTCGGGTGGCGGTGTATGGGGCTCCGGGTGGCGGTGTTCTGAGCTCCGGGTGGCGGTGTTTGGGACTCCGGGTGGCGGTGTTTGGGGCTCCGGGTGGCGGTGTCTGGGGCTCCGGGTGGCGGTGTCTAGAGCTCCGGGTGGAGGTGTTTGGGGCTCCGGGTGGCGATGTCTAGAGCTCCGGGTGGCGGTGTCTAGAGCTCCGGGTGGCGGTGTTCTGAGCTCCGGGTGGCGGTGTTTAGGACTCCGGGTGGAGGTGTTTGGGGCTCCGGGTGGCGATGTCTAGAGCTCCGGGTGGCGGTGTCTAGAGCTCCGGGTGGCGGTGTTCTGAGCTCCGGGTGGCGGTGTTTGGGACTCCGGGTGGCGGTGTCGGGTCGGGTGCGGCCCGGGGGGGGGGGGGGGGGGCAGAAGCCCCCAACGCTCTGCTCAGCGCCCCCTAGTGCCCGATCCAGTAGGCCGGCGGACCACTGCCGCCTGCCGCCCCTGAGCTAGGACGTGCCGTTGCAGCGCCGAGGGCCGCCGAGGGCCGGCGGGCAGTGCATGGCCGGGCCGGGCCGGTGCGCCGCGGCCGCCAATGTGTATTGTATGGATCTGGGTCAACGTTTAATCGCACGGCCGGGTCCTGCCCTGCCGCGCCCCGCCGAACAACCCCGAGCCGAGATGGGGACGAGAGATTCCCATACGGAGGGGGCGAAAGGGTTGGCGCAGGTCAGGGATGGGGCGGGCGGGGAGGGCCGGCGCGCCCTTAGGAGGCGGTGCCGCCTCCACCCCCTCCAGTCTCGCCGGCCCCCGCCCCCGCCCCAGACCTGACCTACTTCAGTAATTGTCCAAGGTT
The DNA here is from genome assembly GCA_038380765.1 of Odontothrips loti. Taxonomy (NCBI): domain Eukaryota; kingdom Metazoa; phylum Arthropoda; class Insecta; order Thysanoptera; family Thripidae; genus Odontothrips; species Odontothrips loti. The sequence goes on along the minus strand of CM076248.1, from coordinate 7,655,293 downwards.
GGCTGCGTGGAAGGGGTGTGTTGTATACAGAGTGTGCGTGTTTTCAGCCAAATGCGTTTTACACAAGACTCGTTTTTTTTTCGCTTCGCGTTTGTTTGTTTTCTTTTATTTTTTCGGAAGGGGGGAGGGGAGGCGAGTGTTTGGCAGTGTCGGGGATTACCTTGCTTAGCGGTGCTGCATTTGTGCTCCGGTGCTCGCAATGCATAATGATAATATGGATGTCTTTTGATTCTGACATCAGTGAGTCGTGTCGCCATTCAGGGCTCTGGCTGCTCCCTGCCTGCGCAGCGCTCCCAAAATTTGCATGGCGAAATCGAGAATGGCAAATAACGGGAACGGCTGCCCTCGTATTCAGATTTTCTCCCAGCTATCTTTTCTTCTTCTTCTTCTTTGCTGCTTTTGTTGGCGCTGTTGTGGCAAAGCACTTGGCCCTTCTTTACGTTTTTCTTTCGCTTTGCTCTCCGCTGCGCTCCTGATGCGCCCATAACTGTGAGCATGCAGTGCAAAGCGGAGGAAGAGGGCGTCGTTTATGATTACCCAAATTGGAAAAAAAGAAAAGAAATGAAGATGAAAAAAAGAAGAAAAACTTGGAGTCCTGCAGCAAAATGTGCAACAAAAAGTGGCGCGCGGACGTTCGAACGCGGCGGTGACGCGGGTTCCAATACCGTGTGAGCCGCTCCCAGCCAGTAGTGAACTGCTGCTTTGAAATTCCAATCCCCTTTTGCTTCTTAAGCCCCTGTGGGGGAGGGGGACTACGACGAACTACAGGACACTACGACTACTACACTATTGTTCGCAAAAAAAAATAATTAATACACAGTCTTGAAAATGAGGTCGGCGACGTGCATTTGCGGGTATGAGGGAGGGGGAGGGTGTCTGCCACCGCAGAGGGCCTTGACTTGAGGGTTTCGGTTTATGGTTTTTGGCGATGCCGCTACGCCACGCCCACGGCGACCCGCTAGACGGCAGGCATTATTTACTGCTTACTTTGTCCCCCCCTCTTCCTCCCCCATCCCCGCGTCCGCTTTACAAGTCGCCGCCTTACAGGTAGCGCGCGGTATTGAAATGGGAATGAGGGATTCAGACGCGCTGCTGCTGCTGCTGCTGCTGCTGCTGCTGCTGCTGCTGCTGCTGCTGCTGCTGCTGCTGCTGCTGCTGCTGTCTGTCTGTCTTCATTTTGTGCCGTTTCGAGCCGCGCATTGCGCTCCTTTCACTTCGGCCGGAATGCAAAACCTAAATTAATTGTAAATGCAGTGCACACTCGGCGTACTTTGACAGAACCACCGGCTCTGTAAAAGTTTTCAAAGAACGGAAGTACACAGGCACGACAATAAATGACGACTGCAAAGTTATAGCGTCGGCTCAAGGCCGGCCTAGAACGGAGATAAGGAAGGTTTGTGAGTGTGAGTGTGTGTGTGTGTGTGTGTGTGTTCCTGCGTGTTCTCGGTAAAAGCTACCGATTTCCAGGTATAGAGGGGACTGTTTCTTGTGCAGCCGGCGCGGACCGAGGTTGAGGATGCTACCCCGTTCACAAACACATGACATAGTGAGGGCGAAGAAAAAAATAATCTTGGCTGACCGACAAACGGTACCGTTACACTACTAAATAGTGGGTAAAATCGCCGACATTGGGCGAGGATCTAACGGGGCAGGGTCCAATAAAGACCCTTGCGAGCCGCACTGAATGAGAGCAAAAACCTTGTCGCATGTGAGCACCTCAGTGCCGCTCTGCATCCCCCCCCCCCCCCCCCCCCAAGTAGATTAGGTGCTTCTCCTAATAGTACTGCAAACTACTATTTCCGCCAGCGAAGACGAAGTGTAAACGGGAGCGAAAACTGTGAAAGGAAGTAGGATAACCGAGGCTCACAGAATCAAGTGAGCAATAAATTTATGACGTCCCAAAAGTCCACGGCGCACTGATCCCATTGTCACGCCGGAGGCAGCGCACAGCGCACCTCCCCGGTTAAAAAAGTTACGACGGTGCAACGCGACGACAGGGCGGGAATTTCACTACAACGGTTTGATTCGGGGACAATAAAAGAGAAACGCTGGCAGCAGAAGGGCTGGCCTGGGCTCGCCTGGCCGGGCTGGTTCCCTCGGGTTCCCTTCACGCGCACTCGCATACCGCATATATACAACTACCGCCCCAATAAAACTAAACTGAACCGAGGCACCTTTATACAGCGCACCCGTGATGCTGCTAGCGTCGGCTCGGGGTGTATAGGGCTCCACAGGTGGCGACGCGGCCAGGTAAAAAGTAATAAAAATCTGTCGCGCTGGTGTTTGAACCCGCGGCACACTGGAATGGGAGCAGCGCATACTGTCACGCCCTGAGCTGGTGCTGCTGCTGGGGCCGAACGCCGTGTGTGCGTGTGTGTGTGTGTGTGTGTGTGTGTGTGTGTGTGTGTGTGTGTGATGTAACTGCGGACAGAGACATCGCCCCGGCGCCGGAGCTCCCAGACCCTTCTGATCGGGTGCAAGGAGAAAACAAATACACTAACATTATATCTGATTCCGATTTTTTTTTTTTTTTTTTTGGGGGGGGGGGGGGGATGTGATGATTGCGTGACTTCAGGATTGGTATGAAACATTAGTATGGAACTGGAGCACAAAGCCATTCAAAATCCATTGCTAACGTTTGAAAACTCTCTCCACTGAGCGCGTCTGAGCGTGTGCGGTACTGACTAGAGTCCCCCGGCGTGCACCCCCCCCCCCCCCCCCGTCAGTCCAGTTGTTATGTCGATGGTATCGCCGCCGTACTGCGTTGCAAAGGCCTGTGTCGAGTCTGCACACCCTCGGAATGATAAAATCGATATCCGGATCAACATTTACTCGATTATTCAGGGGTCAAAAGTTTAATCAGGTATATAGCATCTTCCTGACGACTGCATAGAATGATCCACAACATACGTACGAGAGTGTTCGCAAAAAATGAGTATGTACAGTAACTTTTAAAATACGTAGCATTCACCAGGAACGTACCTGCACATAAGAACTCGAGGCAAAAAAAATCAAAAAAAAAAAATCAGACAGAACGATCATGTGACTTACGCACCTCGGGCCGGCTGAGTCCCTGCATCGCTCTCGGCGAAGTCTGCAACACAGAAAACACGGGACGGGCGTATTAGCTTACGCGGATTGGTAGCGCGGAACCCCCGCGGACCCGCGAAGGCAGCAGATTAGTTTACACAAAATTCTGACGGGGCACCTGGGATGCTGCACGCCCTGCCACCGCACAGCGGACCGGGTCTGATTGGCAGCTCAAAAGTAAAATATAATTACCTTCCTTTTTATTATTTTTTCATAGAGGGCCACCTCCACCGTGTATAGTAGTACACTCTGAAGGAGCGTAAAACGAATAAAAAGAGAACCCGTTGGGGGGGGGGGGGGTGGAGCGAAGAGGTCGGGGAGAGATAAATCAAAGGAGAGAGGGAGAGAGAGAGCGAGAGAGGGAGAGAGAGTCCCTACACGTGGAGGCATCCCGGCACGGCCCTCGGCCGCCCTTCCCCGCGGCCCTGCGCGGACCTTGCGGTCGTCGGCCCACTCCGCCCCACACGGGGCCCGCGGGGGCAGCGGGGGCCGTGGGGGCCTCAGCCTCCAGAGCCGGCCGGCGAGCGCGCTTTCCTCCGCACCGTTCGAGGTATAGAGAGCCGAGCCCGCCGGGGCCCCGGCTGGGAGGCTTCTGTCGTCGAGGTGCTGCTCTCTTTCTCTCCCTTCCTCCTCCCTTGCCGCGCTATGGGTGTGAGTGAGACCGCGTCCACGCGTCCACGCGCCCTGCGCCCCCGAACGCGGCCGAAGGCGGAGGCAGTGGAAGGGCCCAGCCGGGGGGCTGCCGAGGCCCCAAACCGTTTCCTTGCCGGGACTTTCTCTCCGGGATGGATGTCTCACCCAAGACACCGTCAACACGACCATCGCGTTCGGAATTTTCGAAGATTCAAAAAAATATCCGCTGCAGGCTACGGCAAAGTTTGCCGAGTGTGATACACACCCCCTTTCTCGGGTCCCACCCCTCCCGTACCCCACGATAACCTTGCCCCCCCCCCTCTGTCTCTCTGTCTCTCTCTATTTCTGTCTCTTTCTGTCTCTCTCTCTGTCTCCTGTCTCTGTCTCTCTCTCTCTCCCTCTCTCTCTCTCTCTCTCTCTCTCTCTCTCTCTCTCTCTCTCTCTCTCTCTCTCTCTCTCTCTCTCTCATGGTCCCTCGCCCGTTCTATCGCGCACTGCCCGCACTCAAATTACTTCCTGCCCTTCTTTCCTATAACACTATAGAAGAAGACCCACGACGTTTTCTCCTCTGCCTGTTCTGTTGTCTGCACGGAAGCCACATACCGAGGTCCGATCGGTGGGGTCAACCCAAAGCACTTGCGGCGGATGATGGGAATACAGCACACACCAAGTACATAAAATGTACATAAAATCCGGTACCTGGGCCCGCGCGTCGTGTCATGCACATGTCGCTCCGCTGCACTTTGCCCTCATTCCGGCCTGTGTGCGTGCGTGCGTGTGTGTGTGTGTGTGTGTGTGTGTGCGCGCGCGCGTGTGTGTGTGTGTCCACGAGAGACGCGGCATCCGGTTATCACACATCTGTCAACCGGACGAGCACGAGTGCACTGCACAGGCTGCAGAGTGCGCCACCACGGCCACCAGAACACGGGCTTTCTCCAGCATTGCGCATGTAATGCTGACTGGCTGTGCGCGGATATGTGGTGGCAGGGGCGGCGCTGGGGGCGGCACTGGGGGCGGCACTGGGGGCGGCTCTGCTCTGAGAGCGGTACTGGGGGTGGCACTGGGGGCGGCACTGCGGGGGAGGCGCTGGGGGCGGCACGTCTACGTGGTTCCCGGCCAGAGACCCGCGCTGCGGTCGGCGTTAGGTTGGGGGCGACAGGTTGTCGTGAGTCACGCCGTGTGCCCAGCTATTTCTCATCCATCAGTGTCCCGGCCTGGCCCGGGCCGGGCTGCTAGCTCTCACGTTCATCTGCCCATACATTCTTCTTCGGGGCCCTCCCGGCACGCTCTCGGCAGCTCCGTGAGTGTTGTTGCACCACCTCTGCCAGCCCTGGCTGCCCTGGCTGGCTGCACTGGCTGGCTGCCCTGGCTGGCTGCCCTGCCGCGCCGCCGCCTCCCTGCGCTGCTCTCGTGCCGCTCATCCACGGCACCGCCGTCAGCCCCCGCCTGGGGGCCGTTCACCAATCCCTTCACGTCACTTGTGGACGTCCCCCGGCGTCGTACACGCGGCTGCGGTTACCGCCATGGCGACGCATAGGCTGCCTATACGCCTCCCTGAATGAGTGCTTGCGTCCGTTCTTGCCATCCCATCTCACTGCCTTGTATATATAACCAGTAATCCCAGAATACGTATAGTCCCACACGGGAGAGGAAGGCAGTAATGCTGGTAATCTCTGCCTGGGAGAGATGAGGCCTGGTCCCATGAGAGCTTCTCCGAGGGGCCCGCAGCCCCGCAGCACGGCCGGGTGCACCCCCAGCGGCACACGACACGGATTCAGATCCGACTCCACATTCGGGCCGGGCGCCGCTTCGGCTCGGCACTCGGCTCGGCTCTGTTCGGTTCGGGTGTCTGTCCAAGTCATCGGGCCATAGCGGGAGGTAGACGCGGGCGACACAACGGCCCGGGCCCGGCGTCGCCCCTGTGTGTGTGTGTGTGTGTGTGTGTGTGTGTGTGTGTGTGTGTGTGTGTCGGCAAGAGCACTTTCTCTTGTTTCCCAACCCAGTCGGACACATGTGACGGCGAAGAGCACACACACGCATACACACGCAAATTTACACACACGCACACACACACACACACACACGCACAGATATGTATGTACAAACGACGGGCGCTTTAGGCCTGCGCACGAGCGCCCACACACACACACGCGCGGGCGCGTGCGCTACGTATGTGCTCTGGACGGAGAGCCATTTGGGAAACACACACACACACACACACACACACACACACAGAGTTTGCATGTGCTCCCTGGATCCCCTCCCTCCCCGCCGGGGGACAGGTGAACAGCGCTACGCACTTCGCACTCGGATCGGGGGCTCTCATGCGACGTTCTGCTCCGCAGAATAGCATACAAAGTAACACCAGCAAGCACTCGTCCTTCTTTCCCTCTCCCTCGTTCTCCTTAGAAAAAAAAAAGAAGGCGGGGGGGGGGGGGGGGGGAAGCAGTCCCGAGAGGGAATCGAACCATAGCTCGGCCGCGTGATATGGCGCGGGCCCCGCTAGGTCGCGTAGGGCCGGAGGGCCGAAGCGTATCAAACGGACGGCCGAATCAAGGACCCAATTAGGCTTGGTATCGAAAGGGATCGCGGCGCGACGAGCCTTGACCCCCCCCCCCCCCCCCCCCCCCCCCCCCCCCCCCCCCCCCCCCCCCCCCCTCCCCCCCTCCTCCTTCCCCCCTCGTCCCGTCCGAGCAGTAGTTTCGCAACGCCCTCCATCATATCGCGTTATTTACACTCTGGAACTGCGATTTAACGAATCGCAATCAGGAGGGCCGATCCCGACACAAGACGCGCCACGCGGCGCTGCTCGCCGCTCCGCATGGGCGCCATGGGCTACACGGGCACGGCTGGGCTGAGGCCTCGCCGACACACAAGCCCGACTGCGTCTTGTATTGTATTCAGGCTCTCTCAAGTGTCCGAGTCTGTTGTCAGAGCAGTTAATATCAGCCGCCACCACGGCTGCACTGGAAAACATTTTCCACTTTCAGAAAGCGCGATCCCAGCAAGTAAGCAGCAGGTGTTTAGGACAAACGAGATATCCCAACCGCGGTGTGCATCTGGCCCGAATTTGGTCTCTAAATGCCTGCAGGTGTGCGTGCCCGTGTCCATGAGCACGAAAGTGTGTGTGTGTGTGTGTGTGTGTGTGTGTGTGTGTGTGCGCGCGCGCGCTGATGGGATGCAACGCTTGGCAGTGGAAGGCCGGGTGGACCTCAAAGCATTGCGGGCATGTCGCAATGGACTCCGTTCTCCCTCCCACTACACCCCCTACCGGCCCCCGGGTCCGCTGCCTCCCCCGCCACCGGACGAAGGTGTACAGCGGAGCCGAGCGAAGCCTCCGTGAGCAGCCCCCACCGCCGCGAGGCCCCGCAGCAGTCAAGGTCGAGATAGAGCGCGCCCGCGCCTCCGAGGAGAGGGACAGAGACATAATATATACGTGTCTTGAGAGAAAGAGAGACACAGATATTTTCGTTTTTATTTTCTTTATTTCTTATCTGGGTTGTGCAACTTGGAACTAAAGAGTTCCCTTGAGGGTGCACCGACCGTTCTCAGTTTCTATAAGAATAATTTTAAAGATGCGTATATTCCCAAAGTATAGCAAAAGCAGAGAGAGAGAGAGAGAGAGAGAGAGAGAGAGAGAGAGAGAGAGAGAGAGAGAGAGCGAAAGAGAGAGAGAGAGAGAGAGAGAGAGAGAGAGAGAGAGAGAGAGAGAGAGAGAGAGAGAGAGAGAGAGAGAGAGAGAGAGAGAGAGAGAGAGAGAGAGAGAGAGAGAGAGAGAGCGAAAGAGAGGGAGAGAGAGAGAGAGAGCGAAAGAGAGCGAAAGAGAGGGAGAGAGAGGGGGAGAGAGAGGGAGAGAGAGAGGAGAGAGAGAGAGAGAGAGAGAGGAGAGAGAGAGAGAGAGAGAGAGAGAGAGAGAGAGAGAGAGAGAGAGAGAGAGAGAGAGAGAGAGAGCGCACTGAGACACGGACGACGAGGAATGGTTAGGAGTGTATTCGCAAGGGGCTGCGGTAGGCCGCCCGCTCGGCCGGGCTGTCCTACACGCTGCCTAGCCGCCGCAGCTAAGGCGCTCCATCCGCTGCGCTGCGGCTGCGGCGGCCCGCGGCACCGCCGCACCGCGCTGAACTGCCGCGCCCGGCCTAACCTGGACACGAGACCTGGGGCCTCCTGGGGCCTCCTGGGGCCTCCTGGGGCCTCCTGGGGCCTCCTGGGGCCTCCTGGGGCCTCCTGGGGCCTCCTGAGGCCTCCTGAGGCCTCTTGGGGCCTGGGGCCCGGGGCGAGCGCACGCAGCACTGGCGCTGCTGGCGCTGCCGGTGCTGCCCGCGGCGTGACCGCAATGTAAACACGGCGCAGACGACACAATGCACTGGCGGCGAGGCTCGCGGGGCCGGCCGTATACGGGCACCCCGCTGACAGCGCCGGCAAAGACAGAGTCATATGGTCAGCGGACGATTTCGGGGCGCGAAGAGAGGCTGCTTATTGCAAACTTCTTGCAATTTGTACGGATGACTTTGAGGGACTACGCTCGGCTTGGCACCAACGATAGGATTTCAAAAATGTGGGCTCACCTGCGTGCCTCGCCTCTATTTTGTGTGAATAAAAACGAGGCAGTTGGTCAGTGCGGTAGAGGTCTCGCGTATCGTGCGGCCACCGCAACTACTAACCTGATCTTACAATGCAAAAATTTTGGTTCAAAAATCATTGTTTGCTAGAGGACAATCTCCTATGTAAGAATTTCAGGTTCCTAAAATTTCACAAAAGCTTTCACCCGAACAATTCTTGCTGCAAATTTCCCTATTAATTTGGTTGTGACTTCCAACGAAATCTTTTTTACAGTGTACGCATTAACCCGCGAGGTTAAGGGCGGCCCCCCGACTGCAGACCTGGTGCGCAGACCCGCATGCTCTCGCAGCAACAAACGCAGCCGTCGTACGTAAAGGCGCTCGGCTCGCTCCTGCCCCCCCCCCCCCCCGCGCTCGGCACAGACAACACAAGCGCGCGTTTACGCGTACCGCGAGCCCCCGTGGTCCCCCGTGGTCCCCCGTGGTCCCCCGCGGCTCCCCGCTCCGCACCGTACGCTCCGCGCTTTTGCAAAATGTCACGGCACGCATGAGTGTTACTCTGCATACGAGGAATGCATTGCGGGCGGCAGCCTATGCAGGGCGCATTGCCCACATTCAGGCGTCCGCTATGCGGGCGGGGGGATGCCCCCCCCCCCCCCCCGGCTACGCCTGAGCCCAGGGTCCCTTGGCCCCTCCGACATGAACGAGGCTAAAATGCGGACCGGCGAAGGTTCAACGAGAGCGGACAGCACCAACACCCAACGTACCGCACCGTACCGGCCCGCCAGCAGCAGATACAGATACAATGCCTATCACTGTGTGACAGGCTGAGCACTGTGTGTCAGCCTGTGCACAGTGCAGCCAGGGCGGGGCCCGGCTAGGCCCGGCCGCTATCACAATAACATCCGCGCTCTTATTCGCAGTTAGATGGTGCAGGTTGGGGCCGCATCTCTGTCTGTGACTGTGACGCGACGAGAGAGAGAGAGAGAGAGAGAGAGAGAGAGAGAGAGAGAGAGAGAGAGAGAGAGAGAGAGAGAGAGAGAGAGAGAGAGAGAGAGAGAGAAAGAGTGTGTGTATGTGTGCTCCTGACGCCAGCGCCCCCCCCCCCCCCCCCCCCCCCGCGTTATCAATACGCGTGGCTGCGCGTGGTCGGCGCGTGCCGACGCGGGCGTGGCGCGTGCGCGGCGCACACAGGACAAGGTGGTTGCGACACGCCGTGCCTGCCGCTGCTGCCGCAGCAGCCACACCCGACCAAACAAATTTGGCGCCGGGGTCGAGAGATCGCTGTGTAGCAAGAGCCCCCCTCCTAACGGAACGGGCCGATCGGCAATGACCTGCTGTTTGAGAGTGTGACACTGATACCCGACTGTAAGAAAGATAAAGTCGGAAAATTCTAAGCAGTTTGTGATTTGAAGATTTGAAAATTTTTCCATCAATTTTGTATAGTATTCAAAAAATTCGATATTTTCTTAAAAATAAACAAGGAGGCAAGCAAAGCAGCCTAGCCTAGCCAGTGGCAGTCATTAGTTTTTCTGGTTTTCCAGTCTATCTCTAGCAGATCATAATAAGTAATAATAAGTGATAATAAATAACAATAATTATTCTTATTTTGCCTCTGAACAAGCCTTTCACTAAGGGTGAAAGTCTAAAAATAGACCAACATGAACAAATTCGTGATGTAGATTTTCCCGCGAGCGTGCGTACGTCCACGAGGATTTGTTACAGTGCCCTGCTGCTAGCTGTCCGAAACGTGTCCAGTCAGAGCCGTGCCTGTGCCGTGCCTGTGCCGTGCCTGCGCCGTGCCGCCCCTCGGCCCGCCCCGGGGCACTACCAGGGCACACTCTCCAGGCCTTATCGCCGCCGTGTCTGCATGATAAACAAAACAAAGCCCTGGAACTCATTAAGGTGGCCAGGGGGGAAGGGTTGGGGGGGGGGGGGGGGGGGGGGTCGGCGAGGCCGTGAGGTGGTTTGCACAGGCCGACCAGGGCGCATGGTCGGGTGCCTTGCACACACCCGCACGCCCGCACGCCCTGCTGCTGCTGCTGCTGGCCCGCGCCGCGCTGCGTGCGTGAGGTGGCGAGGGGTAAACGAGCAAAAAGGGGAAGACATACAGCAAACATGCGTGACCAGCCAGCAGCACTCGGCAGCCGTGGTCCTGGCGGGTCCTGCCGTGCCGCTGCTCACGGCAACGGCCAGGCGTCCACCACTGCGAGCATTGCGTAACAATAATGTGTAATTGTTTGGCGCTCGGCACCGTTCTCATGTGCGTGTGGGGAGGTGCGGTGCTCTGCGCTCCCCCTGGAGGGAGTCTGCGCGCGCTTTTGTGCAGGAGCTGCGTGGTTTGTGTTAGTATTGGGCCCCGCCCCGGCTGCTCACGGCGGCTCCAGGACTTTGACGTCGAGATGACACGGTAGAAGTGCGTCAGCGCGATCGGCATCAGGCATGGCCGCGCGGCGCCAGGCGCGTGTCCAGGGGGGGGGGGAGGGTCCACGGGGGTCATGACCCCTTCCAAAGCCCTTGGTGCGGTGCCGCCCCGAAAGGTACACAACCCACACGGCATTCAGCCAGTAAGTAGGCAAAGAGCGCGACATGAAACGAAAATCCAGGACACGCGCCTGCGCGGCGCGGGGAGCTCTGTGACGGGGTGCGAGGCCTAGGCCAGGCCAGGACAGGCTCCGGGCCGGGCTATTCGCGGTGATCCTGACCTGGATGACAATCTGGTCCCAGCAGCCGCGCTAGCACCACCTCCGGCGCGGCTCCGGCACGGCGAGCACAACAACCTTGAGTGCAACTCCCCGCATCACGATCATTACCAGCATGACCAGCTCGGCGAACGCGGCGCGCGCGCGCGCGCACACCGCTCCACGCCGCCCCGCCGCCGCCGAGCACGCCATGCCGCGAGCGCGGTCCGCGAACGGGGCAGGTGAAGGGGGAGGAAGAAAGGGAGGGGAAGGGAAGGGCGGAGGTGGAGGGGGGGGGGGCTGAGGAAGCGTGCGGGCCGGGGGCCGGCGGGGGCCGGGGGGCAGCGGGGGCCGGCGGGGCACAACTGGCTGCCGCGCGGCGCGACTCACTCCATGTTTGCTAAGGAGCTCAAGTGCAGTGGGTTTGTGGGTCAGGGAGACACGGCGACGCCGGCGCGGAGGAGGTGGGGGGGGGGGGGCGTAACGCTCGGTAACGCCAAACATAACACGACGTAACGCGGCAGACGTTCGCAAGCCCCCCGCCGCGCCGCCGCCTCCGTCGGCCGCCATTGCGTGCACAAGCCACCCCGCCAAAAGGCCAAAACAATCAGCACTTGGACGGCGGCACCCGCAGTATTTGAACCCGAGCCCCGGGAACATACTTTAGAAACGCCGCGCCGCGCCACGCGGCTGTGGAGGGCACAAATTATGATCGGGTGCGTCCGCTCCTGACTGTTGACCGGAGGAGCCGGAGGAGCCGGAGAAGCATGGCATGACTGATCGTCGTGGCAGCTCCGCCTATGCGGCCGTGCGGTCCTACGGTACGAACGGAATCCCACAAAATCGGTGACCGCTTTTTACCTACGGACCGTTTTTCTTTACTGTATTGTGCTGTGTAGCATTTCGTTTTCTCCTCTCTCTCTCTCTCTCTCTCTCTCTCTCTCTCTCTCTCTCTCTCTCTCTCTCTCTCTCTCTCTCTCTCTCTCTCTCTCTCTCTCTCTCTCTCTCTCTCTCTCTCTCTCTCTCTCTCTCTCTCTCTCTCTCTCTCTCTCTCTCTCTCTCTCTCTCTCTCTCTCTCTCTCTCTCTCTCTCTCTCTCTCTCTCTCTCTCTCTCTCTCTCTCTCTCTCTCTCTCTCTCTCTCTCTCTCTCTCTCTCTCTCTCTCTCTCTCTCTCTCTCTCTCTCTCTCTCTCTCTCTCTCTCTCTCTCTCTCTCTCTCTCTCTCTCTCTCTCTCTCTCTCTCTCTCTCTCTCTCTCTCTCTCTCTCTCTCTCTCTCTCTCTCTCTCTCTCTCTCTCTCTCTCTCACTATCTCTCTCTCTCACTATCTCCTCCTGCGGCGCACCGGGCCGCGTGTTGGAAATGACCTCGCCGAGTCATACCGCGCCGACAGGCCCCCGACGGACTCTGACGGGAGCACGACGGGGGCAGTGAGGTGGCCGTCGTGGCCGTGCGCAGGGGGCCAGTGAGGGGCGCGTAGACCCGCCTTTTCCGTCCCGGGATCTCCTCATTCAATTCTGCACGCGCTATAAGATAAATTCAGCGTCGTGTCTTCACGGGCTACGATAAATTCGGCGGGCACTGCGGGCAGCGCGTATAGTCAGGCGCCGAAGCGCCGCCGGCAACCGGATGTCTTTCGGGCTACAAAAGCGGCTGCTGCCGACGCAACGACGCCAAGGGCTTGTGGCGGCCTCTGGCGGCCTGTGGCGGCCTCTAGGCCGGCCGGCGCCGATCCACTTTTCGGTAACACGTCAATTTATGACGGGGAAAGGTACCCAAAGAGGAGGAGGGGTTTCAAAACGGACGAAATGACGGAGGACGGAAGGTCCGGGGCCGGGCCGGGCCGGTCTGGTGGCGCCGGCCGCCGCCGGGCCTCCGGCTGAACACAGGGCAGAAGTCACGTGGGTCTGGTCTGGTCTCTGCCGGGCGTCGCCGCGGCGTCCATGCGTCACGGATCGCAATAAAGCGTTACTAAGGCGGGCGGTAATGGTGGCCGTAACGCGCGTTGCCACCGTGACGCGCCGGAGCCTCAGTAACGCTCGGTGTGGTCTCTGGGGCAACAAAGAGAGAGCGAGAGAGCGGGAGAGGGCGGGAGAGGGCGAGAGAGGGCGAGAGAGAGAGAGAGAGAGAGAGAGAGAGAGAGAGAGAGAGAGAGAGAGAGAGAGAGAGAGAGAGAGAGAGAGAGAGAGAGAGAGAGAGAGAGAGAGAGAGGCTTAACTAAGCGACCTGCTGTGGTGTCATCAGCGGCTGCCAGCGCCCAGGAGGGATGTGGGTCACACACACACACTCACGTATCCTTGATTGGCCGATGACTGCCGGTCGATGCGGACCCCCTAGGGCACCCCGATAAGATTCGGCCGTGGTGACGATCCGCCTCGGCCGGTGGTGTGCGCGGGGGTGGGGTCCTCGTGATGCAGCATTGTGCAGTGTGTGCCCCACATTCACGCATTCGCACCCCTTTTCGGGCGATAGGCCGAAGCGGAGCGGCCGGCGCGAACGTCGATATGAATGCGCGTTTCTGTTCCGCCGCTTTTGTGCCGCCTTTATCTAATCTCCGCCAAACAGCAAGACGACGCGCGCGCGGCGGCTGCACTGCGGCGGCCGGCTGGTTCTCTGCCCATGGCTTGTGCCCCACTTGCATTTTACTCGAAACGCATAGCGGCACATAGGCGGCCGTGCGCGGGCTCTCTTTCATTTTCTATTCCCCATTTGAAATCTCGCGCCGCCATGATGTTTGATTCGTTGACGAGGCGACGCGGTGGCGCAGGTCACGTAGGCCCTGCCGGCCCCGCCCCTATTGCTAGGTCCGCTGGCGGGCTCCACTGGGCTCCACCGGCGGTGCAGCGCAGCAGCGCAGCGGGGAGCGAAAGTGTCGCGTTACAGCCGCACGGCACAGCACGGCACGGCACGGCACGGCACGGCACGGCACGGCACGGCACGGCACGGCACGGCACGACACGGCTACAGCGTGCTCTGCGGCCGCGGTGCGGTGCCCTGCAGTGCCCTGCCAAAGCCCTACGTGTGACGGTGACGCAACTTTATAGATTTGAGCCGTGGTGCTCTGATGACACACGCACGCCGGACCCCCCGGCCCCCCGCGGCAACACACGGAACTGGGGGCACTTTCACGCCGAGCTTCTTCTTCTTACCCCGCTGCGCCGGCTGCGCCCCCCGGCTGTGCTCGGGTTAGGCATTCCTACCTTCCCACTTGACGGCCAGGGCCGGACGGGGCCGCCGAGGGCCCTGGGGGGCGGACACAAACCACGTGGTCAGACCCCCCTCCCCCCCCCCCTCCGCGGTCGGCCTAACCCAACCTTTCCTATACTTAACTGCAGGGACGTGGTCCCCCTCCATTACTGACCACGTGGTTTGTGTACGGGCCCTGACGGGCCGGAGGCGTGCGACCGTCGTCGGGAGCCCGAGCTCTTCTCATGGCCCCTCTCATCCGTCACACAAGTCCGGTGCGCGGGTTCAAACACCAGCCTCAGCCGGCTACAAATGTATATACCTGATATATACCAGGTGCATCATTAGCCCAGGGCAGTTTCGGTTCAAGGCAGTTCCGCAACGTCTCTTTCTGGCTCGGCCAGACGCGTAAGACAGAAAGAGACGTAGGTATAGTGCGTTGGGAGACTGCCTAAAACCAAAACTGCCTGGGGCTAATGATACACCTGGTATGTGACAAAACGGCCCCCATTGACAGTCCTATGGCAGCCCTATGGCGGCGCGCTTGCACCGCCCCGCCTCCATGGCCGAGCCCATGGCAGCCTATGGCAGCCTATGGCCCTTATGTCGACACGCCGCGGCATATCCGTTTGCCGCCCCGCTGCGGCAGCTGCCCATGGACATAGGCAAGCCTCACGTCTCCGCCGAATGCCGACACAACATGCCGCTTACGGCAGCGGCGGAGGGGAAAGGAGGGGAAGGGAGGGGAGGGGAGGGGCAGACACAAAAGACCCCGCCCTCCCGTCCCGGACCACCGTAGTGTGTTCGGCTGCCAGTGCCGGTCTCGAGTCCCGCACAGGTCGTCGCCTCTCTCGAGCACAAGGGAGGACGTTGTCACTCTCCGCCCACAGGATGCCACTTCCCTTCCCTCCCTCCCTCCCTCCCTCTCCTCTCTCTCTCTCTCTCTCTCTCTCTCTCTCTCTCTCTCTCTCTCTCCCTCTCTCTTTCTCTCTCTTCCCCCTCCTGTCGGGCGTCGCTCTTCTTTTACCGCGTGAAAATTGCATGCATGCAAAGTGCAAGTCGCCCCGCTCCGATCCGGCCGCTCACTCGAAAACATACACACACTTGCACGCGCGCGCGCGCACACACACACACACACACACACACACACACTCACAGACATGCAGACAGTGCGGACGCAATGTAAGTGCACGGTGCATAACGAATGACCCGCCGGGCCGGGCAGAGCCGGGCAGAGCCAAGCGCGAGGTTAGCATTTTGCAAGCGGGGGGCCCGTCCCCCGCCCCCTTCCCCGCGGCTGCGCCCTCTGTTGCTCGCTGAGCACCCTGTGGCACAGGGTGTCCGGCTACGTGTCCGGCTGCGTGTCCGGCTGCGTGTCCGGCCACCCGCACCGGACCCGTGGCGCAACGGCATCAATTTGGAAAGTGCAGCTCGGCGGTGCAGCGGTGCACCCCGGCCGCGCCGTGCCGTGGGTCTCGTCCCTCCCCAGGCTGGGCGGTCTATCCAGTCGAGCCCCCGGCAGGGTAGGCAACATCGCAAGCCCACGGCGCACCGGAGCGCGGCGGGCTGCCTACCTCCCGCGGCGCTCGTTCGCTCGCACAGCCGCACCACTACTGACCGGAGTCGACGATCAGCTCCAGGACGGCGTTGTCGTGGTCCTCCAGGTCCGCGCTGTCGTCGTCGTCGCCGTCCTCGGCCCGGCCCAGCACGTCACCCCGGTGGTTGTCGCCTGCACATACACACGCGCGCACACGCGGACCAGACGTTAGCAACCCCAGAGCCAGGCAAAACACCGCGCAGCAGAGCCGCAATGCACCACGACTCCTAACCATTGCGGGGGGGGGGGGGGGAATAAGCCCCCCTCCCCCGCCTCCTCACCATGCAGGCGGGATGAGGTGCCCGGTTTGCAATTTTTCCTACATTTCTCCCGCTCTTCTCTAATTTCCCTCTTCTACCCACATTTATGCGCGGAGTGCCAACCGTACCGCGAAATAAGCCGCTGCGGTACACATTCACAGGCGAGGCGCGCTGTGGCCGTGAGGTTGGCGGCGCTGTAGCCGCCGCAGCAGCTGCAGCAGTGAGAGGCCGAGTGAGTAATGTCTCCTTTCTAGCGGCGGCAATACACCACCACCGCGAAGGCGACGGAAAAAAAAAAAATCATTTATTTGCAGGATTCCTCCGTGCAGAATGCGACATACAGCCCAGCGTATAGAGCGGGAAAGGTCGATGAGGTGTGGCTGGGTGCAACGTGCAACGTCAGCACATCAACTCCCCGCGAGTGTGTGCGTGTGCATGTGTGTACGCCACTTCTAAGTACACGTGAAATGCCAAGCCGAACCAGACATGCGCTTTTGCCACCCCTTTTTGTATCATCAACAACATTTTAGGTGGCGACGGTCACTTGTGATTTCATACCTACAGTCGTAGGAATATATTGAAAGGTGAGGAAGGATACGAAGTTTGACAGTGCACGTGCTGCTGCAGCAGCAGCAGCAGCAGCAGCAGCAGCAGCAGCAGCAGCAGCAGCAGCAGCAGCAGCAGCCCAATGTGCCTTATTAGCCGTTCAACAGAGTTGGCCGCGGTCCCGCTCCACAACCACGCGCTTGGCCGCGAGCAGCCGAGCCGAGCTGAGCGTACTCGACTATTCGGGTGGTGCGGGCTGCGTGCGAATCTTGCGACGCGCGCGCCGCTATCCCACTGACCCCGTTGCGACGACCACTCTAGACGCGGCGCTTTTCGGACGCTCGCCCCGAGGCTGGAGGCTGAGCTGAGCTACACACAGCGTGTTCTCGCAGATCGTGCAAACGATCGGTTCGAATCGGGGATCAGGTGCGCGGAGCGGTGCGGGCGGCCCGGGCCCGGGCCCATGCCGCCTACAAGGACACAGCGCAGGCCCGACTGCGGTGAACGTGGACACTCCACCGCTGGAAATAGTCCAAGGACCTGCTATGGGTTCCCCTCGGGGTCCATCTTGGGGTTCCACCTCGGGGTCCATCTTGGGGTTCCACCTCGGGGTCCATCTTGGGGTTCCACCTCGGGGTCCATCTTGGGGTTCCACCTCGGGGTCCATCTTGGGGTTCCACCTCGGGGTCCATCTTGGGGTTCCACCTCGGGGTCCATCTTGGGGTTCCACCTCGGGGTCCATCTTGGGGTTCCACCTCGGGGTCCATCTTGGGGTTCCACCTCAGGGTCCATCTTGGGGTTCCACCACGGGGTTCGACCTCGGGGTTGCCGCGGCCTCCCGCGCTAATTTCCCTCCAAACTTAACAGCAGCAGCAGAGTCGCTGTACTTTTAAAACAGCACAGTGGACCACTATGCTGTCGCTACAGTATAGTGAGTCCTCACTATGCTGTGTAGTTGTAGGGCCAACTATGCTGTAGCTACAGCATAGCCACTACACTCTTTGAACAGAATAATGGCCACTTTGCTGTGTTTAAAAATCACAGTGACTATCTACTGTTGAGTTTGCAGAGTTGTTTATAGCGGCGATACAAAGTGATGCCACATTGTTCTGGCGGCAGGGCAGAGGCAGGAGGGCAGATCGTGGGACCCGCCCAGACCCGCAGGCAGCGGCGTGCGGCCTGCGCAGGTCGGCATAGCTCTGCATATGACTAACCCCCATCGGCGCGGCCGCGCCCGGCACGGCGCACACCGACCACCACCCGCACCTAACGCAGTGCGTGCGCGCTCACAACAAGAACACCCGCGCCCACGACGGTGTACCAGGTGTCCCATTCGCCCCGGGCTTGCCTACCACTCCACAGGCACGGGGCACAAGGGACACCTGGTATTTGAATCTGGAAGCACCGCAACTCTCTATTTTTTTTTATTTTTTTTTTTTGCGAAAATTAAGCTGAATCTTATACCAGGTGTATCATTGGCCCCGGGCAGTTTCGGTTTTAGGCAGTCCCGCAAAGCACTATCTCCGTCTCTTTCTGTCTCACGCGTCTGGCCGAGCCAGAAAGAGACGGAGATAGTGTGTTGCGGGACTGCCTAAAACCGAAACTGCCCGGGCTTAAGAGGGCGCTATACAGACGATGTGGACCCCGCTTGCAGGGTTCTCCAATTTCCAATCTGTAGGCCGCATTTTTAAAGATATCGCGACCGGGTTTACTTCTTAGTGCAGGGAAAGGTTTGTATTTGTTCGCTATAGAGAAAAAACGTAAATTTTCACCTCAAAATATTAAATTTGGATGCATCAAAACCCTCATTTTTGCCCTCTTTTCACTGTTTATAACAGGCCGCATAGATCACTAACCTGAAATAACCTTCTATAGCGGACAAATTTGAACCTTTGTCTACAACATCCATTCATCGCGGATCTGATATCTTGAAAATTGTGGCCTACAGATTGGAAATCAGAGGACTATTTCACCAAATCTCCTCGAGGCCCGTCCGGGCATGGTCTGGGCCTCGAATGAGTTGCGTGGATGTGTGTGGGCCTCCGAAGATTCCGGCGCACTCCCTCGCCCGGCTACAGATGTCTATTGGGGTCTATTGTCCCAGGTCCGGAGCTCGGCGCACGGATGACAGGGGTCGCCTAATTTATGGGCTTCCTTTTCGGCGTGCAAATTAAAATTCGACTATCTCCTAACGATTGCGCTTATTTTATTCGCGCTGAAATTCCGAGTTCAGTGATCTAAGAACGGAGTCTGTGCGACAATGCTGTGCCCGGATACAGGCGTTTCTTGGTTTTCCCGTTTTGTTGAGCGATGTAGCCGACATACTTTTACCGGTCGAAATTGGGCTAGAGACGCCTTTCAAAGTTCTTTTCCGCCTTTCTGAAAACAACCGTGCTCATGGACAGACTCTAATATTCGTCAATCTTCAACACCACGTTGTCTTGACCATGTCAACAGTCCTTGCTCTTCCCATCCCACTCGCCGTCATCTGGTCCCTCGAAGCACTGCGGGAGGCAAAGACACACCCGCCTGCCGGTGATGCATAGACAATAAACGACCCTTCGGAATGGGCGGTGTTTGAAGATGTCTGGTAGGAGTACACCAAAAACTCAAATTGAAATTTAGTAAATTTGAGATGTTGTCCATTGTCTTAGTCGTTGTCTGGGACATGGAAAAAAATTTCGAACTGCGTCTCTAGTCCAATTTTGACCGGTAAAAATGTGTCGGTTTGGGCCGGAGTGGCCGGAATCTCGCAGAGAAGACACAGGCGTCCTGCCTCCGGACGGCAGCCGCAGCAGCCACGGCAAACAAGGCAATGACCCCCCATTCATTTACTAACGCAGCGTGCAGTGCGACTCGCACTGCTCGTCGCCCCCATACACCCTCCAGACCCAGGCCTCCAGGCCTCCAAAACCTCCCGAACGTATGTCTTCTCCGTGCCGATCCGGGCTGGATGGAGCTGGTGGAACTTTTCGTCTGTATAGCGCCCTCTTAACACCATGAAGCGGCCGACCAGCAAGTAAACGTGAGTGACGCAATGACCAGCTCTGTCCGTCTGGGGCAGCCGGATCCTCTTTCTCTCTTTCTCCTCCACCCTTTCTCCACTCTCCCTCTCTTCACCCCCGTTCGGTAGAGCCACCCCCGTCGGACTCCCGGATGAGTGACTCACCCAACGGAACAGTGTAAGCGGGTCGCGGCAGGTCGCCGCCTCGCCTCGCACAATCAGTAGGACACCGACGACGAATCGGTACTACAACCGAAAACCCCGCGTTCGCGTGTGTACGTGTGTGTGTGTGTGCTCGTTCTCTTTCTTTCTCTCCTTCGCACCTTCCCACGCAGCCAACGGGAGTGACAGAGAAAGGCGGCCGTCCGTCGGCGCCCAGCCCCGCCGCCACTCGGTCGGCGCGCTGCTCATTATCATACAGCCCCCAAGGTCACAGTCCGCGGGGCTGCGCCGTGCCGTGCCGTGCCGTGCCGTGCCGTGCCGTGCCGTGCCGTGCCGTGCCGTGCCGTGGCGAGGCGAGGCGTGGCGTGGCGTGCCCGGCACCGTGGGAGATTTTCAGAGCGCCTGACCAGAGCGGCGGCCGGGCGCTACGCGGCGTGGAGCGGCTCTGCTCGGCCCTCTGCCGTCCGCCGCGATACGATACTCCACGTCGGCCCCGAGGGTCGGCCGTCAGCTGCAGCCCCAGCAGCCCCCCGAGGGTCCCCAGCCGGGGGTGCTTAGCACACGATGCACCCCCTCCTCATGGTGATGGGGGCGGATGGGCTGCAGCCCCTCCACGACGCCGGTCTCTCTAAATGGAGATCGGCCGTTCGGAGCCTCATCTGGGTGACCCCTTTTTCACACGCCTTTTGACAGCGGCATGACATAAAAAGCCCGCGTGGCCAGGCCACTCCGCTGCGGCGGTCCGTACTGGTTGAGTAGTACTCGTGATCATTTGTCTTCATCCCCCCCCCCCCTGCCTCCCTCCAGCCTGACCGCCCCTGCTCTGACATCAACGGCAACATTTTCGACACAACGTAGTTTTGGGCCGGGAGCGGTTTGGGCCACTGGTAGCATGCCCCCTCTGCGTCGCGGCTGGGAAAGGGGTCCCCGGGAGAGGGAGAGGGAGGGAGAGAGGGAGAGACAGACAAGACAGACAGAGAGACAGACAGAGAGACGGGGGTAACCTGGCCCGGGGTAATCTGAGGAACAATACTCCAGACCGTATCTGGCCCACATCTCACCAGATCTGACGAGTACCCCCCACTCTCACTCCGGAGTCCCATTCCCCCTGCTACGCCAGGCTCACCGCTGCTGCTGCTGCACTTCAAGGCCATACCCCTGTTGTGCAGCGTCACCCCCCCCCCTCTCTCCGTCTCTCTTTCTCTCTCCTTCTCCACTGCGGCGTTCCAGGCCGACTCCAGGCCGCTCCAGGCCGACTCCAGGCCGACTCCAGGCCGCTCCATGCCGACTCCCTCCAGGCACACACCATGTTCCAAGCGTTTTCTACAGTCACTTATTTCCACGCTCATCTCGCACTGAAACCCTCCATCTTTCGGTCCCCCCTCCCCACCCCCTTTTTCCTTTCTCATCATCAATTGAACACAATATTGAGCACTTTTGAACCGCACAAATTGTACCGTGCTCAGCACACGCACCATTGCTGTGTACGAGCCGTAGGGTGGGGGTGGAAAAAACCCTGGTGTTGGATGACGTTGAACGAGGCAGATGAGAAAAGGAGAGATACTTTGCCGGGGAACGGCGGCATGGAAGAGGAATAAACGAGAATAAAGGAGAGGGGGCGAGAGAGAGAGAGAGAGAGAGAGAGAGAGAGAGAGAGAGAGAGAGAGAGAGAGAGAGAGAGAGAGAGAGAGAGAGGGGGAAGGGAGTGGGAGAGAGAGGGAGGGAAGGAGGGGCGGCGAGGGGGCAGCGCGGTGCACGCGGTGAGGCAATCAGCCTGGTGAGCCCCCCCCCCCCCCCCCCTCCGAATGCGTTTGAAGCGCTGCCCCACACCGCACGGTCCTGCGATCGCCTATACGCGCCAATTCATGCAAATTTATGAAAATGCCAACGATATTGCTAGTGCTGCCCATGGTGCTGCCGTGTTGTCGGTGACGAACGCCCGGGCCGGCTGACGCCCCTCCCCACCCCGGTTTACAGTCTGAGTTGACATGTCCGAGCGCGGTCCTGGTTCCAGTCCTGGACCGGCATCGCGCTCCTGCCATGAGGCCGGCTCGGCTCGGCTCGGCTCGGCTCGGCTCGGCTCGGCTCGGCCCGGCCCCGCCCGGCCGGGCTCGAACCCGACATGGGCCCATGCGCCGCGCCATGGTTCAGTCACAGAGTTTTCGGGCCCGGTTCGCCACGGCTCGGTCGAGCGCCGCGCCGCGGGATGAAATCTCTCGCCTCCCCGCGCTGCGCCCCTCCCCTCCCCTCTCCCCCACCGGTACGCTCTGTGAGCAAGTGGCACAAGGTGAGAGAAATCGCCTGAGGCAACAGCAGCAGCAGCCGCCGCCGCAACAGCAGCAGCGTATGGCGTATGGCGGCACCGCGCCGCCGTGCTGCAGCGGCAATCACGGTAGCGGCGGCGGTGGTAGCAGCGGCGGTAGCAGCGGTGGTAGCAGCGGCGGCCCACAAGGTCTCTGACAAGTTTATGTACGCTTATGTAACGGCTGAGCAGCCTTATGAGACGATGATGATACTGCGGGGTGGGATGTGGGATCGCCCTGGCCGCGCCCCTGACTCCCCCGACGGCGATGCGGTGCTCCGGGGGTGAGAGGTGAGGTGAGGTGCGGTGTGGTGAGGTGAGGTGTGGTGAGGTGAGGTGCGGTGAGATGAGGGGAGGTGTGGTGTGGTGAGGTGAGGTGTGGTGAGGTGAGGTGAGGTGTGGTGAGGTGAGGTGCGGTGTGGTGAGGTGGTGTGAGGTGAGGTGCGGTGAGATGAGGGGAGGTGTGGTGTGAGGAGGTGAGGTGTGGTGAGGTGAGGTGAGGTGTGGTGAGGTGCGGTGTGGTGAGGTGAGGTGTGGTGAGGTGAGGTGCGGTGAGATGAGGGGAGGTGTGGTGTGAGGAGGTGAGGTGTGGTGAGGTGAGGTGAGGTGTGGTGAGGTGAGGTGCGGTGAGATGAGGGGAGGTGTGGTGTGGTGAGGTGAGGTGTGGTGAGGTGAGGTGTGGTGAGGTGTGGTGAGGTGAGGTGTGTGGTGAGGTGCGGTGAGGTGAGGTGAGGTGAGGTGTGGTGAGTTGAGGTGAGGTGTGGTGAGGTGTGGTGAGGTGAGGTGTGGTGAGGTGCGGTGAGGTGTGGTGAGGTGTGGTGAGGTGAGGTGTGGTGAGGTGCGGTGAGGTGTGGTGAGGTGAGGTGAGGTGTGCGGCGAGGGTGAGATAGGTGAGACCGGCGGAGGCGGCCTGCGCCGTACCGGCCCGGAGACTTGTATGCACGGCGCGGAGGAGTGCGCCACGCCGGTCATCAAATTAGAAACACTCGCTTCAAAAAAGTCTACAAACATCAGTTTAAAAAAGTTTGGAAAAAAAAAATTGAAAACAAAAATGAATTCTTTAAAACCTGCTAGGCTAACCTGTTAAATGCATACCGAGCGAGAGTTAAAGCTGGCTGAGGCTAAAGCATCATTTGCTCAGAATTAACCCTCCCCCCTCAGAAAAAGAATTATAATCCAAAAATTGGCTGCTAGTCGGTCGGCGGGGGTGCCTCCCGCACCGCGGGCGTCTCTGTGGAAGAACCCCCGCAGCATGCCATGAGCATTTCGACATGGCCACCTCTCTGCACGCCCGAGCCGCGCTGCTGTGCCGTGCCGCCCGAACGCACCTAACCTAACCTAACGTTCGCCTTATGGCGCCGTCCGCTCGGCCGACCCGGCCCGGCTCTGGGGTCAGGTCGTTTCTCCCACGACGCCGCACGCGGAGCCGATTCTCCGCCCTCCCTGCCTACACTGCGGAAAACGCCAGCAGAAAACAACAAAAAACAACAACAAAGAATCGCAAATCGTACAAAAAATGACTATGCGCGACTATGTAAGCGGTGCCTTTACTTAGAGTACGTAAGGCGAGCGCACTGCTGCTCGGACCTTCCTATACCATATATTAGCCTCGGCTGCCTTCATTTATTTTTATTTTCATTTTATACAGCCGCTCACGTAGGCAACCGTACGGGGCATAAACAGACCGCTGGAGAATTATATGACGGGAGATGAAAAATTAATTGCTACTCGCGAGGTAACTAATGAGACACGAAACACGCGCGTCAGTGTCAACATGGCGCGGCTCGACGTTCGCGCAACACCACTAACTCCAAGGGCTGTGCCGCGTGTATACGCTGTCCCATGCTGTGCATCCATCTTCTTTTTATTTACTCTCGTTTATTTTTCCCGAAGGTGCGCACAAATATCGAAGATGGTGTGATTTTGAGCGCCCACTTTGAGCGTCCACATTTCGCATCGCGAGTAGGGCTGCGCGGGACACACATTTCATAACCGCGAATGAAATTGTCACTGCATATTTATTCTGTTTCGGGGCACCTGCCCCACCCGTCCTGGATCTCTCCTCGCCCGCCCGCCCGCCCGGGCTGTGTGATCATCACAAACTCACACATCGGTGACTCAACAGCGAGCGTTGCACACTGTCTGTCTGGCCCCGCGGCCGCGGCGCAAGCCCACGGTAAGCCCACGGCAAACCGAAACTGAAACCGACGACTGCTGAAAAGATCCGCGCTTTTTGCATCCCATTTTCGACTTTGATGGCGGATTAGTGAGAGAGATATTCCAGTGGAGACACGGCCGCACACCCCACGGATGGACTGCCACTGCTGCCACCACCTCTCAATCATCACGTCGTAGAAGTTTTCCGCGAGAAGGCCATCGCCATCACTGCCCTTTCTCGATGTGCACCGATTTAAATCATGGCTGATTCATTTGATTTTAACTGAAGTTTTTCTCAACAAAAATTGATTTTTCTAAAAACAAGATCGGTACAACGTGAATTTTTGTTGCTTTCTCACAGACAGTTTTATTTTTCTTCTGCATTTTTCTGGTTTTTTTTTTAGCATTTTCTGTCGTATCTTCGACTTTTATTTTTAATTATGTTCCCCCTCGGTTTTTCGAAACCTGAACTACTTGTTTGCTGTGTATAGCGCCAGTGAGGTAGGCAAGCAGCCTTCGCGGTGTACACCTGTGCGTAGGACCAGCAACAGCAGCAGCAGCAGCAGCAGCAGCAGCGGGCGACGGGTCCGCGCCGTGCCGCGCCGTGCCGCGCCGTGCCGCGCCGTGCCGCGCCGTGCCTGCGGTCAGGCGCCTCTTGGCAGTCCTAGCGTCGCTCCGCTCTGCATCGCTGCGCTTGAAAGGGCCGAGTTAGCCCGCCCCCCCCTCCTCTCCCTCCCTCTTTCTCCCCCTCCCTCCCTCCCTCCCTCCCTCCCTCCCTCCCTCCCTCCCTCTCTCTCTCTCTCTCTCTCTCTCTCTCTCTCTCTTTCCCCCTCTCTCCAGCACGCCACGACACGCCCTGCCCGGCGAGCGCACCGGTTGTGCAATGTTTGAGGGGACATGAGGGGGCAGGGAAGGTGGTGGGACGCACTGGAGGGGGTCACGCTGGAAGCGCGGTGGGGAGGGGGGCTCCCACACGTGCAGATAGCTTTGCTCCCCAGCGAGTAGAGCTCCGCCAGGCCACACGCACACACACACGCACACACACGCGCACACACACAAACACACACACACACACGCCAGAGTAATGTCAACCTGAATCACACAACGGCGCACACAGAGTCAGAAATCTGAAATGTAAATACCCGTTGGAAAGTCTCCAGAGGACAGGAGTCCATCATTCTTTGCTGACAGCGGTTATTACCGCAATACAATCACAAGAGCGACAGAAACAAGGACAAGGGCGTAGGGATGGAAGAGAAGATGACAGGGCGCAAACGGGCCGGCGGTTTTGGCGTGGCGCGGCAGGGCGCGGCCCGAGAAAGGCCATGCGGTCAACATGAACCCCGCACTCCTGTACGTGCAGTGGCGCCGAAGTAACTCAGTCCGTCCGCTCACGCCGCGCTCGCTCGTAAATAAAATTCAATTTGGACGCGTCCAACAGCCGTCGAGTCGGTGGTGGGCGGTGAGCCTCTGACCCGGCATTCCAGCCGCCGGCCGGCCGGGCACATGGCAGGCCGAGCCGAGCGCCTGCGAGCGCCGGGGTAGGCCAGCCCGCACGACACGCGTGCGCGCACAAGTCACGGTTGCCTACCCGGCAGGCGCGCTCGTCCTTCCCCAACGCAGCGGGGGCCGGCGTGGGTCGTGCGCCAGGGCTTCCCGACACAATATAACGCATGCGTAACGCCCCGTAACGCTATCGAGTAACGCGGTAAGGCAGCCGGGCCAGGCGCTATTCGATCCCCATCCCCATTCAAGCCGATCCGAACGAATCGCCATGTCACGGCTGCGCCGCCATGCTGCCTCCACCACGCTGCCACTGTCTTGCTCTACTTCACGGGCCGAGGGCCGGGGGCCAGGGGGGGGGGGACCATCCCGCCGCAGCCAGGTTAGGTTAGGCACCGCGCACTTAACGTGGCAGCGCACCGAAACGGATCCTCCAGCGCCCCTCCGAAAAGCGCGCGCCGGCCGCCACCCGGTGTTGAACCCGTGGCGACACCAGCGGCGGTGTTTTCACGTGACGTCGCCTGGTTTAGGAGGCCCAGGCCGGCCCAGGGCCCAGGCCCACTAGACTCGGCCTGGCAGCCCGGGCCGGCCGGACCCGGGCTCGGGTCTGGCTCCGTCGGCCGGGTCGGGTTGGACCACGCAAAGGTCAGCGGTATTGCGTGTGTTGCGTCAAAACCCACCCAGAGTCTGGTCGGGGATTACCAATACCCGCTCCGTGCGTGCGCGCGTGCGTGCGTGCGTGTGGACCAGCCTGCTTTTGCACCGCATCGCGGTTTTCTCGTTCTGATAATGTTTACAGTCGTGAAAAAATAAAAATATGAAAAATATGACCTGCTTGGACCGACACACCGTGACTTCATTGAAAACCATATTAATATACATATAACCATTCCAAATAAGGTACCACGTTAAAAAGTTTTAGAGTCAACTCGGTATAGCAGAGAGGGGGAAAGGAGTGGCTCTAGTTGAATAAAAAAGAGGGGATAGATAGAAGGAGAGACAGACAGATAGACAGACAGAGAGGACGGCGGAGGGGCGGGTGGAGGAGAGGGGCCGGCGTTGCGCACTCCGCCGTCCAACCTTGACACACTGAGAGCAGGTACCGAGCGAGCACTCTCACTCTCGATTCAGTCCCCCACTCCGGCCGGCCCGCTCCTCTGTCTCTCTTGTCCCTTCTCCCCTCTCTCTCCGCCGTATCCTCCTATCTCCCTTTCTTCATTATTCCTCTCTCATTACCTCTTTCCAGTTATTCTCTGCCCCCCCCCCCCCCTCTACCCCTCCCCCCCCCCTCTCTCTCTCTCTGTCTCTCTCTGTCTGTCTGTCTGTCTGTCTGTCTGTCTCTCTCTCTCTCTCTCTCTCTCTCTGTCCTAACTGCTCGTTCGCTTGCTCCAAGCGGAGTAGGCATTCGGGTCTTTCTTTCTTTGTCCTTTCTAGCAGTGAGGTGAGGTGTCTAAAACGATGGAGGGAAAACAATATTTACAGCACGTTTTCCATCATTCGCCCATCAGATTTCACGTTCATGTCCACGCCAAATAATCACCGCCGGACGTGGCCGCTTGTCCGATGAAAAAACTAAACATAAATATCGGTAATGGTATGCGAAATGTGTGCGCCGTTGTTAGTGTGCCTGTTTATTGTTTTAGGCGGACCTGCGCAGCCTCAGTCAAGTCAGACGGGTCCCACCGAGTGTCGCTGGCCTCCCTCCCCAACGCTGTGGCAGCTGCAGCGGCGCTACTGCCAGACGAAGAGCGCCCGCCGGGGTAGGCCACGCGCTCGGCAGGCGTGCTGCGCGCGCGGTGTACCTGCCAGGGGCTCAACCTCGGCAGGCCCCGCGGACCCAACACAATTTTGTTCTGAAATATAATTTTTGACTTCAAATTTTTTTCGGGGGGAGGGCGGGGGGGGGGGGAGCAGTTATACGTTGAGGCCGTTTTTGACGTCACTGCGGTCATCTTCATTATAGTCCTTTTTTTAAAAAAAAATAATTAAGCATTATGGAAGCTCTGCGTGGAAGGTTGGTCAGAGACAGGGCCTGCACTCCCCCGCACTAAACTCCGCACAGGTGCGGGTCAACCGAGCGGGGACCGCCGGGGACAGGTTGCTGACCTTTCACCACAAGTATGCGGCCACTACCCGCGATTTATGAGCTGAGTACTTCTAAGCGTGAGCACGCGCGCGCGCGCGCGCGCGTGTGTGTGTGTGTGTGTGTGTGTGTGTGTGTGTGTGTGTGTGTGTGTGTGTGTGTGTGTGTGTGTATAACTACCGCCACCGGCCGGCAGGTATCGCCGAGCCGAGGTGTTGCCATTGCCATTGCTATCTCGGACGCGCAGATATACCGTCGGGGCGCTGGTTTCAAATAATTACGAAAGGATTATTGTTTTAAAAGGCAGCAGTCCCGGGCCGGCAGAGCAGGCAGAGCAGCGCGGCTGCACACCACCTGGGCGTCGCCTCTGCTCACGTCTGACGGAGGAGCAGACTGCGACGTGCACCTCGTTGGCGCAGGCATTTGTTTTGCATTTAGATTGAAGTTGCGTCGTCGGGTCGAGTGCTTGCATGGAGCCCGCCGAGTGCAGCCCCTCTGTGGGGCCGTGGGGCCCCAGCCCCCGAGAGAGCACAGCAGGCCTGCCACAGTTCCGTGACACTCAGCTCACCACACGATAGCGCAGATTTAGAAACGCCTGATACAGTCGACGCATCGGATCCTCCGCCAGTATGGAAGTCCCCGCCTCGCGTCGAAACTACCAGGTGACCCGTATGCTATTTCCGTTTCAGAAAAAGTTTGTTTCAGTAGTGCTGCTTTTCTGGCACTTAGAACCATAGAAAGTGGAATTTAAACGAAACTATTTTCCACAACTCCTAAATGGGCTTTTGGATTAAAATAGAACCTTTTCAGTGAGGTAAGTTGAAGTCGGGACGGCCCACTTTGTCCTACCTACTATTTGAAGAGGTTCGTTTTTAATGAGGTACCTCGGCCTAAAACAGGCCCTTCTACGACTTATCTTCAAAAGACTATTAAAAAGTTTCGGTTACAAAAGTTTCTTTTTCTTTTTCTAAGTTAAAGAGGGACATGTTATTTTATATCGAGGTACCTCATGAAAACGCAATTCGGGTACTCTTCAACATGCCTCACTGAAAAAAAGGTTTCATGTTAATCCGAGAACCCGTCAGAAGTTATCACTGAAGAAAAACGCAGAAAATAGTGTGGTTAAATTTCACTCCCTGAACTGCATATGCTCATAGTGCGGTTAGCGCTGCGCCGTCAGCCCAACGTAGATCCAATTTCGTCCGCGCCTCATCCCCACGTGGGCGCGGCCACAACACATATCCGAGCGGTGCTGCTCAGCAGCAGCAGCAGCCCTACGAGTGGCGGAAACCCTTCGTGGCTGCCCCTCGCACCCTTTGGCCACCTGTTACTCCCCCTAGGCTTGGCTGACCCGGGGCACTGCCAGGGCACCGCCAAGGACCACCACGCCACCCCCCAGAGTCCCAGGGTGGTCCCTAGCCAGCCCGAGGGTGCTCCGAGCCGCAACCTGTTACACCCCGCCTGGGCCGGGCTCAGCGCGCGCCGGTCAGCCAGAGGCAGCCAGAGGCAGCCAGAGGCAGCCAGAGGCAGCCAGAGGCAGCCAGAGGCAGCCAGAGGCAGCCAGAGGCAGCCAGAGGCAGCCAGAGGCAGCCAGAGGCAGCCAGAGTCAGCCAGAGGCAGCCAGAGTCAGCCAGAGGCAGCCAGAGGCAGCCAGAGGCAGCCAGAGGCAGTCATCAAAGATGGCGGCGGCGGCGAACGCACGCTTCCTTTCTCACGACCGCGTCGCGGCGCCTTACTCCAAGGACGTCGGCGGCGGCCCTATTCAAAGGGCTCCCCCCCCCCTTCACGTCGTCGTGCCGTGGAGGCAGAATCCGATTAAGGGCCGCGTCATTCCTCACGACGCGCGCAGAGCACCTTGAGAAATTTTGAAACTAAATCGACTCAAGCTCGGCAATGTCATTGTGTAAAATTCGGCGTGAGGTTCGCCGTTTACAGAAGAACACTGGTAAAACTGGGGCGTACCCCCTCGCATTACCTTGCTTGAAGCGTGATGTTAAGCTCTTCCCGAAGCGTATACCAGGTTTCCCATTTGCCCCGTGACAAGGAAAAGGTAGGCACGCCCGCAACGCACTAGCTCCGTCTCTTCCTCTCTCACGCGTCCGGCCGAAACAGAAAGAGACGGAAGCTAGTGCGATGCAGGCTTGCCTATCTTTTCCTTGTCACGGGGCCAATAGGTAGGGAGCGAGTACTTCCCATGCATTTGTATATACCAGGTGTATCATTGGCCCCGGGCAGTTTTGGTTTTAGGCAGTCCCGCAACACACTATCTCCGTCTCTTTCTGGCTCGGCCAGACGCGTGAGACAGAAAGAGACGGAGATAGTGCTTTGCGGGACTGCCTAAAACCGAAACTGCCCGGGGCCAATGATACACCTGGTATAGAATACTGATATGCTTCAAAACAATCATAGCTGCGAGTAACTTTTGAGACGGGGGGTGTAACGTTACGCCTTAGCAGAGGATCACGAAGAGTCTTCCACGACTTATCCGTGACTTCTCGGTCTCTCTCCATGCCCGCGCCGCATGACCTCGGCATGATCAGGTGCTCATTGGGCTAAACTTTGTTACGCAGTACCACAGCATGCAGCACGGGGCCAGGCGGCGCCTCATGGCGGCGGCGCGATTTTGGATTTAGATTAGTTTAAATGCCTCATGGCGGAGGCGTTTACGAAAGCGGCGGCGCTCGATCGGACTGACTGCGGGGTCCCTGCTGCATGCGCCACTACCTGCAGCCGCGGCACACGGTCACTGGGCAACACCGCACGCACGCCAGCAGGCAAACCACTCCAAGCTGTTATTTCTAATTTTTATAAAACTTTGATTTTAAATCCGGCAGTGCACGAACCCCGTACTAAGATACGAATTTTTGTTTTCTAGGCACACTCTTGGAAAATTTCAAAGTGGCAAAGAATGCAAATAATTTTTGCAGTGTGCCAAACCACTACCTAACCACCAGCTACACCGGGCAAGGGAGGCTATCAAGGTGTAAAGAGGGGGAGGGAGTTGCGGGGGGGGGGGGGGGTCGCACTTTGCTCATTAACGCCCGAGTGTTGCGGCTCCAGCGGTATGATGGTGGGCCAAGTTGGAGATTTGGTTGTTCGCTACGGGCTTACGTTGAGAGAGATAGAGATAGAGAGGGAGAGGGAGAGAGAGAGAGAGAGAGAGAGAGAGAGAGAGAGAGAGAGAGAGAGAGAGAGAGAGAGAGAGAGAGAGAGAGAGAGAGAGAGAGAGAGAGAGAGAGAGAGAGAGAGAGAGAGAGAGAGAGAGAGAGAGAGAGAGAGAGAGAGAGAGAGAGAGAGAGAGAGAGAGAGAGAGAGAGAGAGAGAGAGAGAGAGAGAGAGAGAGAGAGAGAGAGAGAGAGAGAGAGAGAGAGAGAGAGAGAGAGAGAGAGAGAGAGAGAGAGAGAGAGAGTGGTGCAATTCGGAGCGGGCCGATAGGGACATATACCACCCACCTCGCATCACACCTAGGGAACACTGGTGCGTGTCCAGTCCATCTCTCCCACTCCCTCTCGTTCTCTCTCTCTCTCTCTCTCTCTCTCTCTCTCTCTCTCTCTGTCACGGGCTGCAATAGGCTGCTGCAGAGGCTGTCGCTGAGGCTGCCATGAGCACCTGCTGCACTGCTATTGGTCGTTACGGCCCGATTGGGACCACAGCCAAACGGCGCGCGGCGGCCGCTCGAAAACGAACCGCGTCCACGCGACGGGACGGACCGCGCCCTGCTGCCCGACCCACGTAACTGGATGAGATTTGCATAACAGTTGCGAGTTTTGCTCGTTTTTGTTTACACACACACACACACAAATACACACACACACTCGCGCGCGGGTGCGCGCGCGGGCAGTGTTTGGGAAAGGTCCTGTAGGACCCGCCGGCCGCCTCCCCTCCCCTCTCGTCCCGGACGGGAAGCTTTCGCAACGGGCAGCCAGAGTTGGCTCTGACGGGAGCAGGGACTGGGACCGGGACCCGGGACCACCGGGACCCGCCGGCCCGGCCGGGACCAGACCTACTGCTGCTACCGAAAGCTGGCCATGTCGGAGGGCGGTGAGGCGGGGGCGGGGGCGGGGGCGGGGCGGGGCGGAGTGGAGGCAAGCCGTCGTCGAGACTGCCTGGCTGACTGACTGATTGAACGACTGACTGACTGGCTGACTGATCGAGCGACTGACCGACTGCCTAACTGGCTACTGACTGGCTGACTGACTGCCTGGCTGACCGAATGAGCGACTGACTGATTGCCTGGCTACTGACTGACTGACTGACTGACTGGCTGGCGGGCTGACTACTCATTCCAGTTTCTCGCAACTCGCCGAAAGAGCGCAGCACGTATCCAAGCGCATATGCAGGCAGGCCTCGCGGTCTGGGAGGTGATGCGAAGGTGAGGTGAGGTGAGGGAAGCAGCCCACCCCGCCTTAGGTACAGGCATGCCGTGCCGCCTGGTGCCGCCGTGCTGACAAATCCATAGAGCTCTGCGTCACTCCGCTCCAGTGGACAAACGTTCCCGGCAGCCCAACATTCCCGACTCGGGAGACCTCTCGCGGCTGCCGTCTCATGCCCGAGTCCCCAAAACTATAATCCCATCATTTTCCTTTTCAATATTTGTGTGTTCTCCTCCCCGAGGCGTGAGCTGCTTGGCCGGCGCCGGTGCAGGCCAGTCGGGCGCGGGCAGCCACTTCGCCCTGCCGCGCCGCGCCGCGCCGCGCCGCGCCACGCCGCGCCACGCCACGCCACGCCACGCCACGCCGTCTCGCTAATGTGGGTCAGGCCATGACGTCATTTTGCGCCGGGCCCGAGCCGAGCCGAGCGCAGCGCCGAGCCGAAACGAGTCGAGCTCCTGACGCAATAGCTGTAACAGCCATTGTATACCGCCGCTGCCGCTGCTGCAGCCACTGCCGCAGCCACAGCGACGATATGTCAGAACGGCTATGTATGCATGCATGTGGGCAGGACCTGCGTAAATGCTCTGCCCTAACCGGGGATGGAATGCAGCAAATAAATTCCACCCCATCACCTACAACAGGATTGTCAATAAAACTTCCATGGTAAAACAAATCCCCACTCTCAACACTGGTAATAAATAAAAGTGTGTGAAAGAGCAGAATTTCGTTGTGCTCTTGTATATGTCACAACAATTTGCCATAGTCGATGACAAAAACGAGTTTTTAACCCGTGCGTGCCTGTCGTGTCGCCCCCGCGGTCGCGCGGGACGGGGTAATGGAGGGAGGGAGGGGGAGGAGGGGGGGGGGTAATACCCTCCGCGACGCGCGCAATTAGAGGCGGCATACGGCATACACTCTATCTTATCAATGTTGCAAGTGCGCGCGCTGCGCGGCCTGGACCTCTGACACCGCCGGCAGCACCACACGCCTGACCAACGCCAAGGTGCCAAGCCCCGGCCAAAGCCCGGCCAAGCGCTACGGACCGTTGTCTGAGATGAGCCGGGGGGGAAGGGGAGGGGAGCGGAGGGTTCTTTGCAGAGCCGCGCCGGCGAGGTAGGAAGGGAGGGGGGGGGGGCTTCCTCTGGCTGCCACAGCCTGCCTCACCGCGTCCCGTCACGTCGTGAAAACGCAACGCCACGCAACGCCGCAGGGGGGAGGGAGGGGAGGCGCGCGGGGGGGGGGGGGATCGAAAAGTGTGTCTAGTGTAGTAGGCAAGTGGGTCAGGGCTACCCATGTGGGACGACCTTGGCGCCGGCGCGCGGCGAGGCGGCGAGCGCGGGAGGGAGGGGAGGGGGCGTTATGCGGCGTTACGCCGCGTTTGTCTAGCGATAGCCGCCCCCCCTCCCCTCTTTAAATCCGGCCGGATACGGAATGGCGCTACTATTCGCAAACGATACTGCCGCGCGAGTTAAGTGTCCAAGCCCCAGCGCGCAGTTGAACACATATACGTTCAATACCACACTGGTTACAATACCCTAACATAGTTCTAATGTATCCTGGCACCGAATTAAAGCTCTACGGTTCGAATACACCAATCCGTTTGCCGCGCACGGCGGGGCGCCCCAGTCCCACCATGATATGTCCTAGCACTCGTTCGATGAGGTTCACGACGGGTTCGGGGGGTTTGCGTGGCGCCGCGCTGCTGGTGAGGATAGGTTCGCGCCCGGCTGGCTGTGGAGACGCCGCCGCCGCCGTTCCGGCCGCTGCCGCGGCACCTGCAGGGGCGCACGCATGTTGACCCTGGTCAGGGCACTGCCTGGCTTACGCACACGGCGCTGCCATCCGCCTGCCATCGGCGCCGTGTGTGTGTGTGTGTGTGTGTGTGCATCAGCACTTACTCCCCCCCCCCTCCCCCTGCCTATGGGACCGGGAGCATGACATATCTATCCAGGGGGTCCAGGGTGTTCAAAGTCAGCTGCTGACCGGGTATTTTGGTCGCATCAGCTGTTGGTGTCAGCTGGTGGCGGTGTCAGCTCGCCGCATAAGGTGGGCCGGGCGGTGCAGACTGCGGGCGTCAGCAGTCAGCGCTTCAGCGAATCTATGAATCTGAGGTTAGCAATGGGCGCGCGGCAAGTCAGCGACAAAACGCACCGCCAGACGCGGCCCGCTTCCCAAACAAGCGCGCGCCGGTCCCAGCCGGGCCTCGGACCGCGTGGTGTGTTTGTACAAACACCGGCACATGCTGTGGGGTGAGAGTGAGTAAGAGAGAGAGAGAGAGAGAGAGAGAGAGAGAGAGAGAGAGAGAGAGAGAGAGAGAGAGAGAGAGAGAGAGAGAGAGAGAGAGAGAGAGAGAGAAATTAAAATTGAAATTGTTTATTTAAAGTTTCTTACAAAAGAGGCTACTATACCCCACTGCAGTAAGAAACCGCTTCACTCACTAGAATGACTAGTACAATAGTAAAGTACATGTAACATAGAAAGAGAGAGAGAGAGAGAGAGAGAGAGAGAGAGAGAGAGAGAGAGAGAGAGCTAGAGAGAGAGAGAGAGAGAGAGAGAGAGGGGGGGGTAGAACCAGACACCCTGGTATCTGAACCTCGTGGGTGTCGATTCTATCCGACTACGGATAGTCCGACCCGAGAGGGGCTGGCTGCCGGCTGCCGGCCGCGAGAAGCCGCAAGTGTCGCAACGCGGCGTCCCCCTCTTGTGAGCATGTGGGCGACGGCTCCGAAAACACACACACGCACACGCGCACACGCAGACTCTCTCTCTCTCTCTCTCTCTCTCTCTCTCTCTCTCTCTCTCTCTCTCTCTCTCTCTCTCTCTCTCTCTCTCTCTCACACACACATACACACGCACACACGCGCACACACACGCACACATGGCTCGGGCAGACGCGGGTCGCCCGGGAGGTACGCAGCGCCGCCGCGTCCCCGTGCGTGGCGGGTTTGCCTATCCCCGACTCGTAAGGGTGCGACGGTGCGGTGCGGAGCGGAGCGGTTACCCCCGGGGTTACCCCACTCCGGTGTGGTTGGGGAGCAGAAGCTGTGGAGCGGTGCGGAGCGGAGCGGTTACCCCCGGGGTTACCCCACTCCGGTGTGGTTGGGGAGCAGAAGCTATGGAGCGGTGCGGAGCGGAGCGGTTACCCCCGAGGTTACCCCACTCCGGTGTGGTTTGGGAGCAGAAGCTGTGGAGCCCTACGTCGTCACCAACAAAAAGAAGAGGAAAAAACGCTTTCGGCAAACTTTGTAACGTGGCGCGTGGATTGGATATCGGCCTGTGGAGAAACCTTGGGGGTAGGAAAAGGTCAGGGACGAATTTCTACCACACGACGACCATTGCTTTATATCTTCTGCGCTGCTCCCGGCGCGATGGCACGGCGCGGCGTCTAATAATAATCCGTGAGCCCTTACGGCGGTGTGTGTGTATTTGTGTGTGTGTGTATGCATGTGTGCGCGTGTGTGTGTCTGCGTGTGCGCGCGCGTGCGACAGTGGTGTTGGATAGGAGCAAACCCGACCATATGCCCCGGGCCATCCTCCATGCCGCCCCCAGCCGCCCCCCAGCCCGCCCCCGAGTCGAGGGGCTTTCCCCCGCCGTCGCAGCGCCCCAATCAACCTGTCGGAGCCTTGCGGCCGAGGCCTAAAACGTCCTTGAACAGGGGAAGTAGGCCGGAAACTCTTAGCAGGCGGTGGCGGCGGCGCGGCGAGCGAAGGCGTTCGGTCCGGGCCGGGTGGGCCTCGGTGGGCCTCCGGTCTGGCCTCCTCACCTCACCGTATACCGACAAGCACGCCTCACCTGGAACACGCGAGGATAAGAAATGCGTCAGTCAGAATCACGGCGAAGAAAATAAAATTCCAGCGCACTTGTTATTCGAACAGAGAGGGTGCCTGTTAAAAATTCTGACACACTGAAGTGAAATTTGGAAATTTAAGTTTAAATAAACGAGTCAAAATATTGAAAGTTGGTATATGCTGCTGCAAACGTAGCTCCACCTAAGACAAGTCGACGCGTCCTAAGAACAAAGCGCGATCTCCTTCCGCGACGCTCAACAAAAGCGCGAAGTGTTTTAGGGTCGCGTCAAAAAGGTACGATGTCTCATCGGATCTTGTTGACGCGACCCTAAAAGAATTTGCGCTTTTTTGAGCGTCGCGCAAGGAGATCGCGCTTTGTTCTTAGGACGCATCGAAGTGCTGCCATATCTAGCGACATGAAAGCGAAAAGTGGTTTTGGGGCTCACAAATTACAAAATCGTCCACTGACGCCTCGAGTAATTTTCTCATAAAACTGAAAAAAATTATAGTACATTTCAGCGAATTTTTTTAAAATTTGAAGGGCGAAAACCGAAAAGTGACCGCCTTGGCTGCGTTCGGATCGCGGCAGCAGTAGTGCCAGGCCCCTCTCTGCTCCTTTTCGGTTGGCGACAAGCAAGAAAAATGGCGGGTTGTGCAACGGGCAGACATACAGCGCCACCATAGCGCTAAAATATTCTCACGCGGCACGATAAAATAACAAGGGGCTGCGCGAGCAGGCGGGCAGGGCAGGGCCGGCGAGATCCCCAGCGGCAGGACCCCCGGCGGGGCTCGGCGGTCCCCACCGGTCCCCACGCCACGCCGCACCACGCAGGGATTTTTGGGCGATGCGCTTTGATGTAGGTCAGCGTGCCAAGTGGAGGGGCAGGAGGGGGAGAGGGGGGGGGGGGGGGGGGGGGGTGGAAGGGGAATGATAAAGAGACACATCGGACTTGACGAGGGCATGAGTGCTCGCGCGGTGCGGTATACTACTCGACGCATGAATGTTTCGACTTTGCGGGGAGCGGCGCTACCGCGCTGCTGTTTCTTTATGGGCTCCGATTTAAGTTGCTAAATTTCGACGGCAGGGGGGGCCATTGCAGGCGACCGTCCCCAGAGCCCGCCGGGGAGGCACTGCGTTCCCGCCAGTGACGATGACCTTGGACTAATTCGACGGCGGCACAGGGAGTGAGAGGGAGAGAGGGACAGAGAGAGAGAGCGAGAGAGAGAGAGAGAGAGAGAGAGAGAGAGAGAGAGAGAGAGAGAGAGAGAGAGAGAGAGAGAGAGAGAGAGAGAGAGAGAGAGAGAGAGAGCGAAAGAGAGAGAGAGAGCGAGAGAGAGAGAGAGAGATTTGATTTGATTTCATTTATTTATTAGGGTTCGGAAAAGGGCTGAAATAGCCCCGAGAGAGAGATCAAGAGAGAGAGAGAGAGAGAGAGAGAGAGAGAGAGAGAGAGAGAGAGAGAGAGAGAGAGAGAGGGGTGGGGGGGGGGGTGTAGCAAAACGTGAACGATGCAGGAGTGGGGAAAGCCGTATATAGGAAAACAGAAAACTTGAACACAATGAGAGCAAACGAGAGGAGAAGGTTTGGGCGGGTGGCGGGCAAGAAATTGAACCAGGTGCGGGAAAAAATGGCGTCGGAAAAAAATGCATCAAACATGGCGGGGATGTGTGGATGCATGCCCCGGGGGGGGGGGGGGGGGGGGGTTGCATCCCGAAGACATGTTGTGAGTCAGGCCGCGCCGCCTCACGACTACTCCCCACTTTGTGTGTCAAGGTTCGCTGTGGGGCTTGGCGTGGCGTGGATGGAAGGAGAGTAGGAGAGAGAGAGAGAGGGGGGGCGGGGGGGTTGACTTTATGCTCATATTGCAGGCACAATGGTGTGGATATCCGGGCGAGGGGAGAGGAGGGGGGGGGGGGCACCTCAGAGGGGTCGGTCGGGGCCCAACACCAAAAGTGCGCGCGCACACCGTCCGTAATCATTACATCGTGCTGATGAAGAAAGGTGAGAGAGAAAGAAAGAGAGAGAGAGAGAGAGAGAGAGAGAGAGAGAGAGAGAGAGAGAGAGAGAGAGAGAGAGAGAGAGAGAGAGAGAGAGAGAGAGAGAGAGAGAGAGAGAGAGATGACGTCTTATGGGGCGCGGAATGACCCATCAGACAACGCGGGCCATGAGACACAGTCACGTTACCCTGGCTGCACTGTCTGCTGGTGCGGCGTGGTCACATTGAACATGAACACAGCGCGGCTTGTACGTTGTGTCCACGTTAGCGGCCAGCGCAGGTGTCCAGGTGTCCCGCGTCAGGTCCACGTGTCCATTTCGACACACTTTCAGTGGAAGGGCCGCGGGATTCGCCTAAAATTACACGGGACCCGCTCCCGCTATCCGGTCCGTGCCGCGTGTTTGGAGGCGTCGGCCGGCGCACACATTTGCACTGTTTTGCCCCGTTTTCTCTCTGTCCCGGTGGGCAGTGCGGGGTCCTCCGCTATATTTAGAGCTTGTTACTCGCCATATTTAGCCCCCTCTCCCCCTCTCTTCCCCCCCCCTCTCTCTCTCCTGCCCCCCCCAGCCCCCCCCCCCTTGGCTCGGGCCGGCTTGGCGGGAACAGGCATAGGGGGGCGCAGTGAGGGGGGCCGACCCTGACACCATTCCCCTGGCCCGGTGCAGGCGGGCGGGCGGGCAGGCAGGCGGGCAGGCAGGCGGGCAGGCCGAATGCTTCCACCACTCCTTCTCCGCCATCTTTCCTGCAACGGCTTCGGCTTCAGACTGTGTTCTGGAATATCGTCAAGCTATCTGCTGCTTTGTTTCCCGAGTCCACTTCTGCGGCGTTTTACCGGGGACTTGAAACTGTGCGCGGGTGCGGGGGGGGGGGGGGGGAGTGGTGGGCGGGGTCTGCAGCAGGTCTGCAGCAGGTCTGCAGCAGGTCTGCAGCAGGTCTGCAGCAGGTCTGAAGCAGGTCTGCAGCAGGTCTGAAGCAGGTCTGCAGCAGGTCTGAAGCAGGTCTGCAGCAGGTCTGAAGCCGATCTGCAGCAGGTCTTTAGCAGGTCTGCAGCAGGTCTGCAGCAGGTCTGCAGTCGGGAGGCGTACCCTCCTCCCCTCGCAGCTGGATGTGGGCGAAACCGAAAGTGGTCGCCAGCACACCGGCCGGGCCGGGCCGGGCTGGCCGGGCAGCCGGGACGGGACGGATGGGGTAACCGTAACCGTGTGCACTCTTGTGTTTTCACTTTCTTTCGGGGCGATCCGTCTGCGCCGGAGGCGGGGCAGGGCGGGGAGGCGGCGGGGCGGGACGGACAGACATACTCGTGCACCCGCCCCTCTCTCCCCCTCTTGCTCCCACTCACGGGGCGTTGTCGGCGTTGCTCGCACACTCACATATCCGATGGGACGGCACGGGACGGGACGGGACTTCCCGCGCGGCCGCAGAGCGGATCTGGTCTTCTGAATCACACGTCTGTGTTGCGAGAGCCCGGAGCCCCCCGGGGCAGCGCTCAGCGCCGTGTCATCCCCGAAACGATTAGGCAACCACGACGCGCCCTTCCATGCAGACTCGCGTGTATTCGCGCCCCACCGTGCGATCATGATCCAAACGAAAAATGGCGGCCGCGAGTAGCGCTGCTCATTGGGCAATCGGCCAATAGTGTATATTCCGGAGAAGGGCCGAACCGGAAATAAGAAGTTACGAAGAATCACAAAAGCGGATCCAGTTTAAGGGGAACCGCAGCAAAGAGTATCTCCGCCACGGCGTCAGCCACGAGCCGACGTCAAAAATTTGGGACGATACGACAAGACCATTTGATAGGGTCACACAGCGCCAAACGCCTTACGCGCGGCCCTCAGAAGTAGCTACGAAGACCGCGCGGTTGGCTTGCTGCGCTGGGTGACCATACCAAATGGTCGTGACACATCGTCAGCGAGAGCTAAGCCTCCAAATTTTTGACGTCGGCTCGTGGCTGACGCCGTGGCGGAGATACTCTTTGCTGCGGTTCCCCTCATACTGGATCCGCTTTTGTGATTCTTCGTAACTTATTTCCGGTTCGGCCCTTCTCCGGAATACACTATTAGGGGTGATCGTCCGGGTTTATCTGGGGCTTGGGATCACGTCGGGGAGGGGCGCCGTTATGTGTTGTGCTGCTCATAGA
Source organism: Odontothrips loti (assembly GCA_038380765.1). NCBI lineage: Eukaryota > Metazoa > Arthropoda > Insecta > Thysanoptera > Thripidae > Odontothrips > Odontothrips loti. The sequence continues at coordinate 7,615,237 of CM076248.1, read as the reverse complement.
ATATCACCTCTTTTCAATGCGCAGTCATTCATTTCATTCAGTCGTTTTGGTATTGGCATTGACTTCGTTTAATACTATTTTATTCACTATTCAATTCTATTTTTGTCATTTCTTTTTAAATTTAATTCATACTATAATTTTTTTAATTTATTTCATTCAGCCACGCATTTACTCATTTTATTCATTCAAACCGTCGTTGGTTTTTTTTTCTTGTCGGATCGACTTTACAGAACTTGCCAGCGTGCAGCCCTGAAACGGGCACCCCGGAGCTCACGCGGCTAGGGCTGGGCGGTATTTCAATATATTGACGTCAATATCAATATTTTAAAATATTGACCTCTCAATATTGCGATTTTGAAATGGTCAATATCAATATTCGATATTGGATATTGAAAATCAATATCTAATATTTGGATATTGAGTATTGAAACTCAATATCCAATATTTGGATATTGAGTATTGAAAATCAATATCCAATATTTGGATATTGAATTTTGACATATCATTCATTGTAGAAGGGGAGGGGTCTCTTGAGAGCACAGGACGCGCGGGTGGGAGTGGTGCGCGATGGGTGTGAGTGTGAATGTGAACCGCGAAGACCGCGAACGCGAACCTTTCGCTGGCATTGATGTTTGCATAGATCTGTCTCTAGTCTCTCTTCCGCCGGTCCGTCTGTCTCAAACCGCAGCCTTTTTTGCGGCGCGGGGGGCAACACATTATGCACTATTATTCACAGGCTTATAACGAAACTACATAGCAGAACTTGTCATGTGATCTGTTTTATATTGTTTCTGCAAAATGTTTGCTTCTGAGAGATGCAGTTTCTAATAAAAGTCTCTCATAAGCGCTGTGTTTCAATGCTTCAATATTTCAATAATTCGATATTTCAATTTTTTAATATTTCAATATTTCAACACTTCAATATTTCAATATTTCAATATTTCAAGACAGGATATTGATATTGACACATTTTCAATATTTTAAAATATTGGGTATTGATATTGAGATGAAAATACCGCCCAGCCCTACACGCGGCTGCGGCCAGCTGAGGCCTCCTGTGAGGCCGCGCCGCGCCGCACTGCACTCAGTGCACGGGTGCTAATATTGGGCGCTAACCGGCACGGGGAGGGGCGGCTGAGGCGGCTGGAGTGGAGCAGAGGAAATGAAATGAAGGTGGGGTATACAAGATTACGGCGGGAAACGGTCGCGACAAGCGATGCGCACGTTTTGGAGGGGAAAGTGGGGGAGTTGGGGGGGGGGGGGCGCTGATATGCTCACGCAGCCACTGATAAGCGCACAACAGACGCCTGACAGAGAGACTGACAACGCCGCCGAAGGCTCCGAAACAGAAAGTAGTGCCAGTGTCAGTAGGGAACTGGGTTAGCAGGTCACCTCACCACCGCTGCCGCCACCACCACTGCCGGCACCACCACCGCCACCAACCGCCACCACCGCCACGGTGCACCACTCTCACTCTCAACACGCGCATTCCCCCTCCCCCCCCCCTCCCCTCTGTCTCCCTCACTCTACTCCTATCGTCTGTTCCTTTCCTTCCTATCCTACCCTCCCTCATCCGACAATCTGCCCCCCCCCCGCCCCCTCCTTCTGCACGTACGTCGTCGAAACGCACACATCCGGTGAAGTAGGTCACGTATGGGGACAAGGTCAGCTGCAGCTACATGGGCACTGCAGCGCACCTGCAGAATGCCAAATGCACCGGGGTCTGCCCGGCGCCGCCCAGCGCAGAAGGAGGAGGGGTTGCCCAATGTTTGGCCCAGCCGCACCAATGGGAGGCCCGGACAGACCCACGTGACAATGCGAGGTGAGAAGAATGAAATTGGAAAGCAGGAAATATATTTCATCCCCCTCATCCCCTCCCCCCCCTCTCTGTCCTTCTCTCTCCACTCATTTTTATTCTGTAAAATTTATACTCTTGTTTATTTATTTTGAGAGCGGTACGTACGCTCGAGAGACTTTACAGTCCCGTTGCACTCTACCTTAAAAAGCAATAAATCAGATCAAATCAATCACATCTCTCCGTCTTTCTTTCTAACTCACATTTTGCAGTTCGCGAGGACCATGGCGAGGCCAGGAGAAAAAGGCAATCAGAATTGACGGAGAAGCATTCGGCGGTCCGAGACGAAAGAGGCAACGCAGACGACACATCAAGCGCCACATCTTCACATCCAATTATAGTGTATTATTGCATCGCGCGCGACGCCCACGGGGTGAGAGAGAGAGAGAGAGAGAGAGAGAGAGAGAGAGAGAGAGAGAGAGAGAGAGAGAGAGAGAGAGAGAGAGAGAGAGAGAGAAAATGACTGATGGACCTTGACACACTTGGACGGCTGCCGAATAATCTTTTGCTCTCGCGAATAACAAATGAAGACGCGCCGCTCAACTGTTTGTGATCGGCGTTGCGTTCTGGCATATGACAGGACGGGCGGCCATCTGGCTCCAGCGGAATTTTCGCTCGACAAATTGTTTCATCTATTCACTGCGACTAAAGAAGGTAGACGTGTATACAATTTACGCCGCTGCCGTTGTTGCTGCTGAAGCACTTCCGACGAAGCTCGGGGGCGCAAGTTCGGCGTCGCTACAAGAACAAGAATACTTCCAGAGCGGAAACAGGTACGGGCAGATAGGGATGCAGGGCGGGAAGGGGAGGGGCTTCATGGGCGCGCTAGTGTGTTAGCGCTAGTAGTGTGTTTCCTGCGGCCGCCGCAGACCACACCTCGCTGTGCAGCGCGGCGGTCCATGCAGAAGGGGGCGCGGCGACACAAGCTGGACTTTATGCCTAAACTGACCCACATCACTTTGGCCATATCATTTATGGAGGACCCCCCACCCCCATTCCGATACGATGTGAGAACCATCCCTCACCATACAGCCCCACGGCAGGTGCACGGGGGGGGGGGGGGGGGCAGCCCGCGCATCCTATCACAGCCAGTAACCAGGTCGCCCGCAAGGGGAGGGGGGGAAGGCTGGCACACGGGGGAGGATCGAGGAAAACTGGCCTGGGAAAGCGAGTAAGCAGCGGGCGGTATATTTACAGGCGCGGATACAGGGGAGGGGCGATAGGGGCGTCGCCCCCCCCTGGGCCTCAGAAGGGCGCCGGAAATGTAGGCAACCGGTGTACCTTTTCCACCTGTAAGTAGGCAAAAAGCATGACATTGCCTCCCCCTGAAGCTGCTCCTGGATCCGCTACTGGTATATTAACAGTTAACCAAGCACACTCCGTACTGCGAGTCTTGAATAAAGCCGGGTCCATCATCCACGCACGTGCAGCGCCTCTCTCTCTCTCTCTCTCTCTCTCTCTCTCTCTCTCTCTCTCTCTCTCTCTCTCTCTCTCTCTCTCTCTCTCCGCTGACAGTTTCCAAATAATTTGGCGGTTCCACCGCTGTTAGAGTTGTGCGATGGGGGCGGCATGCGCAAGGGCTGATCGCATAGGGCGGCAGCAGCGCCAAGGCCGGAGAGAGAGAGAGAGAGAGAGAGAGAGAGAGAGAGAGAGAGAGAGAGAGAGAGAGAGAGAGAGAGAGAGAGAGAGAGAGAGAGAGAGAGAGAGAGAGAGAGAGAGGGGGGGGAGAGAGAGAGAGAGAGAGAGAGAGAGAGAGAGAGAGAGAAAGAGAGAGAGAGAGAAAGAGAGAGAGCGAGAGAGAGAGAGCGCCTCGGAGCGTGGACCCGACTAATCATGTGGATATATGTCCAGCTGTGGGTCGCGGCGCTGCGGCAGCGGCCAGGGACCGCTGGCAACCCTCCGCTTCAGCTTGCTTGTGTCCGACTTGTGCTGAAATTGGATTCCCGGTTCGTTGGAATCCGGCGGCCCCCCCCCCCCCCCCCTCCCCCATATCGCTCCTCACTGCCTACGCCACGCGCCCAAAGCCCTACTCCCCTTCTCTCTCTCTCTCTCTCTCTCTCTCTCTCTCTCTCTGTCTCTCTCTCTCTCACTGTCTCTCTCCCTGCTCTCTCTTTCTTTTCCTTTTACTTTCAAGGATAATACATGCCAGAGGGGTTGGAGAAGGGGGTGGCGCACGGACACACTTCCCTCTTTCTCGGCTGTTCTGGAAGAACCTCTCCCTCCCTCTCCGTCCATCCCGCTGCAGTAGCCTCTCTCTCTCTCTCTCTCTCTCTCTCTCTCTCTCTCTCTCTCTCTCTCTCTCTCTCTCTCTCTCTCTCTCTCTCTCTCTCTCTCTCACACACACACACACACATTCTTTAACGCACAGTCTGCCCTCCCTGACATGAGTCCCCTTCCTCGAGGGTTGCTGCTGCAGATGCACGTCCTGGCCGTCCAGGCGGCTCGTTGCGTCCGGCGGGTGCCACTGCCACACCATGGAGCCGTGGGCCGTGCCGTAGGCCGTGCCATGGGCCGTGCCATGGGCCGTGCTATGGGCTGGGCCTGCCATGGGCTGGTGCCTGCTGCCGGGGGCGGAAGGGAAGAGATGGGCAAGGAAGGACGGCGAGAGAGAGGGAGAGAGAGAGAGAGAGGAAGGGAACCAGCGAGCCCTTAGCAACAGGCCCGGAGCCCTCCGCGCATGCCTGGCAGCGGCCGCCACTCCGCCCCCGCGGCCCCCGGCGACCTCTGCGCGTCCTTCAGCGGCGCCTCCCCCCTCCCTTTCCACGCGTTCGCCTACCACGCCCCGGCCCGGCCCCGCCCGGCCCCCGCGCTGTTCAAATTTTCCGGCGCCACCAATTTTTTTTTTCAAATAAGTTTACAATCAATTTTGTTTTTTAGGTACACACGTTTACTCGGCCTTCTTACCCTCTGCGGTGCGCGGGGAGCGGTAGTGCTAGTATCGCAGAGCAACGGCGGAACAAGGTAGAAATCCGGAAAGGGGAGGGGAGGGGGGAAGGGTGAAAGAGAAAGTGGTGCAGCCTTGCCGGAGAGGGGGGAGGGGGTGGGGGGAGGCCACGTGGAGCCGCTGCAGCCTCACTAACGCAACCCTACACCACCCCCGCGGGAGCCCTCCCCGGCAGCCAATAAACGAACCCCGCGGGGGTGGGGGCAGGGGAGGGGTGGCGGGGAACGGCGCCGTTTCCGCACAGCAGAGCGAGAGCAGGAGAAAGCGTGGGAAAGAAAGGGAGGCAAATATATGGAGGGGAAAAGTGCAAATCAGTAAGGGTAGGACCAAAAATTAATCTGGGTGAAAGATTCTCGTAACTTAAGATGTTGAACGGGATTTCTTCCACACACCGAGCCTGGCAATATCGGGTGGAGGGGAGGGGGAGGGGGAGGATCGACGGCGGGAGGCGCAGCCGAGATCTCTCCCGGCGCTGTAATCCGCAAAGATTACACGGCCGGGACAGGACGGGGAGCGCGATTAGAAGTAATTGAGGTCGCAGGCTGGTCGCAGGCTTTGGCGCAGGCCGCAGGCTGCTATGGTCGCAGGCCCGTCGCAATGTGCCGCGGCCCGTGCCAGGCTCGCCCCAGTCGCAAATCTGCTGGTCACAAGGCACTGGTCGCAACGCCCGCCTTGGTCGCATACGCTTGGTCGACAGGAAGTGGGAGCACCCCGCATCGGGATGCCTCGTCGTGCCGTGGGGCCCCTCAGCACGCAACCGCAGCATCCTTCCCCTCTGGATAGCAGCAGCAGCAGCAGCAGCAGCAGCAGCAGCAACAGCAGGCGGTGGGGCCCTGCGAGTGTTAGACCCACATTCAAGTCACGAACTGGGCTCATCGGAGCTCCACTGAGCCCCCGCTGCCCCCGCTGCCGCCACCGCCGCCTCTACCACACCTCCCCTTTCGCTCCCCAGAAGGACACGACGCCAAACTTAAACTTGAACCCTCCCGCCTGCCGCCCTGCCGCCGCCGCCATACGCCTGCTAGTACCAACCCCCAGCGGCCCTACCCTACCGTGTGTGCTGCCAGTCCGTGGCGGCCACGCCGACGGCCTACTTGTAGGATATTCATGGAAGGAGGCCTAATCCCGGCTCACTTATCTGCCGCGAGCAGCGGAAGCAGCAGCGGCGGCAGCAGCAGCCGAGTGCCGTCCGCGAGCCGCCACTCGGCTGCCCTTTACTGTAATTAGCGCTGTAATGAATATTAAGAAGCCATGCTGGCTTGCCGCGGCGCCCTTCTCACACACTCCGCGGGAGCGCAGCAGCAGCAGCAGCAGCAACAGCAGCAGCAGCAGCAGCAGCAGCAGCAGCAGCAGCAGCAGCAGCAGCAGCAGCAGCAGCAGCAGCAGCAGCAGCAGCGCGGCGGCGGCCCGCCGTTTCTCGCACTCACCGAAACTTTGTGTGTCAAGAAAGCAAATAATGCCGGGCCGGAAAGCGCGCAGCGGAGAAGCCCCCGCGGCCGCCCCCGGCCGCCCCCGGCCACCCCCGGCCGGCCGACCCCCCCGCCGAGCGCCGCCCAACCCCGTCGCTGCGGGAAGAAGGAAGTTCGGGCCATTCGAGTTTGAAGGTCAGCCCTCGCGCGGAGGGAGGGAAATAAATTCAGTGTACGACAAACACTCATTACGGCGGCAGCCGCAGTTGGTGTACTTTCTTTTTACTTTTTCCTCGTCCGGCGAATAGAGTTGGGGTGGGGGTGGGGTGGACCCGCGCGGGATAAATTTTCCATAGCGGGTATGCTGACTGCCCCGTCGCCACCGCAGGAAAGCGTTGCCCGCGCCGGACCCCCGGACCCACAAGGCGCTAGCAAGTCTCAGCGGCCGAAATCCGTTTTTCCTAGGTCGCAGAATATCGGTCACTGGGGTGCGCGTGGCAGCATAGCAGCGAGTGGCGCGGGTGGCAGTGCAGGGAGGGGAGGGGAGGGGAGGGGAGGGGAGGGGAGGGCCTGGCCCCGCGCACGTGGCTGTCCTTTGGGCCCTTTGGGTGAGCCTGCTGGGGTGGCGGCTGTGCCCTTCGGGTGGGTGGTAGCTGCCCTTCCAGCCGCCCTAGACCTCCCATCCCGCCGCCCCCGACCACCCCCGCCATGACCCACTTGGGGAGAAAACCTACCCCAAGGCGGCCGCACCCCGACACCCCCACAACGTTCTACTGTTCACACCCCTGGCCCCCGGCCCGGGCCCCCGGACCGCTGGCGCCAGAGGTGTGCAGGACCGAGGTGTCCACGCCCACGCCAGACGCCAACTCCTTTGATATCAGATTGGATCAAAATGACACAGAGATCCGCACGGTCCCCAATCCCCGTGTTCCGTTTCATTATCGAACCTGCAGCTGTGCTTCTACTAACTGTGCGAGTGAGTGAGTGAGACACGGTTCCTGTGAACGAAAAACAACCCGCACCAAACAGCCCCCGCCTCGCCCCGCACCGCGCACTCTGTCCTCGTCTGTGTCCCCCGGCGGGACGGCGGTGCGACGGAGACAGCGCTACTGTCAGCAGCAACACTAGTCAAACAACGGCGAAAACAGGACAGCTGGAATTCAAGGACACTATCATGGCGCAAGGCCTCGGTCGGCCTCGGCCCCGAGGGGCCCCCAAGCCGAGGGCGGCAGGCCGGGCCGGGTGAGGCCTCCAGCGACGGCGCTAGGCCTCTGGAGTGGGCGTGGCGAGTTGTGGCCGACGGGGGCGGGGTGGGGGTGGGGTGGGCTCGAGAGAGTGAAGAGGCCCTGCCTGGGATCGAACCAACCCCCCCGGCACCCGACTCCAACCCCCTCCCCCCTAGGAACACTCTCACTCTCTAACCAGCTGGGCGCGATCAATACCGCTGTCCAGGGGGCGGTGGGGGGCGGCGGAAGGTGGGCAGTGGGCGGGGGCGCTCTGGGGGTGGCCGTGGCGGCCTAAGGGTGGGATGGGCCAAACCTACCCTAACGCGCCGCCCCCGCCGGCCCCGGCCTGGCAATGGCCCGGATCTGGGCCGGCGATAAGGGATGCCAGCCAGGCGCCGCCCCCAGGCCGCCCCCAGGCCGCCCCCACGCGTGCACTAGCGTGCCACCGCCAGAGGGGATCGAGTCCCGGATGGAATGGCATTTCCACTGAAATAATAATAAGGCACTACGGGGGAAATAAACTGAAGTCGATGGCTCTACGACATATATGTCAGGACTCCGGGGCCTCAACGACGAGGCCGCACACGCGTGCCAGTGTGTGTGTGCGTGCGTGCGTGCCGAGTGCGTGCCGCGACACGCGACCTTCATTCTGAGCCGGCGTTGTCGGGAGCAAGCGGCGCCAAGCGGCGCCCGGCGGCGCCAAGCAGCGGCCGCGGCACGGCTGCCACCCCCCGCCCGGCACGCCGCCCACCGGCCCGGCACGGCTGTTCCGTATAGAACATCTCCCCGGCCTTGGATGAGAACATTGAGAGAAAGTCCTGTACATACCGAATATTTAAACTCTGTGCCCAATTTTCCCGAAGGTTCCCACTCTGAAGCAGCGCACACAGCTTGGAATGATGCGGAGAGGGGCTCTGGCGGGCTGGCGGGGGGTTCGGACCCCAGGTGGGGCCTTTGAGTAGGCGCAGAGGATTGGGCCGTGCGTATACATGAGCACGGGCACCGGCGCCCCCTAACCCGCCGGGCCCAGCACCTCGGCTCCCTTTGATAGGGTTAGGGCGGCCCAGCCGGGACCCACCCCTCGACACCGCCGCGCTACCCCACCCCTCCTTGCTTCTTTCCGGTTACGCCCACACTTTCTTATTTCGCGACCTTGGAGGCCGCCGTTTGCGAACGTTGGCACGTCTGTGAGCGTAGCGTCTGTGTCTATGTATGTATGTGTGTGTGTGTGTGTGTGTGAGAGAGAGAGAGAGAGAGAGAGAGAGAGAGAGAGAGAGAGAGAGAGAGAGAGAGAGAGAGAGAGAGAGAGAGAGAGAGAGCAAGAGAGACAGAAGGAGAGAGAGGGAGAGAGAGAGAGATGCCGGAGATAAAAGAGGGGGGGGGGGGACCACGGCCGGAACTTTATATCGCTACACTCTCGCTCCGAGGCGCAGGGGTTTCCTCCCGGTCCCCGCCGGCCCGCCGGCCGGAGAAACCGGAGAAGCGGCGTAGGCCGCCGCCGTCACAGGAGGAAACAGTGCGGCCGCCGCCGCCGCCACGGGTTCCCTTTTGTCAATAAAGGCTCACGGGCGGCTCACGGTTGGCCGGTCAGAGAAGAAGGAGAGCGGTGAAGGGGCGGCGCATGGCACACAATATAGTGTACACAACGCGCACACCCGCTCGGCAATAGAGAGAGAAGAGAGAGAGAGAGAGAGAGAGAGAGAGAGAGAGAGAGAGAGAGAGAGAGAGAGAGAGAGAGAGAGAGAGAGAGAGAGAGAGAGGAGAGAGAGAGAGAGAGAGAGAGAGAGAGAGAGAGAGAGAGAGAGAGAGAGAGAGAGAGAGAGAGAGAGAGAGAAAGAGAAAGAGAGAGCGTCTCGCTTTCGCCTCCCCTAACGTGATCTACTTTGCAAGCGGCCTATGCAGTGCGCGCTCTCCGGACGAGGGAGGAAGAGGGGAAGGAGGGGGGGGGCGGCGACTACCGTGAACTGATGCGTTGTGAAGGCATAGTGAAAGGTGACGTATGGCGTGTGGTGCGACGCGCAGATACGAGCCGAGCCGAGCAGACACGGGGGCTCCGGGGCTCCCAACCCCAGCGCCTCCGCCTCCGGGCGTCCCCAGGCACCCGGAGGGCAGTGCGGGACCAGCATCCCGGTTTCGGCTTTCTGTCGGCTGAGTCGACTCGGTGCGCCAGCTGCAGACGGCGGCGATGCCGGCGGCCCGGACACCAGACACCGCGGGGACGGATGTGACGGCGTCGGCAGCGATCGGGACCCGGCAGCCCCCCGGCAGCCCCCGGCCAGACGGCCACGTGCCGCCAGCCTGAGCGAGAAAGATGCAATAAGAAATATAGGGCACGACACACTGTCTGCCGGGGCTGCCGCCTTGTTCGGGGGTTGTGGAAGGGTATGAGAGGGTGTTAGGGGTATTATGAGGGTGAGGGGGGGAGGGGATGGGGGGCTCGCATGGCGTAGCATGGCGCCCTCTGACCTGGTTTCGTATCGACCGGCCTGCAAAGAAGGGCCGAGCGCGCGCGCGCGCGGCGGGGTGTGGCTGGCAGCGGGGGCTCGGGGGCTCGTCGGCTCGGCACGGGCTGGGCCAGCAGCAGGCACAGCAGGCCTTTCTGCCCGCTGCGGCCCCGCAACGGCCCCGCCACGGCCCGCCACGACAGGCCCCGCGGCCCGTCAGCCGTGGAAAAGAGAGGGAGGCCGTATTACCCCAACAAGTGGTGCCTTAGGGCGTACTCCCCCTGCAAGGCCAGGCGGTGGCGGCGGTGGCGGCGCAGCAGGCCGCCCGGCACGCGCGCGCCACGCCCCCGCCGCCCCGCCCACCCCTTGTGAAGGGGAATGGCTACGGAAATGCCAAGCCCGCACGACGGCAGCCTCGGGGGCGGACGGCTCTGACACCCTCGGTGACTACAGTGTGATCCCGCCTCGGCCGCGGCCTTTCCCATCCCGTCCCGCGCCGGACCAACCCCCTCGCCTGCCCCCCCCCCTCCCCCCCTCCCCGCCAGCCCCACTATCTCACTCAGGCCACACTTCCGTGTCGCTGCGCGCTGCGCGTGGGAGTCCCTGGTGCGCAGTAAAGCGTCGGGGGAGCGCGCGTGCGGAGTGGCCAGCAGGGGGATGGGCCCCGTCCCGTAGGGCTCCGAAGGGCTCCGTGGGGCTCAGTGGGGCTCCGCCGGGGAGTGGGGATAGTGACCCGTACTCGTGGGAGAAGCACACGGTAAAACGAGGGTGGGCCGACTCAGCATCGCAACCCCATAATTACCTCTTAACAATGGACATTCTCACGAACATCTTCACTACCCCACACAACTTGCCGTTTCAATTTTCAGATGAAAAAAAAAAAATTATTTTATAACATTTATGTGTGTTGGGTTGTTTTTTAATTATTTTTTTTTTTTTTGGGGGGGGAGGGGTCTTTGGGGAAAGGTAAGGACAACAGACCCCTTGCGCCGCGCTGCCCGCGCTGCCTGCGCTGCGCTCAGTGGCCCCGTACCGTCCGCTTGGATTAAGGGTAGCCACATGATTGATGGCGGGGCGGTGAGGGCCGCGGGGGGGGGGGGGGGGCACTGCAAAGATCGCCCCCTCCCTCCCTCCCTCATACCGGGCCGCGAAACGGGGACGACCATGGCGCACACAAACGGACCCAGCGTGTCCTTTGTGTCCCGGAGCACCTGTAGTCGGCACACGGAGCTCGCGGCTCGCGGGGGTTGAGCTGAGACTCCCTCACGGCGCTGTCTGCAGGGCTGGGCCGGGACCGATGGACAACCTCCGAAAGAAGAACGGGGGCCGTCCCGTCCCATCCAGCGCTTAGCCGGGCTGGCCTGGTTTACTGGCCCACTGGCCCCGCAGCACCGGCGCCGGCACCAGCCTGAACCCAACTACTTATTAACCCCCCCCCCCCCCGCCGCTGGCCCGCAGATACAGCCCTCAGCCCCGAGCACAGCCCCGGCGCAGCCCGGCGCCATGGGGGATGATCCGATATGCTGTTTGATTCGGTATGGATTACCACCCTGAGGGGTCTGGCCTACCCTGAGGCGTACCGTGGCGGTGCCGTGGCGGTGCCGTGGCGGTGCCGTGCCAGGGCGCTCCCGGCCTGGGAGTACCACCCGCGCAGCCCCCAGCCGCCCCCGGCAGCCAATGACAATCGGCACGACAAGCATTATGTCAGCCAACCCTTCCGTTCCGCACGAGGAGTGTGCCGAGGGCGGGCGGGGCCTCCGCGGGGGTGGTGGTGGGCGGACGTCCAGTGGCGGGGGGGGGGGGGCACACGGCGTCCTACTAACCCCCTTTTACATTGTCGGTACCGCCCCTCCCTCCCCCCTCCCTCTCACACCCCCCGATCCCGTGCCACTCTGCCGTTCAGCCACATCCACGCCAAGCGCTCTGTTTGCAATAAGCGGTTCCGTTCTCCCCCTGCCCCCCCCCCCCCCCTCCCCCGCCGCACTCCACCCGGGACCAACCGCGGGGTCCGGGTTCAAATACCGGTTAGTATGGTATCAGCACGACGATACATTTCGTTTTATTTCCGGCCCGTTCTGCAGTGCTGCCGCACCGAGCACGAGGTTATGTGCTGGTCGAGCCGGGCAGAGCCGAGTCTATTGGTTCGCCGTGTTCCTCCCCGCCTGCTCTGCGTGCCTCTGCCTCCCTCCGCCGCACGGCTGCACGTACTGCCCTCGCCCCGCCCCCACCCCGCCCCTGGCCCGGAGAGACGTGATCGGCATGGCTGAGGGCGGCTTTCAGCCGAAGCCTACCGAAGACACGTGTTCTGCCCCCCCCCCCGTTTTTTTCAACCCCTTTCAAACGAACCGCAACGCGCCACGCGGTGTGTAGTCTTGTGGCCGTAGACTGTGGCCGTAGACTGTGGCCGTAGACTGTGGCCGTAGGCTGTGGCCGTAGGCTGTGGCCGTAGGCCGTGGCCGTAGGCTGTGACCGTACGCTGTGACCGTAGGCTGTGGCCGTAGGCTGTGGCCGTAGGCTGTGGCCGTAGGCTGTGACCGTACGCTGTGACCGTAGGCTGTGACCGTAGGCTGTGGCCGTAGGCTGTGGCCGTAGGCTCCAAGGTCGCACGCTGCAGTACGCGGTTCTCTGCGGCGCTGCGGCCGGATTTCGGCCGGAAACAGTCACGGCGGCCCATATCTTCAGCGCCGAAACGTAATATAGCCGGCGCTGCGTCACCGCGGCCGCATGCACATAAAGTGGTATGAACCCTCTTTCCCCCCCCCCCCCCTTTCCCATCCTCCCCGATTCTGGCACGTACATAGTACACTAAAAATTCGAAGTCACCTACACACTGGACAAAAAATAGTTCACGTGTTCGCCGAAATTTCAACCTCTAAATAACCAAAAAGTTCAAACCCAAAATATCAATTATTTTGAAAATCACAACATGAGAACCCAAAAATTTAAACCCCCAAAATATCAAATTCCAAAAAAATAAAAAATCAACTCGTTAGAGTTTAAATACATTACAAAGGGTTTCACCAAAAATTTTACTGTATATTTGGGCGGCACATCAACATGAGCGCCGCCGCCCGGCCGGCTCGACTACTTTGTGGACCTGACCTGGAAACTTCATGTGTATTGACCGCAGTGCGCTTCGCAGGACGGCCGAGCGTTGCAGCGGCGTTGGTGTGGCGTGGGGCTGAGGGGGCAATGGGGGGAGGGGGCAAAAGAGGGGGGGGGCAGGGGGCTGGGGTAAGGGTAGGGGAGGGCAGCAGGGGGCTTGCGTTTCGCCGCGACGGCGCCGCCGGCGCGATGTGCCTGCCATGGCGCCTCCACGCCGCCGTGGTACCCCCTACAGCACCCGGTCGGGCCCAGGGGCCCCGGGGGGCCGCCGGACTGCTACCCCTTTGAGGAGGGGGGGGGGGGGACTGGCTCCCGCCTGGCGCATGCCGGAGGGGCCCACATTGGGGCTCCGCAGATCCACACAAACACTTCGCCTGCCTCGGAGTGGCGCGTGCAGCGTGCAATGGCCCCAAGAGGGACCCGCCCCGCTACCATGATTCGAAACGCTGCACACTGTCCTTTCGGGTCGAAAGCAACGGCGATGATGTCCGGGTCGAGGACTCGGCCCGTAGACTAGGAGGGCCTCCGCGGCCTCGCCGAGGCCATGCCGAGGCCTTGCCACCTCAGCACCGCCCTGCCGCGGCTCCGTCGGAGCACATTCCACACCGCTTCGGCCGCTTCCCACTGGAGCACGGCCCGCGCCGCCCCTTCCACGCGCGGCCTGGGAACTGGCTTCCATTCCAATAATCATCCTGGACGTTCTTCGTGGCGCAGCCACCTGCATTTACTCCGACAGGGGGAAGAGAGAGCGAAAGAGAGAGAGAGAGAGAGAGAGAGAGAGAGAGAGAGAGAGAGAGAGAGAGAGAGAGAGAGAGAGAGAGAGGGGGGGGGGGGGGAGGGCTTGAATAGAGTGGAATGGAGGTGCTGTGCTGGCCTATGGAAGGGGCGAGAAACACTTTCGGAGGACCGAAACTTTTGCGCGCTGTGGGAGTGCATCTCGTACATACTTCGCGAGCGGGGGTCGAGCCTACTTCAAGGACGTTCCTTCGCACTCTGTTAAATCCTCCCTCTCTGTGTCTTTCTCAAACACACGGAACGCCCACCGCAGCAGTCCCCATAGGCAGCCCCCCTCCCTCTCCCCAGCCCGGTGCCCCAGTGCCCCCTCCCGTTTCCCTCGGGGCACGTGGCCACCCCCAGCCCCATCACACACACTACCCCTTCCTGACGCCTACTCATGGGCCTTGTTAGGCTTTTGGTCGCTATTCATGATCCCTATGGTAGAGTGACCGTTGCGTCCCAGGAAACAGGGACTCGCAGGCACCCCGGGTTCAGAATCGGTCTTTTATAGGGGTTGGTGGGACCCCCTATACACCTAGTCCCGAAAATTTAAGGATGAGGATTCCCCCCCCCCCCCCTCCCCCCAAGCGCACCATTTAGGGTATCCATTATACATTATGTCTCGATCGATTTTACGTACTGTATGTTCTTTTGTTCGCAACAAAAATAGAAAGGGGCGGGGAACAATGTTTCCTTCATCGATTTTGCTCCATGTATACGCACTTCCTGAGCGTCCCACCAAAATCATCCGGATATTAGTCGCCCCCCTCTCCCCTCCCCTCCGGTCGCCTCACCTCAGCCTGCTCCCGGAGCCGCGAGGGCGGAACGTATTCGCCCCGCTAAACCAATATTATAGTGCTGTCCTTGTCGATCACGTTCGGCGGAGGTGAGGTGAGAGCGAGATGGGGTGTCTGGCGAGCAGGATCACTGCATTACCTGGAACATGGAGAAAACGACGGACTCGTCAGAACTCACTCGCACACCATCGACAGAGAGCACTTGTGGTCGTGGGGGTGGGCTGGGCTTGGGCCACCCCCGTCAGCCCCTCCAGCAGCCGAAGGGTAGAGTACCGCAGCAGGTTAGTGCTACTTCTACTGCTACTACTACTACTACTACTACTACTGTGGGTCACGGGTTCGAATCCTCGCATCCGCCACTGAAATCCAATAGGAATAACATCCTACAACAACTCGTGAAGTTTGGAGGGCGGCTCGGCTATCGGCATCACCTCTGCCTGGCGCGGCGCGCCGTGTTTATTGACCACAATAATTGAATTTTGATATGCCTCTATCCCGCTCCGACGGCTCACCCCCCCGCCGCCCTCCCCGTCCCTCCCTCCACCCCGCGCACGGCGAGCTCTTGGCCGCCAGCGAGCACGGCTCGGGCTGCTCGGCACTCTCGGTACAGCCTTGGCACAATTGCTGCAGCCTACACAGTAAAAGAGGCTCGGAAATACGATCGTCTCTTACTTGGGAGGAGGGGGGGGGGAATTTATGGTCGGGTTAGAGGCGTGTGTCCGATGGGAACGGAGAAGTCCGCCGCAGGGCAGCGAGAGAAGTGATTCGAAAGTCCGGTGAGCAGCCAACGCGAAAAAGAGGCGAATAACCAACCGCCTCTTTAAAAAAAAAACAACCCCCGAGGCCCCTGCTTCAGACGCTGTCGGTAAAGCCGATACTCGCGCGATATAACTTCCCCCGAACACATTCCCGCGGCACACCGCCACCCCCAACCAAATCCGAGGACCAGTCCGGTAATATAACAATCCGCTGCTTTCTACTCCGGCTTAGGGTTGGGTTCCCCTCTCGTAATGCAAGTGTACCATAAATTAAAAAAAAATTGTGACTTTGTTCCGATTTTCACCTGGTGCTTCTCTCATTTTGTCCACTTTGAACCTTATTTTTACTGCCTTTCGATTACCTTTTTGAGGGTGTACACTGTTTTTTTTACGTTTGTTTCTTTTGTTTTTAGTGAGGTACCCCTGGGGTCGTGTCGTCCGAGGGGTGCATAGTGAAAGGTCGCCGCGGAGAAAGGCGGGCCTGAGGGGGTCGCAAGCAAGGGGAAGGAGGGGGGGCGTACCGGGGGGGGGGGGGGGGGGGTCCGAGCCTTGGCACCGTTGCTTTAGCCTAGGCCTCAATCCTCGTCGGGGCGGGGCCCGAATCCCATCCCAAACGCCACTCTGGTAAATTTAGCAGCACACACACACACACACACACGCACGGAGGGTGAATCCTGTGGGTACCAACGCCTCTCGCTACAGTCAGTCAGACGTCTAGGGAGAAGAGAGCGCTGAGGGCGCCGGGGGAGGGGGGGGGGGGGGCGGGCCCCCCGAAGAGGTAACGCGATGCGCATTATCGGCACCGGCCCCCCCTAATAGTCTCTGTGCCCGCCGGTCCCCCCCAGAGCTGCTACCGTGACGGATGGGGCGTAGCGTGGCGGTGCGCGGCGCGGTGAGGCCAGCAGCAGCCGCCGTACCGCGGGGCAGGGGTATTGTTGGACCCGCTGCACCGGACATGACAATTACCGGGCTGCCTTTATTTCGTCGCTTGTTTTTATGCCCCCCCCCCCTCCCCCTCTCTCTCTCTCTCTCTCTCTCTCTCTCTCTCTCTCTCTCTCTCTCTCTCTCTCTCTCTCCCTCCCTCTCTCTCACTCTCTCTCTCTCTCCTCTCTCTCTCTCTCTCTCTCTCTCTCTCTCTCTCTCTCTCTCTCTCTCTCTCTCCCTCTCTCACTCTCTCTCTCTCTCCCTCCCCTGACGCGGGATGACGGGGCAGGACAGACTTAACGCCGGGAGCGGTGCGCGCGTTCCTTTATTCAGATGGCCGGGGCCGGTCGGTCGGTGTACCGTTAATGAATAACTCGCTGCCGATGGGACGAGAGCCGTGATTAGAGGGGGCCGTTTCGGTGTAAGGCCGCCGGAGAGGTGCTTGAGGCCCCAGCAGCCCACTCAGGGGCCCCGCCGGATGACAACTGGGGCCTCGCACGTTATGTACTTGTTAACGCGCGCGCGCATCCCCGCGCTTTTGCTAACAATAACATATCGAGCCTCGGCCGTGCCGTGCCGTGCCGTGCCGTGCGGGGCCGGGCGTGGCCCTCACCCACTTGGACCGCAGCCCAGCCAGCGCAGCACAGCACAGCGAGAGCCGGAGATAATACAACGCGGTATACGCGGGGGATGACCGGCACAGGCTAATCAGTCAGCTCAGCAGCGGAGGCGGCGGCGGCAGCAGCAGTAGCAGCAGCAGTAGCAGTAGCAGTAGCAGTAGCAGCAGCAGCAGCAGTAGCAGCAGCAGCAGCAGTAGCAGCAGCAGCAGCAGCAGCAGCAGCAGCAGTAGTAGCAGCAGCAGTAGCAGTAGCAGCAGCAGCCGCCCGGAGGGTAGGCAGCCGTCGGGCAGCCGTGCCTGGCGGGCCGGTATCCGCCGGTCCCGGCGGCGCTGCGCTGCTATGAGCTGCGGTGTGTGGCGTACGGAGCGGAGCGCCAGTGGGAGGCCAACTTTAATGATGTGCTTGTCCGTGCGGTGGTCATGTTTTGGCTCCACCGAACAGGCATGCTTCGGCCTGCACCTTTCTTCCGAATAAAACCCTAAACTTTCCCCCCCCCCCCCCCCCCCCTTTCCTCTCCCTCACTCCCTCTCACCCTCCCCTCTGGGTCGCTCTATTTTCAGGCCGGCAGACCCTCACGCAAGCCGAGGAATGGGAGGTGGGGGGTGGCGCCGGGCCCTGACGCAAAGGGACCAAGGGTGCAGCCGCGCACACCTCCACGGCTCAGCAGCAACAGTCGTCCCTGCGTCCGCACTGCCGCAACGACCCCGAGGACAGAGTTTTCTCGTGAACCGGCCGATGAAGTGCATCGAGACGGCCGCTTCCGACGGGCCGCGGCCAAGTGCCCCGGGCGCACATCGTCCTGGCCCCGAAGTCACAGGCTGCGCCCCCCCCCCCCCCCCCCGGCCCGCTCCCCTTACCGCTTTTTTACTCCTTTTCGCTTGCCCCCTTTTTCTCTGCAGATGCATGGCTCGCACTTTGCTCGCCCTCTCCCGTGAGTGCAGCGAGGACAACCGCATATATACATGCGCACAGCTATTTTAGTTTTGAAGACAGGAGCGGAGCAGCCGCCCCAAAACCGTGGCAAACACTCTCTCTTTTCTTTTATAACTCGCAAAAAAAAATAAAAATAAAAAGCCAACCACAAACTCATGCGATCTTAGTCAACCAGCTCAACGTAAATTTAGAGAGCGACCCTGTGTCATTTTTTTTTCTCAGGCCAAAGCGTCGCGGTGTGTTGCACTGGATGCACACACAGACGTACACACACACACACACGCACGCACATACACAAGGGGCGCGCTGTGCTGTACACAGTCTCCCCCCGCCTTCCTGGCAAACATTCTGTGAAAAGTAGGACAATGAGCACAGAGGGGGAGAAAACCCCGAAAACCCTGTGCCCCCCCCCACCCCCTCTCCATGCCGCGCGGCTAATACTCGGCGGTAGGCCTGTTTGCTCTCCATCATCAGGCCGCGGGACGGGACGGGGGAGTGGCGCCTGCTGCTGCCCTGCTCGGTGACGGCCGGCGAGGGGCGCTACCGTCGGGGCGCCGATCATTACTTGATTATGTACTTCCTGACGTGCCGCAGCAGCACTCGCTCATGCAGCACTGACAATCCAACAGCCGTCATCATCGTTGTCACCCAATTTTGAGCGATACGAGGGCTATTTCGAACCGTTTTGGCCTTATTTTTTGAAGATTTGACAACTCGAGTTGGACTCGGTTTGGCGCCAGGATCCCCCACTGCGAGGTCACACCCGAGCCCTTGTACTACACTACCCTGGGCTAGACCTCCCTCCCAAACCCGACCGTAGAGTCCGTCCGGCGGCACGGCTACCGGCTACCCCGCAGGGCCCGGCCGCCCGGCCCCGGCTAGCCGGCTCTGCCCCGCCGGCGGCCGGGTAGTAAATGTACTTCCCCCGGTGGCCAGCCGCGGCTCTCTACTCGGTCATGCGGTGCATGTCAAGCGCTCGGCTCGGCTCGGTGCCGGCCCGACACGGCGGCGGCCTGGCATTGCCACTACTGACCCGCTGACCTGACCCCGTTGGGGCCGCGCGGGGCTGGCGCAGGCCGGGCCGGCGAGGCCTGCCAAACCGAGGCCTGCCAAGCCGAGGCCGTGCATGTAACGCGCTCGCTGAAAACACTGAAAGGGCGGCAGGGGCGCACGCCGAGATGAAAATCGGCTGCCAGGCGCGATGAGGACCATGCGCGGGTGCTGGGCAGGGTCCCCATGGCTCATCGCTCATCCCATGGCTCATCCCATGGCTCATCGCTCATCCCATGGCTCATCGCTCATCCCATGGCTCATCGCTCATCCCATGGCTCATCCCATGGCTCATCCCATGGCTCATCGCTCACCCCATGGCTGATCCCATGGCTCATCGCTCATCCCATGGCTCATCCCATGGCTCATCGCAAGCCTTCCCGGAAACTTTAAAAATTAAATTATATGAGGTGTATCCTTAGCCCCGGCAGTTTTGGTAGGCAGTCCCGCAACGCACTATCTCCGTCTCTATCTGTCTCGGCCAGACGCGCGTGATATAGAAAGAGACAGAGATAGTGCCTTGCGGGACTGCCTAAAACCCAAACTATAATGATACACCAGGTATTATACAGACACACTTTCTTTTGAAACAGCTGAGGATTCGGTTGCCGGATTTTTCTCCGCACTGCTTACTCGCTTCGAACAGCCCCCGGGGGGCCGGCGTTTGCAAACAGAAATCGGAGAGGACCATAATTGCGGACCTCTGGGCCTCTCTTCCCCATTCCGAGCCCGAGACCCCGCGTGCCAGGACGGCTGCCAGCTTTGCGAAGCGTGCGTCCTCGCAGATCGGGTAACGAAAGACTTGCATGTCCATGCTGAGGTCTGGTGCGGAACGATAGGTTCCGTCGCCCTGTCGCCCTGCTGAAACTTCGGCGCCGCTATTCGGACCGCCGTCCATATAGGTTCCCAACGAGGCTCACAGGCGGCAGTGAAAGAACAAAAACAGTTCCAGGCCGGAAACTCTCGAGAACAGGTACGCACCGAGAAAAAAAAATTAGTGGTCGCAGCTAATTTTTAACTTGATTTTCAGATTGCAACTAAAATTTAGTTCCCCCCACAATATATCAGCTCTCCTAACAAAATTTTACTGCTTAAGCTAATTTTAAGGTTGATTTTCAGACACACAGCAATTTTTTGTTCGGAATACTAAAATTTTAGTTGCGCCAACGCAACGTTAGTTGCTCCAACGCAGAGGTTCGCTAAAGGAGCAAAAAGCAGAAAAAAAATTGTTTAGTGCCCGCAACGAACCTCTTTGTTGGAGCAGCTAACGTTGCGTTGGTGCAACTAAAATTTCAGCTCTCCTAACAAAAATTTACTGCTTGTCTGGAAATCAACTTAAAAATTTGTTGCGACCACTAATTTTTGTTCTCAATGTGAGAAACATCGATGCGCATGCGCAAGGGCGGTGCCAACTATGTATAGCAACCAACCTCCAAATTCACTCAAATGACGCCAGTCAAATTTATCATACCTGTCCTCTCAAAAGTTTCCGGACTGGGGAGTTTTTGGTCTTCAGCTTCCGTTTCCAAGTCTCATTGGATACCCCTATTCTGGAGGGCGACGCGGGGAGCCCGGAGCCTGCTGCTACGGCAGCAACCTGCCTGCACTGCGGCGCGGCGTGCCCTGGCGTGGCCTGAAGTGCCCTGGCGTGCCGGCGTGTTCACGCGGCGGAACATCTTGAGCGTCGTGCTGCTGTCACGCGGCGCGGCTTCGTTCTGTCTCTCCGTCTGTCTGTCTGTCTGTGGGGATGCACGCAGTTACACACGCAATGTCCGGCTGCTTGTCCGAATCTTGACGGGATTTCAGGCTTCCCGGCTGCTCGTTCCCTCGTCGAGACCTGTTCCGGTACGAGCGAGGGGGCAACCACTCATTTAAACCATGTACACAGATTTCAGGATTTCCTCGGATTACACCCCGTGGTTTTCGTTAATTTTAGAATTGTATTGCTTTTCTGGCTATTTCAGCATACGTAGGTGCTATTTTTCGGCATGAAGTCCACTTCCAACTGTAAATTCGCAATTTTTTTCAATTTGTTTTTAAAAATTTCTAGAATTTTGTACACATGATTACGCGAGTGATTCGCCCCTCGGGTACGAGTTATTAAAATTCTGTAGTAGTGGTGGTTTTGTGGTTGTGGTGATTCTACAATTGTTTGTTACGTCCTGTTCGTTGTTTTTTTTTAGACTCTTTTTGTTCTTTTTGGCGTGTGTGTGTGAGAACGCTCTCGTTCTCTCGTGATCCCGATCGACAGAGCCGCCCGCCACGCGACGCGCTTGGATCTGTCCACATCAGGGGCACCCGCGGGTAACAGGGCACCAGCCGCTCCTCGGCTGCAGGCTGCGGTGGCAGCGGTGGTAGCGGTGGCAGCGGTGGTAGCGGTGGCAGCGGTGGCCGGCGCGGCCGCCGGTCAGCTCTCTGGCGGGACATGGGAACACCGGAGATGTGCACCAGTGCCCCGTGCACCGGGATGGGACCCCCGGCACGCCCCCCGGCACGCCCCCCGGCACGCCCCCCGGCACGCCGCCCGGCACGCCCCCCGCTCATGGCACTGCGGGGGATATCGCCGGCTAGCAGTACCCCGCGCACCGGGGACGCCATGCCGTTCGGGCGGCCAGCGCCGGCGGCAGCAGCGCCCCCAGCGGCGGCATGAGGCACGGCACAGGCAGGCACAGCCTAGCGTCATGAGCGTCACGAGGATGCCTCCCGGGCCGTCGCTCGTGCTCTCTCGCTCGCCATGCCGCCAGTGCCGCGTGAGCGAGAGAGACGGGGCCCGACTGCGGACGCGGCCCGACGGCTCGCGGGCTCGCGGGGGCCCGTGGGGGGGGGGGGGGGGGGGGGGGGGGGCGCATGCGCCGTGCGCCCCCAACGCCTAACACGCGAGAGCCACGGCTACGCCAACGCCATATGCCGAGCCCGAGGAGAAGGAAGTTATCGCGTCACCGTATTAGAGCCGCGTTGCTAAAAAATGGCTGCTTCCCGCGGACCCTATCTCTGTCTCCGCCCCCCTCTCTCTCTCTTTCTTTGACGAGAAGACTATTGTCTAGATCAAGAGATTGAATAGAGCACTCGGTGTCTCCCACCGCCCTTCTCTGTTGCTCTACGGCTGCCTTGCGGGCTGAGGTTAGGGTAGGGCGCGTCTCTGCTACGGTGCCTGTGCCTGTGGGACCTAACCAGTGGCGGATCTGAGGTGGAAGATGGGTGGGGCAACTCCCCTTTTCCCCTACGGAACTGGAGGCAACCAACATTACTTTTCCGCCTGTAAGTAAGCAAAAAGCGGGACATCCCCCCCCCCCGGGTTTCCGCTCCTAGATCCGCCACTGGACCTAACGCCGCTGATAAGCCCTGA
Organism: Odontothrips loti; assembly: GCA_038380765.1. NCBI lineage: Eukaryota > Metazoa > Arthropoda > Insecta > Thysanoptera > Thripidae > Odontothrips > Odontothrips loti. The sequence goes on along the minus strand of CM076248.1, from coordinate 7,593,049 downwards.
TCAGAGCACTGGGCTGGAGAGCGCTGTGGGGGGCCCCGCCCCGAGCCGCGCCGCTCAGGCCGCACCCCACCCGCACCGTGCGCGTGGTGAGGCTGAGGCACCGCTCTTGAACTTGCGTCGCCAAGGGTCGAGGCCGCCGCCGCTGCCGCCGCCGCCGCCGCTGCCGCCGCCGCCGCTGCCGCTGCCGCCGCTGCCACCGCCGCCCCCGCAGCGCTGCACCAGCGGCGCCCCTTCCGTCGTCCTGTGCGGAGCGGGGTGAAAAGCGAAAGCGGCGGGGGGTGGGGGGGGGGGCGGCGCGAACAGGAATCAAAATCGAACGGTCTCCCTCACGCCGCTGCCCCGCTGTCCCGGTCCGCCGTGCCGTGCCGCCTGCCTAGTCTGCTCTCCCTGGCCCGCCCCGACGCGCGCAACCAAATGAAACCTCGCACACAATCACACTCTGCACTCAGAAAACCGTTTCCCTTATTAAAAGACGCCGTCCTTCGTGGGGGGGGGGGACAATGAAATAGTTTCTTTAATTTTAACGAATTTTCTTTCATACACTAGAAAATTTACCTCACATCAAAAGCGCCTCCCTCGATTTAAGGGAAAAATTAACTTGACCCAAAGTTTCTTTGAATCAAGAAACGGATTTTCTGGGTGTGACAGGCCGGCGGCATCGGCAGAAGTGCAGCAGGTCCGGATGGTCAGCCGCAGCCCCCGCAGCAGGGTTCCGTTCCGTTCGCGTTGCAGCGCCCGCCGGTCACGTTGGGCGCGTCCTTGAAAGTGTATGAGCCGGTAGCCCCGCTCCTGCACTACTGGCAGAGCCGGGCAGAGCGCTGCAGTTTGTCTTGGCAGGTCACCAACACCGCGGCGTTGGGCGAGGGGGCGTGTTCGGGAGCCCGCATCAAACACAAACACTCACGCGCGCGCACACACACATGCGCGCACACACACATGCGCACGCACACGCACACGGAGGCTGCGACGAGGACAGCGCGGCATACGCCGATGCAGCTGAGCAAAAACAAGACAAAGTTAGCGGTCGGGTCGCCGGGGCGGGAGACATAGTTCGCCGCCGGGGCCGGGGCCGGGCGGTGCGCGCGCGCTTCGGCGGGGGTATTTTCTGCACGGCGACGACCTTGGTGCAGGCGGAGCGGTACGGCGAGGTGCGTCCCCCGCACCGCGACACTTTTAGCCTCCTTCTCCTAGCAATGCAAGGTCGCGAGGGCGGCCCGCGGGGCGCGCGGCCCGGCTAGAAGTGTCCTGCTGCCGGGCGTTGCAACAGTGGCGCGCCACAAACCACCACCACACGGCGGCGTCGTGCGTGCACGGCCCTTGGCGGGCCCCCGGCGTGTGCCCTGGGGCGTACCGCGCCCGGCACGCCCGGCCCGCCCCGCACGCCAATGTTCTAGTTACTTCTAAATTTTTAATTTAATTTGAATAATTTCTTGAATTTTCAGGCCGACTTCCAGACCGAAAATTGTGTGACTTTCCTGATCAGAGCTCACAAGTTTTCCCTTCTCCTCATTCTCTGTCTCTCTCTCTCTCTCTCTCTCTCTCTCTCTCTCTCTCTCTCTCTCTCTCTCTCTCTCTCTCTCTCTCTCTCTCTCTCTCTCTCTCTCTCTCTCTGTTTTGACAGCGATACACCCCAAAGCGGCGTGACGCGGCGCGCGACCAATAGCAGTATAAAGCACACTGTCTCCACGGCTCCTGCTCGGAGACGAAAGGCTTTGTGCGTTTGTTTTTCGCGGAACAGGGAAAACAGTAGGTGGAAAACGGCACGCCACAACCAGAATGAAGAAAAGTCTTCGATGGACCTTTTTTGGTGTTATGTATTTTATTATTATATTTTTTTCGTTAGAAACGGGTTTGCACACACGGAGCGCATCCTTAGAGTTGGCTCGCCAGCTAATTACAGACACGATGCAGCAGGTGTAATGGCACGAGCTGCTAAACCGGGGTTTTGCCAGGGAAGCCGTGCGGGCATGGGTTTGTGGCACCCCAAGACGTTGCGCACCACAATTCCTCCCTCTAAAAGATTTATTTTGTTGCAATGCATTTCACTGTGACCCTGTGTTGGACAGGTCGTGGCGCTCATGCATTTGGGTATATGAGGGAGGGAGGGAGGGAGGGGGAGGGGGGGGGGGAGAGGACCGATAACCCGTGGCGTCACCGCACCCAACGCGGCTCAAAGCTCCTAAGTGCATTCACCGGCACGATTATGAAGCATTCTAGATCATACTGCGAAGCTGGTGAGAAACCATGTGGAATCACTTAGACCAATGTGCCATGAGAAATGTTTTCACTCTTCAGAAAACCTAGATTGTCGAAAACGTATTCACTTGTTTATTCCAGTCTGTGTGGCCCATTGCTGAGCAGGCCCGCCGGCCCCGGCCGTGTCGAATGGGGTGGACAGAGACGAGATGCATTGTGTCCTTGGGCCATTGCCAGATAATGAGTCAAAGACCCAAACAGAAAATAAAAGCAGCAAAAACTCGGTTCTGACCTACATATAACTGTGACAAAGGTTCTCGACTGCACGCACCAAAAATGAAAGCAAAGCGCGTCTTATTTACCAAAGAGAAGAAACGTATATGTGTGTATCCATATATGTATATATATATATATATATATATATATATATATATATATATATATATATATATATATGAGTACTGACCTATATATATATATATATATATATACATATATATATGTGTGTGTGTGTGTGTGTGGACGATGTACCTCGTGCCCAGGCACGTGTCGCCTCATGTTTATCCGCGCAAAAGGGGCGCCACGCGTGCGATAAGATAGGGTGGAGCGTGCGACGGAATGAATGGACCGAAATAGCACACTGCTCGCACTAGGAGCCACGGCGCACAGTAAAACAGCGACCGGTCCAGATTTCGGAATAGAGTACTTCGGAGAAGCCCGAAACGGAAGTAAAAAGTCGTAACGAAGAAGAATCCCGGATAAAATGTGAGAAATCACGTGATTTTTGAAGGGCAGTGGGGTCCCGAATACTCGATTTCTCATATTTGCCCTGCATTCTTCTTCTTCGTTACGACTTCTTACTTCCGTTCTGAGCTTCTCCGGAGTACTCTATTCATGCGATATGTCGGTTGTCTTCGTCGCACCGCAGTCACTGCTAAACGACATACTATATACGCCTCTTCGCCGTAGAAGATTCAATACAAATTTCCGTTCGGGCCAGAGACAGAAGACGCGCCAACTGGCGACAACGGCCGCGTTGGGGGTTGAGCTTGACGCCCCCGCTAGCCGTGGCCAAGGCCTGCGGTGTGGCCAAGGCCCGTGCGGCCAAGGCCACTGCCCGTTTGGCACCCATCCTCGCTGACCCACTGCCGGCCTTTGTCTGCTGCAGGACCCCAAGGCCTCGGGCGAGGCGTGTGCCGTTCCGGGAAGTCCTCACTGTGCAGGACACTGACCTCAGCTTCCACTGCCTCATACAGAGCAAGTCTTGCGCAGGTCTCAAGTAGTCTCAACCTCAAAATAGAGGTTTCCACAACGCGGCTCAGAAGCGGAAGCTGAAGAACAAAAACACTTCCCGACCGGAACCTCTCGAGAGCAGGTATGAGAAATATTGATGCATAAGCGCCGCGACAAATATGGGAAATACCACCAAATTCACTCAAAGCGCTATTCAAGTTTCTCATACCCGCCCTCGCGAGTTCCCGGTCTGCAAATAGTTTTGTTCTTCCACCTCCGTTTCCAAAGTCTCATTGGTGGAAACCTCTACATACTGGGCGAGGGTCGTGACTTAGATACTCGGGGCGTGCACGGGGCGCGCTGCCCTGCGCCGCCCGGAGGGGTGGGTCAGTGGGCCAGCAGGGCCGGCTAGCCAGCGCAGCGCTGCAGGGACGGGATGCACACCTGTTGCACGACGAGGACTCGTGCGTAGCGTGCGTCGGGACGAGACTCCGCCAGGGTCAGGGACGTTCGCACCGATTACAAATCCCCGCAAACCACGTGACCTGTCTTCAATCATCCTTGTATATCAGGTGTATCATTGGCCCCGGGCAGTTACGGTTTTAGGCAGTCCCGCAAAGCACTATCTCCGTCTCTTTCTGGCTCGGCCAGACGCGTGAGACAGAAAGAGACGGAGATAGTGTGTTGCGGGACTGCCTAAAACCGAAACTGCCCGGGGCCAATGATACATCTGGTTTACTAGCGCGGTGCGGGAGGGTGATGCTGGAGCAAACTGTCGTTGGCGCGGGCGCGCGGGTCACCCGGGTCACCCCCTTGGGACTGCACAAGCTCGGTGGGTTCGATCGCAGAAGCCCAAAACGAAAGTTAAGAAGTCGTAACGAAGAAGAATCCCGGATAAAAATGTGAGAAATCACGTGATTTTTGAAGGGCAGTGGGGTTCCGAATACTCGATTTCTCGTACTTCCCCTGCGTTCTTCTTCTTCGTCACGACTTCTCACTTCCGTTCTGAGCTTCTCCGGAGTACTCTATTCCCACAGGCACACCCTCCCCGCACACGTGTCACGTGGTTCCTGAACGCCCCCCCCCCCCCCCCCCTGTGAGTCACCAGTGGTCACCAGGCCATGCGCTCCACAATGCGCACATCAAGGAGTCCCCGGCTTTTTGCGTCAATTTTCGTCGCCTGTTTCACGCACGGACAGACAATGCAGGGCACGCGTCTGGATGCTTGTGGCCAAACAACGCGACCTGTCACACCCCGCACCCCGTGGCGCTGCTGCCGCTGCTGCTGCGGCCGCCGCCGCCGCTGCACGGCGTGCGGACCGCCACCGCCCCGTGCAGACCCACCGCCCGCTGCGTTTACAAAGAGATTTACAGCCAGCGGCCCCGCCCCGCCCCGCCCCGCAGTCCCGGCGGGCCCGACTCGGTCCGGCTCGGCGTGTCCCGCTGACAGCCTGACCTGCTTTTCGCACAATGGGAGGACGGACCGGAGGCACAACAAACGAGAACGGAATGGAAATACGTGTGTCCATCCCAAAAGTTAACTCGGTCACAGAGGCTGCTGCCGTTGTTGTTGTTGTTGTAAAACGCGCTCGACCGATATCGTTTCATAATGGGAAGAAAAAGGGATCGCACTTTCGATGCGTCTCATAAACGCGCCTCGGAAAAATTTCTCCTTGCGGCCCGACGACGTTTTCGTCCCCCCCCCCCTGTCAATCAGAGAGGTGCGTGACGAAGAGCGGTGTTTTGAAGAGCAGAACCCTCTTTATTAGTACGGCCTGGTGTTGATTGCGTTATTCTCCGCCGCGTTGTCAACACGCGCGACCCGTTTCGTTTGACGCAATAACTGTAAGCTCGAGTACAAGCAGCGGTGGTGTGTGCTGAAGATGTGCGTTATAGGTGTCGAGGGGGAGGGAAGGGCGCAGCTTCCATTCAGCTGTCAGCTCTGTGTGTGTGTGTGTGTGTGTGTGTGTGAGCACCCCGCCCCGGTGCAGTGGATGCAGCAGCGGTGCAGCGGCCGCCAAGGTGAGGGGGGCCAGGAGAAGGGAAGGGGCTGGTGGGGAGAGGCGCCACAACTATACCACTCTCCCTTTCACGGAGTGGGTCGTGCCGGGCAGGGCAGGCAGGGCAGGCAGGGCAGGCAGGGCAGGGGGGCAGGGCAGGCAGGGCAGGGGGGCAGGGCAGGCAGGGCAGGGGGGCAGGCCAGCCGCGGCCAGTCTGCATGGTGCGGGCCCCAGCGGCGGTTAGGCCTCTCAGCCAGGGCTCAGCACGCTCAGCCAATGACACCCAGCCGATGACGCCCAGCAGGCGATGCCGGCGCGACACGGCGAAACGGCTGACTAACCGGCGAGGCGCCTGTCCCGTCCCGCTCAGGTTATGTCACCTGGCAGCAGGTTGGCCAGCCCGACGCAGACGGGGCGTCGCGGGGGGGCAGGGGGCGGGGGGATATCCAGTGTCACTCCTGTTGTTGTTGCTATTGTTTTCTCATCAGCACCCGCCCTTCATCCTGCCTGACAGGTCCGCGGGTCTGGACGCCCTCCTCCGATCCTTTCTCACCTGAGTTGCTGGACGACGAGAACGCGGCCTGCAACTCGACCGTGTCCGCCGTGTCGACGTCGGCTTCAAGTTCGGCCCCCAGCGGGGACGGGGAGGCGGTGGCGGCCGAGGCTGAGCTCATGCTGCGGCTGCGGTGGTGGCTGCTGCTGCTGCGGTTGCTGCTGAGGCTGCCCGTGCCCGTGGTAGCGTCTTCGTGCATGTCCCTGTGGCCGCTCCACGCACTGATTCGGCCCGACCCTCACGTCCCCACATCGACGCACTCTCACACACGTTCCCTGGAGCCCGCCACCGCCGCAGATCCACCGTTACGCCGTTACGCAATCCAAATTTGAACGATTGGATTATGTAGGTCTGTAGGCCACTTCACTTACACTTCGCATTCAGGCGGCACTCGCCAGTCAAGCGAGCTACTGAAATTTATTACTTGTAAACACAGAACGTCTGCGTCGGCGACGCTTTCCGAGCACTGTTTGCACACGAGGGGGGCCCAGAAGTGAGGGCGAGAGCTTACAATTAATTGCGGCGCGCGTTGGGCGAAATTTGAGTTCGGCTTAAGGCACGGTGACATTAAGTAGGTCATTGAATAAAATCGAAAATGTGTTATGTTTTTCTGAAAATTGATCTGGGGTGGTTCAATTAAATTAAGATGCTGCCGAAAAACCCTTTTGGATGACATGTCATTCCATTTAACAGGCGCAAAATCATTTTTCGTGACTTGGTGCCATTTGACTAGCGTCGTAGCACGGGACCCCTGGGCCAGCAGCGCCATCTCTGAGCAGCTCTGGGTTCTACGCGCACAGCACTCGGCGGCTCGGTCGGTCTCGGCAGCCACACGCCCGCGCTCAGTTTGAAATAACTCATATTTAGCGTCGTGCCCAAGATTAGGTTCAAAATGTGAACGAGCCAAGGTACTAATCGATAGAAGCCACGCTGAAATGGTCACTGCTCTGCCGGACTGTCCTGAGCCTTAACATTTGCGCTTAAGCATTAAGACTAGATACATACTTAAAGTGTGCAGGGAGGCTGCTGCACTTTTCACAAAAGCCGCGTTAAGGTTGCCACCCAGTAGCTCTCATTTTGTAACAATTCTAAATTGGATTCCACATTTGTTTTGTCATCAATCTGAGGGTGGTCTGGCGTGCTTTACGTCGATTCGATACACCCGTCCGGGGCCCGCTGATCCAGTCAACGTTGCTGTCGCTGAGAAAAAAATTATTAAAAGGGCGACTCCCTTTCGTTTGTACTTATACATGCTACTTATATATGCTACTTGCATATGCTACTTATATATGCTACGGGAATGTGATCACAAATCACAATGAATAAACTTGAAACTAATACCTAGAGCATAATTTTGAGTTGAGAGCGTTGTAAATGTGCATTTTCTGTCGCACCCATGCTCTCTCTAGTGCTATTTAGTGCAGAATTTTCCGCGTAGTGTTCTGTTCACAGCAAGTGCAGCAAGTGGCGTGGGTTGACCACAGTGGCGCCACCTAGCGGTCGGCGGGTGAAGCTCGTCACCGTCACGGAGTATTGCCGGTTTCGCGGGGTAGCGGCGGCGGCAGCGGCTAGCGGCGGCGGGGGGCGGGATTACCCTAGGAAGCCCGAAATCCCGTGAGGGCGTGTGGGGGAGCATGGGGAAATTATTCGACACTTTCTTTTATAACAAAGAGAAATTGTACTTTTAATTTGTGTTCACAATCGTGCCCTTTTCCCGAAGTTTTGTTATCACCACATCGTCGTCCCGTGGGCCTTCCCCGTCGCAGCGTCCATCTTCAGCGCTCGTGAAGCCGTCACACTGGATGTTTAGGCTCCCTGCAACAGAGACAGGGGCAAGAGATGAGGACGCGCTCTCTGAGAACGCAGGATATGGGGTACACGCAGGACTCCTGTTCTTCCCCACCGTTGCTCTTGGTTCCGAAGTCGGGGTCGTTCCAGGGCTGGATATCTCCTGACGCAAATACCGTGAAGCCCACGCAAGAGATGCTCAGCAGCGCTGCCTCGCCCCAGAACACGACCCTCCACTGCGACACGTCCGTCTGCGGAAGGGAAAAGGGTGGCCGACGGCCGTGGTGTTAGGGCCGCCGTCGGGGCGCTGGCCGGGGGCTGGCCGGGGGCTGCAGACCTCCCTACTGACCGTGTCTGTGACGATGAGGCCCACGATCTGGGGGCCGACCATCCCCAGAACAGCCGACATCATGTTCCCCACGGAGTAAAGCGGCCCCGTGTACAGCGGCGCCAGATCCAGGAAGTTGGACTGCGTGCTCACGAACGTAGAGCCGAAGAAGCCCATCGACAGGCATATGAGCGCCACGGACGCGGCGGGTGAGCTGACGTAGGCCGTGGTCACGACACACACCGAGACGGGGAAGCACGCTGGAACACAACACGGGGCGCAGTGGTGTCATGGGCTCAGGCAGCACCACACGTGACGTCCCCGTCTCTACTCGCTCACCTAGGATATTGAAGAGCTTCCTGTTGTTGGTCGTGCTGAGCAGCTTCCGGTCGCGCACCGTATTGGACGCCCAGGTGAACAGGAAGGACGTCAAGAAGCCGGTGAGGAAGGGCAGGGCCGTGAGCATGCCGTTCTGCAGTAGAGTCGGTGCAGGCGGTGGTTAGTACCAGGGGTTGGTGGGCAGCGCCGGACAACTCACGGGTAGGCAACCCATCTTGCGCTTACCTTCTCCAGGCTGAAGTGGAGCACGCCGTTGAGGTAGGTCGGGGTGTTAGTGAGGAACGTGAAGAAGCAGCCGGCCTGCACAGCCAGGCTCACCCAGAGCACCCACACGCTAGGGGAGGTGCACATGGCCCCCCAGGGGGTTCGCAGCGGCTTCTGCAAAGCCACACAGTTACCCAAAAGTTCTCATTCATTCTGCGCAATTCAAAACGAAAATTTACACGACAACGTTACTATAACTTCTCGTTGTGTACCTTGGGGGCACTGGACTGCTCGGCGGCCAGCGTAGCCTCGATGTAGGCCAGCTCCTCGGCGGAGATCCTCTTGTGGTCCCTCGGTCGGTCCGCGCCCAGGGCCCACATGAGCAGCCCCATGGCCACGCCCGCCGCCCCAAACGTGTAGAAGATGGAGGGCCAGCCCCACCGCGCTGCCATGAGACCGCAGACCGGAGAGGCGAACATCGGCCCCAGCAGCTGGCCTGGGAGCACAGCCGGCACAGAGCACGGTGGTCAGGGCCCGTCATAGGGCTGGGAGCCGGCTGGGAGCCACGGGGCTGTCCAAAAATCACGTTGCACGGCCGATGTGCTACGTCATTTACGGATGACCCCGCGGGGAAATTAAAGTGACGACTGTCGGCATGTGCTCTGCTAGCTCTGCTCACTGGCCAGGATGAAGGTGGCGAAGAACTCCCTCTCGCGTGGCGGTACCCACAGGCCCAGGAGCGTGTAGCAGGATGGGTAGATGGGGCCCTAAGCACAGAGCAGAGAGGAGAGAGGTCACGTTCATTCATTTTCGGATATCATTTATTTTGATCATCGTCTCGCGAGCTGACTCGCCGTCGCTGACCTGGGTCAGCCCCTGCAGGGCGCGGTTGGCGAAGACGGCCTTCCAGCCGCCGAGCTGGGCGCACAGGGGCAGCAGCAGGGTGATGACGGACGTGGACAGGATGGCGGCCGTGAGGAGGCGGGAGCCGCCCAGGCGGTGCGAGAGGATGCCGCCAGGGATCTGGCTCAGCATGTAGCCCCAGAAGAAGGAGCTGAGCAGCCCGCCGCGCACCCGCTCGTCCCAGGCGAACAGCTGAACAGCCGAACGAGGCCATGATCACATGATGGCAGTGCAGTGCGGAGTCCAGGACGGCAGCTGACTGAGGCTGTGGGCTGAGGTCGCCCACGGTGGCTCACCATGGCGCCCCCGGCACCGACTTCGCCCTCGACGAACTCGCTCGGGATGCTGTCCACCGTATCGTTCCCGGGGACCCCCCCTCCGGTCCCCGAGACACCGCTGACGGTGACGTTGGGCGTCTTGATCATGGCGACCACGGCCACGCTGAGGTTGGCCCGGAGCGTGTACACGACGAAGGACATGAGGGCCAAGAGCGAAGCCTGCAGGTGTCTCACGCCCAGCCACTTCCCTGCGGACATTAGGCATGGCGTGGGAGTTCATGGCCCCGGCCACCTGTGGGGCACCTGTGGGCACCTGTGGGGCACCTGTGGGGCACCTGTGGGCACCTGTGGGCACCTGTGGGCACCTGTGGGCACCCCGGCCCGGGTCCGGACGGACTTACGTGGGGGAGCGATCGCGACTCCAGCAGTGGCCTTCATCTTCATGATGCCCAGGGCCTGACCGTTGCTGCTGTTCCGGTGATGAGAAATAAACTTTGAGCACGAGCTCCGTGTGCAGAGGCAGCCCGGGGCCGTACTGAGGGTTTCACGAGCCTGAAGCGTCAGCCCGCCGCTGTCGGGTGTCGGGGGACTGATAACTTTGGTTACACACATCACCTATGTAGAATTACACACCGGCACCCAGCACCCACAAGGCAAACACGAACGCGGGCACGAGCTGGCAGGGCGGGTGCCTCAAGGATAGCGGCTGCCACCACGGGCGAGGGCCCTACGACCAGTATCCGAGTGCCCGGGCTCAAATATCGGCCGCTGTGTCGTAGTTTTCTCGGATATGCAGGAGATTGGGTGGTATGGCTGGGCCACCCAGCTGCCACACCCGGCATCGCCAACTGCGATGCATCCCAGAGTACTACATGACCTCCGTGGGCGACTGTACCCGGGACAGGAATGTCGAATGGGTTGCCTACCTCCCGGGCTGCTTCTGCGAGCGGCCGCCCCAGCCTCACCAGCCTAGAGGGTGGGCAACCCATCTGGCACCACGGCGCCTGCTGCCGGACTGTCTTGCCGGCCGGCCAGGGCAGGGCGAGGTCTCCCCCCATTGGTCGGCGCCGTGGGAGTGGTGTTGGGGCGACGAACCCCCGGCCGCGGCCGCGGCCCCGGCTACGACCACTCCACTCCAGCCAGATCATTTACAACGGGGGTTGACAACCGCAAGCCCATTCTGGTCGTCGTTACGAATGCCATATTCAATGCCACATTCCTAGGTAGGGGCGCGCCACAGCGTTGCCCGATCGCCTCGTGTGCCCTTTTCGAGTCTAGTTGTCTTCACTGATTTTTTTTTTTTTTGGGGGGGGGGGCCGAAACACGATGGGTGCTGATGATGATGAAACTCCCCTTCCAGCCGCATCATCTCCTCCCTCCCCCCCCCCCGGCCCCCCTGATGTTCGTCTCATTAGGGGGCGTCCATAAAGGATGTCCGGGTATTTTCATGCAATTTTAACCCCCTCCCCCCTCACGTCCAACCATGTCCGGTTTTAGAGAACCCCCACCCCCGTGGACGTCCGGTTTTCAAAGAGTGCCATCTGTGTAAATATTTAGTATCTGGCTAAAATATGGGGTTAATTTTCCGAAAAAGGGCGTGTCCACATAGTGGCTGTATGCATTTTCAAATACACTTAAGCATCTGAGAGACGCACTTGGGTTGGATGCTTCGTGATTCCGAAGAAGAAGCATTATTTTGGCAGTATCTTGACGAAGACGTCTATTTTAGTACGACCCCCTCCCCACTCACGTCCAACCATGTCCGGTTTGTAGGACCCCCCCCCTAAAAACCCGGACATCCTTTATGGACGACCCCTTATATGCGACACCAAACCGCTTCTCCCTTTCCCTCCCTTTCCTCCCGAGTGAGTCAATGAATAAACGTTGACGACACTGTTCGCGGAAGCCGGCGCGCGCTGAGGCGTTGTGGCGCTCCTGGCTCACGTGAGGAGCGGATCTCTCCTCGTGCGGTGGGCCAGAAGGGCGCAGCGGCCGTGATTTCGGCCAGCATGCGAAGACACGGCCCGCGTCCACCGGCTGCTCCCCGGGCCGGAGCCGCCACGGGTAACGACACCGGGCCAACGTCCGCGGGTAACGACGCAGATGGGGTAATCCCGGGGTAACCTTAGGGCTAGGGCAGCTAGGCACATTTCGTGGACGTCAGGAGCCCCTATGTGCCCCTTCGCTTGGTGGTGCTGACGGGACCGTTGACACTGCACAGCGGTGGCTGACCTCCTACAAAGTATCCCTTTCGCACCCCGAGCCGAGTTGCGCCGCGCCGAGCCGAGCCGAGCCGAGCCGAGCCGAACCATACCGCTGCATAAGGAGTCTGACTTTATCAGTCCGTGATCTAGACACTGAGCCGCATTCAATGAACCTCCTCCTTTCGGCCGCTCCCGCACCCGGGGGGGGGGTAAATTTGGGCCGCGGCCGCCTGCCGCGGAATGGAGCCGTGCGGCCGTGCCGCGCACCGCGCATATGCACGCAGCCAAGGACGGCGACGGTGCGGGGTTCAATGCCAGGTAGTGGCGGCTTATCTCGTGACGGCACCGGTAGGAAGTGAGCGGTGAGCACCGCCAGAGAGCTGTTTGCAGAAATGTCAGTCCGAATGAGGCGAGGCGCTGGCGGGACAGGCGGAGGCGGTGTGTTTGTTCTTGGCCGTGGGCTGCGGTGCAGCGAGGGGCTGTACACAAATTACGTCACACTTCTAGGGGGAGGGGGGTCCGTATCAAGTGCGATAGCACTATCGTACATGTATGCGGGAAGGTCAGGTTGGCCCCGTGGCAATGGGGGTGGAGGGGGTAAAAATACAGGCCAAAATAGTGTGGCTTAATACGTCAACAGCCCCCAAACTGCCGGCTGCTGAGAGATCAAATTCTTCGTTGCTAGCGGAGGAAAATGAAATGCCGCCGACACGGCGCTCGCTCGAAGCGCCGGGCGCCTGCGAGTGGTAGGGTAGGCCAGCCCGCACGACACGCGTACATGCACAAGTCGAGGTTGCCTATCCAGCCGGCGCCATTTGATGCTCAGAATGGACAGCGGAGGGCTGGCTGAATATCGTTTTTCGTGGAGTGATGGCTAGATTGGCCGTCGGGATGGTTGTTCTTCTGTCAGCTCCGGGTTGTCTCCCGTATCTCCCCACCCGCTCCGCCCTCGACTCGACCTTCCCCAACCCCGCAGCGGCCGGGCCGGGGACTGGACTGATGCGGCTGGGGGGCTGGGAGAGGCCGCGGTCGTGCCTAGCGTGGGCCTGCGGCCCCGGGCCCCGGGCCCCGGGACTCGGGCGTGTCGAACAGCAAGGCCTCGTGACAAGGCCGGGGGAGGGGGCGGGCGCCGACGACCAAGCACGCCGTCGTGCGTCGCGTCTTGTCTTAGCGACGCTGCCGAAGACTCACTGCGGCGCTACTAACGGTTACGCCATGATCCACAACGGCGGACTCAACGGCGGCGCGGCCCCCGTCCTGGACCCCGCCAACGGGGACGTCAAGCACGACGCCACCGCCGACGAGACGACGACGGCGACCAGCACGGTACCCGTCAGCCGGCAGGGCCACGACCCCGAGGACGGTGATGAGGACGAGGACCATGACGAGGACGAGGATGAAAAGCGGGACGCACTGGGAATCCTCCTGGAGGGCAAGAAGATGGTCAAGCTGCATAGCGGGACGGTGTTGGAGGTTGGCAGGGATCTCCAGCCACCGGACGGTGAGTGTATTGATATTTTCCGCTTATCTTCTTGTGCCCTAATTTGTACGGGTTAGAAATGTGAAATCAGTAGCTTCTCTTGTCTCACCCGAGGTTATATATCTAGTGCACATACGAGTGCGTAGATAAATGATGGTTATCACTCGTGAATAATTAACTCGCCGTGTTTACCACCACACACAAGAGATCTCTATATTAGATTGTACTCCAAGAAAAAGAAATTTTCGCGAGAAATCCAAGGATGATCGATGCGCTATAGCAGTCTGTCTAACAAGTCTACGGCAAGGTAAAATGCCATTTTTTGAAAATGAAAATAAAACAAATTGCCAGGTTGGATTGTTTTCTAATGAAGCGGGGAAAATGCCATCACACTTACGAAATAATGGTGGGCCTGAAGTGTCACAAAATTGGATTTAGTGAAATTTTTACTTGTGTGGGGTACAGCGACTGGACACTATGTTAAACGAGAAACGTGAGAGGACTTGCAATTGTGGCGAGACTTCATTGTCGCAAGGTTGGCTGGCTGGGCGGGGCCTTCTTGTTCTCACTGGCACCGGCCGTTCGGCACACTGACAATGCTGTGCCTTTGTGTCTTGTGTCTCTTTAGGGGCCGACTCTTAAGTTATTGCCTCCCTTTTAAACGGGGATCTACTCGGCTCGGCACGACAACAGCGTGGACTGTTTCACAAGAAAGGAGGTCCAATTTCTTGCGTGGTGTGGAGAAGGATAGATGATACGGTCACAGCCAGCTGACGAGCTGAGCAATGGGTTAGCTGTCCTGCTTTCGCAATTATAGTCTGGCTATTTTAGGAAGGCCGCTGGGTTGCAGCGGTAGCAGTTGCATGGGGGGTAGGAGGTGGGGGAATGAGGCTCCGGCCGGCTCCAGCCGGGCCCCGCCTGGGCCAACCAATGGTGCTCGAGACTTTTAAATTTAAAGTGCGTTCAAATCCGGAGTTAAATTTCGACCAAATAAATGCCAGTATTGAATTCTGCTCAAAATTTCATGCTTGCACATTTAAAATTTTCCCTTAAAAAGTTGACTCATTCCCTCTCTCTCTAATTGTTTGTGCGTTTTGCCAAAATGAACTATATGTTTCGTGCGGCCCCGAACACAATGCCGTTTGAACCACGTTAATATCTTTACCCGTTCAAAATTTTAAACTTGGCCCCCCAAGTCTCCACTACCCGAGGTCGCTGCCCCCCGCCCGCCTGGTCCCTCTGCACGCACCCGCTGCAAGGGCTCCTTTCATCCCCAGCCCCGGGGCCAGCGCGGCTCCAGGTAGTGTTGCTGCAGTTGCTGGCGAAGCAGTGCCATGCAAGCCGAGAGAGCCAGCGGCCTTCCTAAAATAGCCAGACTATAGGTGGAGTGAGAAATTTGAATTTCAACTCGGTTTTGAGATTGTTTGTGCCATTTTTGGAGTGTAAAAACACGTCAGACGCCCTTGTGTCGGTACTGTGCGCTTGTCAGCTGTGGAAGTTAACGCACTGCTGTCTGCGGTGTATCTCTCTGAAAGAGGCTTATACGAAGAAGCGAGGGAGACATGGCATCGGGGCAGAGGGAGCGAGAAGAGAGAGAGAGAGAGAGAGAGAGAGAGAGAGAGAGAGAGAGAGAGAGAGAGAGAGAGGCAGACAGATAGACAGACAGACAGAGAGACACCTTGACAGACAGACAGAGGGGTGGAGTCGAGGAGTAGGAATTGGTATGGGGTTTTCATGTTGCGGCAGGGCTTAGCGTTACAAACAGGGGTAAGAGGCGGTCTTTGCGCGAAGGGCGGCGGAGGAGGTGGGGAAGGGATGGACGGTAGACGGAACGGGGGGGGGGGGGGCAGCCGCGCCGCGCCGCCAGGCCGCAGAGCGCAGCCGAGATGTGCTGTGCTAGACGAGTTATGGGCACCCGTCACGGTCGCGACATGGAGTGGACGGAGTCGGTGGAGGCGCAGACAGTGGCCAGCGGCGGGCCCGGCCCGGGCGGTGCAACAGAGCGCCGCTCACTGGCACCACACAGTGGAGATATTACAGCGCGAGGGTCATCGAATCTGGGCTGATGATGGGAAGTGAGGGGGTGGGGGGAGGGGGGGGGGGCAGGGCGGTCTGTGCGGAAATGAAGGCCTGGGCTACGGAGTGCGGCATCCTGGGACAGCCCGGAGGGCGCGCGGAAGAAAACAATACTCTTACCGGGCTCGGGACGGCGGCGGCAGGCGGAGCAGGCCAACTTCTTCGTCATTGCTAAGGTCGCGCTGTACCTGGGGGCGATCCGATATGAGTCGGGTCGGTGGGTGGGCTGGGCTGGAACCCGGAACTTGGCTGCAGCTGCGACCGCCGCCGTGGCCACCGCTGGCGCGGGCCGCGGGCCTGGCAGTGGGCCAGCCGTGGACAGCACACCCGGCCGGCGGGACCCTCCGTGATCACACCACAACCACAACCCCTGCGCAGCAGCAGCAGCAGCAGCAGCAGCAGCAGCAGGGCTTGCAGCGCAGGGCCTCCGCTCGCTACTGACGCAGACGTACGAGTTAGTTGTGTCACTGCGCACGTCCTGCGTGTCCCCAACGCCCAACGCATCGAGGAGGGGAAGTCCCGGGCCGGCGCCCCCTGCACCGCCCCCTGCCTGCCCCACCTCCGCGGGCCACCCCCATTCCCTCCTCCTTGGAACATGAGACGGTCGGCTCGGGTAACGGATTGACACCGGACAGCGAGCAGGACACGGTGAGTTGAGGGGGGAAGGGTGGGGAGCCAGGACGATAGGACGGCCGGCCCAAACCCAGCCCCGCCAAAGCGAGCGCCAAAGCCCCTTACGTTAGCCTCCGCCTGCCGCACCCTCCAGCCACACGTATAAATTCGCACGCATGCCTGCGTCCCCGTCGGCTCGGCTTGGCGCGCGCCGGGCGGGGCTGGTCGGGCCGGGCCGGGGTTTGGTGACCCGGCCGAGAGTCGAGAGCGGTGGAGGCCTGCTATGGGTCCTTCACGGTCACGGGCGCGAAAGGAGACCCGGGCCAAGGACTGGTGGACAGGGCAGTTCCCCCACTGCCGCACTCGACTTGACTGGGATCCGTTCAGGCGCGTAGCCACGTGCGGGGGTTAGGGTAGGCAACCTGCTCGACAACCCCCCTGAATGTGGGCAATAAGTGTGACGTATTATTCCCCCCCCCCCCAGTCTGATACGGTGGGTTTTCCACACTTTTCCACACACTTCCCTCCACCTCCCATATCAGATCAGCATCGGATCCACGAACAACAGGTCCACCCCCGATACAGCCCCGTGGCTTAGGGGGGGGGGGGAAGGGGCATATGTAAATCACGTGATATGCCTTCCTTGCCCCGAGCGCACGGGGAAGGTAGAAAGCTATGCTTGTGTGTCGATGTTTTGATTGACCCCATTAATCATGAAGGTCCACCCCTGCGAAAAGTTTGGGGACAAAGGTCCTCTTCGTACACGGCCGAAGCCGCTGTACTCCACTCGCCACGCTCCGAGTAGCGGCATTTCGGCACCTGCCAGATTCTGAGGTAGGAAAACAGAAGCTCCGAACGCGAGAAGCTTCCGTACATCCCCCCAGGCACAGAACGCCCCTGCTTGCTTGTCAAGTGCGCTGCTGTGTCCCTGCCTCTGATGCCGCTTCGGTACAAAGACAAGGCAGTAGACGGGGCGGGGTCATTGTTGTGATGCGGGCGCCAGCAGCGCCATCAGCGCCAGCAGCGCAGGCCCAGTAGTGGTCAGCAGTGGCCACCTGCGGCTAGGAGCGCGCCAGCCGCCAGCGCCGAACTGGCGCGGGTCCGTCGAGGACACCCCGCTCGTCCCGGGGGTGCCCGGGGGTGCCCGGGAGTGCCCGGGAGTGCCTGGGGGTGCCCGGGAGTGCCCGGGGGTGCCCGGGAGTGCCCGGGGGTGCCCGGGAGTGCCCGGGGGTGCCCGGGAGTGCCCGGGGGTGCCCGGGGTGCCCGGGGGTGCCCGGGGTGCCCGGGGGTGCCCGGGAGTGCCCGGGGGTGCCCGGGGGTGCCCGGGGGTGCCCGGGAGTGCCCGGGGGTGCCCGGGAGTGCCCGGGGGTGCCCGGGGGTGCCCGGGGGTCCGCGTCAAGAGCGGACGCAAGTTTCCTGTTCTGGCGCGCGGCTGTGAGTGACTGCAACAGCGATGGCCCGGCGCGCCGCCATCGTGGAGATGTGGGACCCGGACCTGGACCCTAATGAACCAGGTGCGGGAGGGAGGGGCACCAGTGGGGACGCGAGGAAACGCTCTCTGCGTGCGAGGGTTATGTAGTACCCCGCCCGAAGAAGCCCAAAACGGAAATAAGAAGTAACGAAGAAGAAAAGCATTGGGGAAGTATGAGAAACCGCACGTTCGGATCACTGCTCCACTTCAAAAGTTACGCGATTTCTCATACTTTTTCCAGCGTGCTTCTTCTTCGTTATGACTTCATACTTCCGTTTCGGACTTCTCCGGAGTACTCTGTTAATCTACACAAGGTTCCCCCTTCTGTTTTTGGGGTTGGTTCCTCATCCCGTTTTGTTTGGGGAGTTTGCAGGGGCCAAGTTCGGCGTCCGCCACATCCAGGCCCTGCTGCTTTTCCTGTGCACCTCGACGGCGTACTCGCTGCGCGTCAACCTCAGCGTGGCCATCGTCGCCATGGTGAACAAGAACCCCAACCCGGACTTGGACTTCCCCGTAAGTCTGACGCCGCCACTGCCGCTGGTGTAGCAGACTGCTCTCGTCGTCAACTCGAACCGAACTGTTTCCGCAGACATTCAGCTGGCCGAAGAGCACCCAGGGAGTCTTGTTTTCGTGCTTCTTCTGGGGCTACGTGGTGATGCAGATCCCGGGTGCGATGCTCTCGCAGCGGTTCGGCGCTCGCTACTTCCTGGCCGGCGCCATGCTGGGCACCGGCCTGTTCACGACGCTGCTGCCCGTGGCCGCCATCTACGGGGACTGGCCGGCCGTGGCGGTGGTGCGGGCCGCCTCGGGCCTCTGCCAGGTCAGTGTCTGCCTGATTACATAACTCCTTTTCCTCTGCTACGTTACGCGGCGTTGATGGGGTCGAGCAGGAGGTGGTATAGGGGTGGGGCGGGGACGAGGGCGAGTCACGTTTCACGTGTTGTGGTTGCGGGATGAAAACCTCCTAGGCCAAAACTCAGGGGCTGCCGAAAATAGCTCGGTTGGGGAGTCGGGTGGGAATGGAGAGGACCCGCCCCGTTCGCATCCCCTCTCACCTCGCCGCCCTCTCCCAGCCCCAGCCCCGCCCCCGCGCCCCGACTTTCGCTCAGGGCGAGCTGCTCCGCGAGCCGAGCCCGAGCCTTCGCGGCCCGGCCCGGCCCAGCCCAGCCCAAACCCAGACCTAACCAATACAACCTTTTGTTGTCCGTTTGCTCCCCAGGGCTTTGTGTTTCCATCTTGCTACGTTCTGCTTGGCAAGTGGTCGCCGCCCCTGGAACGGGGCAGAATGACTTCCTTCGTCATGGGAGGTAAGAGGGGAGGGAGGTCTGGGAGAGGAGGGGAGGGAGGTCCGGGAGAGTAGGGGAGGGAGGTCAGGGAGAGGAGGGGAGGGGTGGGGTAGGTTGGGGTTGGGTCGGACGGACCCTCTACCGCCCACTCCTCCGCTCTTCTCTTGCTGCTGAAAGAATTAATTCACGTGGAAAACGCGGGCCTAGTCAGAACTAGTTTCCTTTTCTTTCTTTTGGCCTGACCTCTCTGGCATACGGGTCCGGGGTTAGGGGTCCGGGGTTGCAATGTCGACGGCAAAAACGTTGTGATTGTCTGGCTGCAACCATGGTGCTGGGCCCCGTGGTGATGCTGCCCGTCGTGACTGCCGGACTGCAGCCATGGTGCTGGGCCCCGTGGTGATGCTGCCTGTTGTGACTGCCGGGCTGCAGCCATGGTGCTGGGCCCCGTGGTGATGCTGCCTGTTGTGACTGCCGGGCTGCAGCCATGGTGCTGGGCCCCGTGGTGATGCTGCCCGTTGTGACTGCCGGGCTACAGCCATGGTGCTGGGCCCCGTGGTGATGCTGCCCGTTGTGACTGCCGGGCTGCAGCCATGGTGCTGGGCCCCGTGGTGATGCTGCCCGTTGTGACTGCCGGGCTACAGCCATGGTGCTGGGCCCCGTGGTGATGCTGCCCGTTGTGACTGCCGGGCTACAGCCATGGTGCTGGGCCCCGTGGTGATGCTGCCTGTTGTGACTGCCGGGCTGCAGCCATGGTGCTGGGCCCCGTGGTGATGCTGCCCGTGGCGGGGTTCCTGTCGTCGACGCCGTCGTGGGGCTGGCCCAGCGTCTTCTACTTGTCGGGGGCCGTGGGCGTGCTCGTCGGCCTCCTGGTGTTGACCTTCGTGGCCGACTCGCCCCTCACGCACCGCAGTATCTCTGATGTGGAACGCCACTACATCCAGCGCTCGCTCGGGGCCAACTCTCGAGCGCAGCTCAGGGTACTTAAAAAAAAAAAAAAAAAAAAAAAAAAAAAACTTCAATTTCGCTCTACTCGATGGCTTCAGCATTGACGTTCTTATGTCCCTCCTCCTCGCAGGTACGCACCCCCTGGTGGTCCATCGTGACCTCCGTGCCGCTCTGGGCCACCATGATCTCGCACGCATGCCAGGCCTGGGGCTTCGTGACGTTCATCTCGGAGGTGCCGACGTTCATGGCCTTGGTGCTTAAGTTCCACTTGAAGCAGGTGGGACTGTGCACCGACGTCGCGGACGACTTTACTTGTGGTGGGCGTGGTAGTGTGGGAGTGTGTGACTATTATTCTGTGTTCCGGCCCTCAGAACGGGCTGCTGTCCGCACTGCCGTACCTAACAACGTGGATCGCCAGCTTCGTCTTCTCGTGGCTGTCCGACTTCATCACGGAGCGGAAGGTGCTAGGCCTCACCGCCACCCGCAAGATCTTCAACACGATCGGTAACTAGGCGGCTTCTGGCTCCCAGTTTCGCGCACTAGACCCTTCCGAGCAGTACTTGAACCCGGACCGGGCTGGGATTGTTGCAGGTATGTTTGGGCCCGGGTTCACCATGCTGGGCGTGGGCTTCGTCGGAGAATCGCCGGCGCTGGCCGTGGCGCTATTGACCGTGGCGCTGGGGCTAAAGGCGGGCTGCTACGTCGGCTGGCAGGTCAACTACGTGGACCTAGCGCCGCAGTTCTCCGGCGCGTCGTTCAGCCTCGGCAACCTCCTGGCCTCCTCCTTTGGCAGCCTGGCCCCTCTCGCCTCAGGCCTTATCGTCCATGACGAGGTACGGGTGGGGGCCTTATTCCCGGCCGTTCTCGTTCACAAATGAGGTAACGCGCGCCGACGGGGTGCTGCCGAGCCCTTACGTAACGGACCTATGCCACGCCCTCTCGGGGGTGCCTCGCCTCGACTCGGTAGTCAATCAAGTCGATTGAGAGCCGTTTTGGCTAATGAATGTGTGCGTCGGAGAAGCTGTTCACTTTGTACCCGTTTGACCCGGGCCGCCCCCGCCCCGCCAGCGCCCCCGCAGCGCACGCGAGTTGATGGCGCGGCGCGGGAATTACCCTCATTACCGCCCCACGTGACCTTGGCGGGCCCCACCCAGCCCCGCCCAGCCCCGTGATTGATGCTGTGCCTGTGCCCCTCCTGATCCGTATTTCGGACCTCTCGTTGCCGAAGGTCGGGTCGGGTCGGACCGGAGCACGCAGGCATTAAAACCATGCGTTGGCATCGACCAGAAAAATATAAATTTCCAGAAAAGTTTAAAATTTTGATTGAGTTGTTTTTGTGATATGTCATTTAAACGGCATGTGGTAAAGTATCAATTGGAATTTTTCAGTTTTTCGAGGGTAAATGTATTCCTTTGTCCAACGAGTATGTCTGCTTTCTGTTCCTGTGCCACAGGAGTCAGCTGATCAGTGGCGCTACGTCTTCTACTTGACGAGCGCCATATTCATCTTCGGGAACATCGTCTTCCTGGTGTTCGGCTCTGCGGAGGTGCAGCCCTGGAACGGGTCGAGAAAGGCGTCGATGTACCTGAGCAAAGGTAGTTAGGGCGGGGCACTCTCACACCCACGCAGCGGGACTTGAACCCAGCGAATAATTGCACTGAATAGAGGTTTCCAATGATATTTTGAAAACGGAAGCTGAAGAACAAAAACTCGTCCAGACCGGAAACTCTCAAGGGCAGGTATGAGAAACTTGAATGGCGTTTTGAGTGAATTTGGAGGTTAGTTCCAATATTTGGCGTTGGCATTTCTCATACCTGATCTCGAGAGTTTTCGGTCTGGAAGGGTTTTTGTTCTTCAGCTTCCGATTCTGAGCCTTGTTGGAAACCTCTATTGTGGCGTCTTCAACTGTAGATGTTGTTTACACCTGTCAATAACTTTAGATGAGGTACACTTCGTGACTTCAACATCATCCTGAACTTTCTAAAACTTCCCCGAAATGAGTTTTTTGAGTGCGCGGTGCGGCTGCCCTTCTGTCTTCTGTTTTCTGACGGCCCTTCCTATGCCCTTTCTCTTTGTTGCAGATTCCGTCGTCTCACAAGACTTGGAGCGGATGCGAGCCGCAAGGACTTCAACGTCATCCTGAACTTTCTAAAACTTCCCCGCAATGCGCCGTGGCAGCCGTGGCTCGAGAAGTGCAGGGTCTCTGCGGACGGATTCGCCGCCAGACTCTGTAGCCGGGTGGACCTCGGCAGCTGGAGCTGGAGCTGGAGCTGGAGCTGGAGCTGGCCGTGCCCGCGCCGTGCCGGCCGAGGATGGGGCACTAGTCAGCTGATCCCGCGGAGTGATTCGTGTGTCGCGGAGTCGCCGTCGAGGGCTCTGATTCGGCTGTGCCTTTTCTGATAGAGATTGTGCCAACTGTAGAGCGGCGTCATAGCTGCACCAGAGATTGAGGCCCTGGCAAGGGAACGCTGTAACCGTTCTCATTCCCAGTTCATAATTTCCACTATGGGATTTTACGTTACCAAACGACCGAATAGTATTATTTTAAAATTAATTATCAGTTAGCCTCAGTTGCTGTGATTCTTGTTACCTGCGTTTTGAGTGATAATGAGGTTTATCCATTACAACGTACAAACTTTATTTGCCCATTCAGGAACTTATCCAAACCCTACATCGTACAAGAAAAATATCACAATCAAAATAATCTAAAATAATGGAGTGGCTACAGTACACTGACGTTCATGTTCACGGGAAATACAAAATGACGTTACTGTCGGTACCATTTTCTTTGCCGGCATCGAAGGAAACTCACTAGTTTCCCTCTTGCTATCACATTATCGTTCAATAAGAATATCGGTGGTCACCTCTCACCTCACCCTGCACTCTGCCCGGGCCAGGCACTCCAGTGCGGTGCGAACCGGAGTACGGCGGCGTCCTGGGCCTCGGCCGGCTTCCCCCGCCGTACCCGTCAAACAGCCGGCGCGGGTGACGAAGGCACGGAGATGACTGAGACGGTGACGGCGGGGGTCTTGGTCTGCTCCCCGGCCCCGGCGAGGGCCTTGGCGTCGGCGATGGCCTGCTCGGCCTGCTCGGCCTGCAGGCGGTTGTACTTCCTCGGGATGGCCAGCGTGCAAACGAGTCCCAGGGCGAGCAAGCCGCACAGGAAGTAGTTGGCCGCGTCGGCGCCCAGGTCCGAGAACAGGTGCTCGTACGCCAGCGTGGTCACCAGGGCGAACGACTGCAAGAAAGATCCGGGGTTCAAATACCTCTCATATAATTTTTAAGACAAACAAATAGAATGTACTCGGGTGCGGATTATGTTGCCACACCACTGACCTGGAACACCCAGTTGAGAAGAGACGTGGGGTTCCCCTCTGGCTCGGGGTACGTCAGCTCGGCGGCCATCTCGAGTCCGGCGACGAAGAAGGCGGACATGAAGGCTCTGGCAACGCGAGGTGTCAAGGGCGTTATGGCCGGGGGACCGGTGGGTACATCACATGCGTGGCCGGGAGTCACACTCACCCCATGGCCGCCGCCGCCCAGTACACCATGTCGATGGAGCCCCTGCTCAGCACGAGCGTGTACATGATGCAGGTCGCCAGCGACCCGGCGTACACGAACACGGACAGCTCCCTGCGGAAGATAACGAGACGAAAATGTTGTCAGTCACCAGTTCGGACACGCAAGAAGTCCTTGCGCATCAGGGGTCACATCCGAAATTTTCATACTTGAACTTCTTGGTCCTATCCATGGCGACGGAGATAGCGACGATGCCTCCCATGCCTGTGAGGGTCATGAGGGTGGCCAGGAGGCCGGCATCAGCGCTGCGCTCCTGCAGCATGGAGAAGAGAAGCGTCGGTGAGACCGGGTCGGGTCAGACAGAACAGCATGCAGACAGCACACACGCATATGCCGCCGTGCCGCGGGGCCTCACCGGGAAGAAGTTGATGACGAATCGGTTGAGAAGCGTGTTGACGGCGATGAACACGGACACGCTGAGCGTGTACGAGGCCAGCAGCAGCATGAACTGGACGCTGCGGCAGATGCGCCGCATCGAGGCCAAGAAGTCCGAGGCCGACGACGGCGCGAGCGGCTGGTCTGAGGCCTGCGTCTGCGTCGAGGCCAGCGACTGCGCCGACAGGGCCTTCTTGTTGGCGGACGAGATCTTGGCCGAGGCCTGCGCCGGGGACGGCGGCAGCGGGGGCTCGTCCTGGAACACTGTAATAACGAGTGACTGCGATAAGTAGGACACGCTAGACACCCACCCGCCCGCCCCGCCCCCTACAATTTAAATTTTAATCGATTCGTCCAGGGGAGGGGCAATATACATGGAAAGCTGGTGGAGGCATCTTGTTTGTTTGTTCGTAAAGTGCATACATAAACATGGGGCGGGGGATGGGATAGGGATAGGGATCGAGCCGTCGTCGGCGCCGAGGCCGTCGTGCCGCGAGCAAAAGTTGTTGTCGGCCGGGCCGGGCCGAGCCGAGCCGGTGCGGGTGGAGGAGAGGGGTCGAGTTCGGCTGCTCGGATGAGAAGTAGTAGCGAGATCGATGTCTCGGAGAGACAAAAGTTGGTGGTCGGGTTTGGGCTGGAGCCCCGGCTGGAGCCCTGGCCAGGGCTGGAGCCGGCTGGAGCCCAGCACCGGCACCAGCACTCACGGCATACGACGGCGAGCATGAGCACGCTGCTGGTCACGGCCAGGCTCAGGTTGAGCTGCAGGAAGCCCCAGAAGATGTCCACATCGGACCAGTCGATCCTCGCCGTCAGCGGGGCCAGCGCGCAGCCCAGCGAGATGCCGCCCTGCAACAGGGACAGCACAGTGCAGGGAACAAAAACTCGTACACAGGCTGTTAGAGAGTGGACACGAGTGGAGTGTGGAGTGTGGACGTTTCTTGGCAGTGTTGCTGAGATAATTGGAGTAGACCCAAACAGGTCGGGGCTGGGCTGGGCGCGGCTGGGCCACACAACACGATACGAGTCCGCACTAAGCGGTGCCGGGCGCTGCTCAAGGGCGCGCAAC